>OX246737.1:106026462-106626462 GCA_945910005.1 Isoperla grammatica | reverse complement strand
ATGCAAGATGGTAAGAAATAAGAATACGAATCGTCACAAAGAGAATGAAGCTCGTCCAATTCATTTCAGTGTCTCTCCTGGCGACGACACGAGTAACCAAGTAGCTACAATCACCAACATAATTGCTGTACAATTATCATTCGCGGGCAGGTGGCCAGCCGGCAAGTGAAACGATGTCTGACGGAAAGGAGATGTTTAGCGTCTCAAGGCCATCCCTCGCGTGCGCGTTATGATTCCACCTGCCTCGTCAACACGCCGAGGCGCTGCTCCCCCGCAGAGGTTTACATGGCTGTGGGTTGGACGCACTTGACCTCTGACCGATCAGAGGGCGTCACTGTGAGAACTACACCCGCGCAGAAGAGATGCAGCCGTGACTGTCATTACACCCTTACTTGCAAGTCTTACTTCAGTCCTTGACTCGCGGGCATCGGCAGACTTGTCCCGTGGTAATACTGGCAACATATCGGGGTTCTACAACGCATTTTGTTCACAATTTATTAAATTATCAGCAATGAAAAAATTACATGCGTTCTGTATGAAATTTTCTTAGTTGGTAACTCTCAACATTTTAACACAAACAATACAAGATCATATTGATTATACAGTCGATATAACAAAGAATATATAGTGAGGAAAAAAAGTTGAAAAAACCTCTTCGGACTAGAATGCATAGGCTACATCGTATATAACAGTGTTGAAATGAAAACTGCTTGGTTTATAAAATAAACCATCTAACCTGCTCAATGTGTCAGACAACTGTTTCCGACCCGTCATACATTTTACACATGTAGACCTACTGTGCAATTACGACCTATGTTATTGACATTGGTGAATGTAGTTGTTCGTATTTGTATCAGAAAGTGTGCTCTGTGTCTTTTTATCCACCTGTCGTAAGATTAATTATATTTAAATTTTACATGTAGTACTTGTGGTTGATGTGACCTGTTTTTAATAATACACATAGTTTAAAGTTTAAGCTATAATTAGGCTTACTACATTCCATTACTACAGCCCCCTGTTCACACCTATGGCCTGCTGTTTCGATCAGTGTAAAGTATGAATAAAGTAGAAATAATTATACGATAATGCACAGTTCTAGAGGTCGACATTTCGTTTGAGCAATTGGGCCCTTATTTCATACGGTATTTACAGAACCTTGTGACTTAAGAAATGGCTGGCGTATGTTTCCTTTTTACACGAGTTTCTCGCGTCTGACGTTATGAATCGATAAAAGAACAAAGGTTTCTCTAATGGCAAAGATGGAGTTTTCTATATACAAACCCACAGCGTTATTTTTCAAACAAAAGCGTATATTGGGTTGCGCACGTCTACGCGTCGTGATAAAAGTCATCTGCACAACAAGCAACACGCAAGCAAGAACTGCGAAGGTCTGTAACATGATCGGACGCATCTGGCGTTGGAAAAACGCTCGCCGATGCCCGAGTGCGTGATATTGTGATACTTCTGCCAAGCGCTATAATCTCGTGATATGCACGGGAGGTGCGCCTTGCAGAACATAATGCAAACACTCACGCACTTTACTACATTAGCAGGAAACGTTTTCTAACTCATCGGCATAAATCTTATTCACATTTCAACTCGTTCTAATGGTGATCCTGTGTCTTTATCCAATCTTTATCCAATACTGAAAAAAGTAGCACACAGTACCGGCATGCACCATCTTACTCTCATTTGGAAAGTTGCTGGTTCAATTCCCACCATCAGCTGTCCACACTAAAATGATATTAGCTCAATTAGGAATTAATCTCTCATAAGATTCGCATACTTTTGTAACGATCTACACGGGAAACATTTGAGTTGGAAGCTGGGGCCAAGCTAAGGACACATTAAATCCTTAAACGAGTGCGTGGGGTCGAGGAAGGGGGATGTTTGAAACATGGCCGACGACCGAGTTGACCCATTGGAGTGAGCAAGCGCTATCGACAACTTCATTCACCCATGATGACGTAATCAGTAATCACTATCACCGAATGAGCGACAACGATTTGAGCGATACCTGCGGGGACACGGATGGACCGATTGACAAATTCACATCCTTTCATAAACGCGTTTTCACGTTCCCGCATAATAGCGATACGAAGCTCTACGAGACAGTGATGTAAGGATTGCACAAGTGTCACCATATGGCACCCAACCAACCAACACCCCTTCCATGAGGCCATGTTGACCAACGTCATTGCTATACCGAGAACAAGCAAGAACCACAATATCCCGCCTCCAGTATTAGATCACACAGACTATATAGCAGAGACAAACTGACACCACTCACGTATAAGAGCTTCGTTCGCCTGTCCTACACTCTACTAGTTCAAGTCCATGGTCTAACGATATCCTTCAGTCCAGACAGGACTATTATTGTAACATGGTTTAAGACGGTGTCAGCTTTTGTTTTTACCCGTGTAAATATTTTGTATGACGTTCGCCTGTATTAAAACTTACACCAGTGTAGCCAGTGCAGGAGATTTTTACACCAACTAGGTAGCTCGTGTAAGACGCTTTGCTACACTGGCCAGTGTAAAACAGACGAACGAAGCTAAGGCTATATGAGGAAACATCTCCCCTAATCTTCTCATGAATTGAATTTACGACATGCCCTTATATATAAGAACCGCCCTTCAGTACCGACTTGAACTTCTGTATTATATTTTAATAAGTGTCGCACAATGTAAGGAAATATGATACCCCATCACGAACACGAGGGAGGAGGATGGTTTGACCCCAGTGGTACACGACACGACCCGTCCAACGAGCGTATGGGTGTATCAATAAATCTTAATTGCGTGTGGGCAACGGACAGGCAGGAGCTGTGCTCCCGGACTACCGGCTGAATCAGGAATTACAGCGACAAGAAGCTGCAAACCACAAGTTACTAGTCGAATCAAGTTGGTAACACTGCTTTACCAGCCAATTCTGCCAAAGGTAACTTTTGTCAGGAGACTATATAGTACCAAGACGGTCATACATTACTTTCAGCGTGCTTTGGTTCGTTTTGTATTGGTTATGGGTGACTACTAACTTCACAGTTATGGTGTGGGTTCAAGCCCAGAGTGCTATTAACGGTATAGTGTGTCGATATGAACTATGGACTCTCATCTACTCGTTGACGTTGGGTCCAATAATACTCCAAACTGTGAGAGTAGATTGAAAGATCGCACTGATCCATGCACATTGCACACGACTACTTGTCTTCCTTTAGCACCCGGGTTTTTACAGATAAGACATACATATCAATTGAAAACGCTGTGAATTCAAATATCTAAAATCGCCTCCAGCCATTAGTGTTTATTCGCTTCCACCTCCCCTGAAGCAAACTTGGTTATTGTTCATCACATCCGATAATCTTGCGGTTACGATAAAAGTAACAATTCACACTGCACTACTTTCAACACCAAACAACAGATACATTCAGGTAATCAGGTTTCTCCAGTAATGCAACCAGCCGCCGTGACACGTATGTCACACAAAGACGATAGCGATGTCATTATTCCCGCTAGATTCAAAGAACCGTTTCCGTATTATAGTCTTACGTACACACAACACAACACACGCATGCGCACTGTGTTCATTTCTGCGGACGAATCAGAGCAGTAAACACGACATTTCTTACAAATAATGTCTCTAATGGCATCAATTTTAAATTCGCTTTGCAGAAATCACAACGTCGTGATCTTTAAGTATTTCCGGCGAATAAATACTGGAGAATAATCACAATATTCCACGATAACCTATTTCTCAGGATATGTCAAACACTGCTCTTGCCCGCGCCCTCGAGTGACGATAATTTAATGCGTAGGCTATTCTCGTAATTCTCACTAAAACAGTGAATATGAAGTGAACACATGGTATGAAATAACCTCCGTGAAATGTCTGCTTTTATAACTCATAGTTGATGTAAACAACTAGTGACCAATGTTTGCTATTGAATAAACAACATATCAAGGTTTTCCCACTGACTTTGGCGAGCTACGTCACACACGTATGCAGATTAGCTACCATGTTTTAATCAAACGATTACGTGTTCGGAGCTATTTAATTTCTTGAAAGAAGTTCGAATTTATACACACATTTAAAATAATAATCAGCTCCGTCTGGCCTCGGGGTAAATAGACACAGAGTAGACGAGGAGCCGACGTTAAATGAGCTTGTTAAGTTAGTCGTTAAAAAACAGACATGTTTTAAATGACAAGTGGGTGGGTTAATACTAAAGAATATAATTGAAGGGTAAGTGGGAACAAAAAATAGAAGCTGCAGGGGCAGGCGAAGATTGAAGCAAAAGATAATCCATGATATGCTTTGTAACGGACAAGTAAGATGAAAAAACTGGTAGAAAAAGGAAAGAATGGAGAGCTGTTTCAAATTCAAAAAAATTCACACATTGGTAACAAAAAAAAAGTAGGTTCAAATAAGTATTACGAGTATGCCTACGTGTATTATCATTATGTAGCATTACCCTTCCAACAATTTTGCCAGGCGCTCCTGAAAGTGGTCCAAAGTGGTGTAATAAGGTGTAACACACGAATCTCAGATTCCCTACACCTTGAAAGAAACCAACCATCGCCTTGGGCATCACATTAGGCCGCATTGTCTCGGTCTCTAGCCAGAGGCTACTAACCCCGCGAGTTGCACGTTCAAATCAATTCCGATCGAAATGCAGAGCTAAACCGTACACCAATTGAAAAAAAAAGTGGGCTCTCTTAGTTTTGCCTACACCAAAGCGCAATCCATCTCCGTGGACAGACAGGACCCCGTGAAAATATTCTATTCGACGAGTCTGTGGTTTTGTGGTAAAAACTCGTCTAATAGTATAATTCCCATAGCTCTCGGGTCACGCATCCATCTCGATTACTCAACTAGCAGAAGATAAGGTTACACCGCACCGCACCGCAGCATTGTTTCGTTTTGTTGTCGTCACGCCCGGCCGCCGCACAGCGCTGGCGCTAGTCCTATCGTACCCCGTTTCAGATCAAGGGCAGAGACAATGCAAAACTCATGTTCTCGGATGTTTTAACTTTTACGATACCACGTGGTGGGTCCGCAGTCTCCGCCCACACGAATAAAGAACAAACACAATCGGGAGGTCACAGAGCTGTATGCTAAACGATTGCCAAACTGATTTTGATTAATGATATTCTAATGCGAGTTTTCACATTTTCACATTCACACACAACATTTTCATGCGGCACCGCATGTGCTGCCTACCATCACCACTTCTCATGGACACCGTCCACCCGGATACGTATTATTAGTTATTGCACTCACGCCGTTCAGTTCTCGCAAGACGCCAAACAACAAGAGTTGTGCAAATTGATTTCGCCAAATGGTTCGTAGTTGGTTTTGACACAAAGATATCTACAAGTGTATGTGCATTAAATTGCCATGAATACCTACAGTTATGTCACAGATAACGGAAGTGTATAATTAGTTATCTGTGGTTATGCTATTTATGTACATTGCCTGCGAAAGCAGGGGTGAGTGAGGGAGGGGGGGTTCAAGGAGTGTTTTCCTGGTAAGCTTGCCTACGTACTCGAGTCATGCCTGACAACACACCCGACAATGTCATATCAAGCAAGCACAAGATAACCCGCTACCATATCGTCCACTCTGACCTCTCATTAGAAAAAGAGATGACACGTATGGCACAACAGAAGTCTTGGCTTTAGCTTACACAGACATGCAGATAATTACAAGATCAGTATGACGTCATAAGGAAACGTTATCCCAGGGCCTCGATTCTGTAAGGATAGCAAGACTCTTGTTATGTTGTATTCTCTAACCGTAGGCTATCCTATAGCGATTGATAATCGCAGGGCAGATCGGTTGTCACCTCTTTCTCTTGATGGTTAGAGTTTTCAGTAAAGGCTGATGGTGGATAAAAACATTTTGTTTGTTTACATCTTTCACTGGTAATCGTGTAACAATTAACTAACATGACGCCGACGGAGTGTTTGCAAGATGTTGGATCTGCTTCTAAAGCTTCTAGCATTGTAATTTGGTGTTTGTAGTTTGATAATGATTACACGAACAACATTACTGAAGCCGATTGGTTGGCACTTTGCAGGGAGAGAGAATGTTATCTATATGAACATGAAGGTTTCACATGTTCGACACAAATTATTTATTATACCAATTACATGAAATACAAATTGGTATGAATAACGAAATTGAAAGTATATATCAGTGAAAATAAGTAGTGAAAAGGGCAGTACAATTAATTTGTAACACACTAACGTAACGTCCTAATAGAATCAAACAGTAAGGGTATACTTGCTTGGTACACTGAAGTAGGCTTTAGTAGTCTACTGCGAATTGAAGTGATATTGTCTGCAGAGGAACAACTGCAAAGCGCCCACGGCAGCAGAAACGCAGACACAATCACAGAAAAACAATGTTGGAATTATTGCATTGCAGCAGCATCGTTTTATTGGTGTACCAACCATACCATACCATGATGCGGATATGATAATAAGTATCAGCACACATGTGCATGGCAACGTCATGGGAATAGGAGCAGCGAGATCCGAGATTTACATGTTTATTGCTATACACCCACGTGACAGCTCTGGCTGTGACGTCTCGGTCGCGCCACCAAGCCCTCGTGCAGTGGTAAACATGGGAAGAGGAACAGTGACACGACCGAATTCTGCCCCCCCCCCCCCCCCCCACACACACACTTCCACCAGAGTGATTAGACTGATGAAACAAACGCGTAAAGAACCTACTGCGAAGAAGAATGCTGAGTACGATTCTCACGATACATTTCATGGAATTCAGCACCTCAGTCGCACAACCACGTTCCCATTCCACGCGTTATTAATAAGCTTTCATATCTCAGTGTTATGTTTTGAAATTGTTGAGATAATCATCAACTTCTCATCGATGATGATAAAATACGACTATGAGACGTAAAGCTAAAACATCATCATTGTATCATCTTTCATTGATGTGTGATTTGACGAACTGAGGAGGGGGACTTGTATGTCAACTTCTTTCAGAAAGTAAAATGTCATGTACATTATTGTCGCAACCGAAAAACGTGGTATAAGTTTGACAATTTGTAAAAGTAGTTTCTTCAGACACAAATGACTTGAAAACTTATGAGGGAAGCTATTCCCGTCCATGTTCTGTCCTACTACACCTAGCTAGAGCGTGCATGTAGGACCTACAATCTTGAATCTACTTAGCTTATTCTAATCTACAATCTTGAATCTACTTAGCTTATTCTAAACAAAGATGTGGTAATAGCGATCGAGTCGTACCTGCAACAGCTGTTGAGATGGATAACTAGTGCATTTGCATTGAGACTTATTGAATTGTTTTCGTTTGATCTTCAACAAAAGCTACAATGAGCGTCTGCATTATCGAAGATCGTGTGGGATGCGATCGGGTTCTCTGCCTACAGCTTTGATACTTCACCAACGGCTGACCGTGTCGACTGTCGAGTAATGTAAACATAAAATTCATTCTTCAGTAATTTTTACAATATATTTAGTAAAGAAGGATTGCTTACATTCTATGTGCACTCTATGCAAACGACAACACAAACACATATTTCGCTTGTTAAAAAGGAGGCCCGTAATGGTGTTAAAAGTATAGGTAACTAATCGTGCATTTCGTTTAGTTATAGCTTATAGAACACTTCAAACTAGTTTATCACACTAGGCATTGTTTGTGATTTTTAGAAGCTAAGTGCAACATTTGATGTAAGTTATATAGAGACACGTGTGGAGTAGGGTTAAAGCGTTCTAGAACATTTAACAGATGCCCAAGTACAAAAGACAACACAGCCACCGTATAACTTTTACCAAATGAAACTTCGGTACACCGCTGTCAAAAGTCTCATGATCTCTCGGGAATAGTGAGAAATGCAGAACAATTCCAACACATCTCATAAAAATCTCTGCCGCTAATTGACTGCCACAAATGAAAGCATCGAAACTATGGATGCTGTCTGTGGTTGTTGGTATTGTTGAGAAGAGAAACCAAAGCAGTGCGTGCTTGGAGTCGGCTTGTTCCCATGCACACTATAGCTCGCACAATGAACGCACGAGAACATGAGGTGCACTCGACTAAATGTGCACTTGTGGTTTATTACCAGGCATTCATTGGGCAATTCTGAAAGATAAACTCAAAAGATAATTTTAATTCGCGTAAGAACAGATTTCCATACGAACTATACGAAGACCTAGAAAAGTAATTGCTTAGGACTTCGCTTCCAGCATAAGTGGAATGAAACTGCTGTTCTAGAAGGAGATAGGTTAACCGTGTGCAAAAGTTTTACACCGTCCTCTAGATAGTATAGGCGGCCATTAAGGATGTTTTGTTTAGTGTCACGTGCTAGTGTTGGCTACCCGACCCTAAGAAAACGTCTATATCTAGGGTACTTAGGACAAGAAGAAGATATCTTCGAAATATCTGAAAGGGGTGATATTGATATCATATTAAGTATTGGTTCTACGACCGGGTTTTCTTGGAAGCGGCTTCAGGCACAGGAACCTAAGACTGCAAACTTGGCCTCGAACCCCTGAACCCTCGATGTGTCGCGACTAGAAAGTCATGGTCGCACATTATTATATTTCTAGTAAAGACTATAAGAAATATTATTATACAATGCTAGAATCTAGATAACAATGTATTGCAAAACAGCGCCCAGCATCTACCATGATCAATCGAATATGGGAGGACAAGTGTCTGGTGTCCACGAATAGACGTATAAATCATTTTATTCACACTCCCGTAATCGTGTTCTCTTCGTGTGTAACAAGAGACGCGTCTAGGTGTATCACTATCATATAATAACAGGTGGAGAACGCATGGAGCCCCCCGGCTATATTGCCATATTGCGTAAGGAAGGGCCTGAATAACAATGTCCTGCAGACCGAGACAATGCGTACCCGTGCGTGTGTCTTGAAGTGACACGTGACGCTACCGGCGGTGGTGGAGGTGCCGGGTACGAATCACATCCGGGAGGGGGGGGGGGGGGGGGGGGGGGGCACGTTCACCTGTTGAGTGTACTGAGCTTATGGGGAGAAGCATCTGGCAATGTGGTGGGGAATTATAATGTTATGATTCTGTAGAGCCAAAGCAGAATATAATGCGCGCGCATAACTGTCAGTTTTAGAGCCAAAACATGTCAATTTACCATCTGGGGTGTTCTAAGAAGTAGACATATTACGTATGATTATGATTTAAAATATGTTAATCTGATTTTTAAATTAATTTCCTCTATACTTTCTGTAACTCCCGAACAGTAAGAATTTCAATATTTGTATTTCAATTTTTTCAGAAATTTTCTCAGGCCCCCAAAAACTGTTCTTCGCAAGTTCGTTATCTATCTATCAATCAATCAACCAACCAACCCTCCCCCCCCCACTCTCGTGGGACATACGTTCTGGAGATTCCGACGTGCGCTAAAAGTACAGCAAGGACAGTTGGACACTACTGTCGATGTCGTAAGTGATTATTTTTTATAAAATAATTTCAATACACAGTGTGGCACTTCCCGCCAACTGTGGAGCGTTAAAACACAGAAACAATCTTGTCCGCCAGTTCCAAGACCGCGATACAATCAACGTGATGCTACTGTTCGTACCACGTGATCATAAAATAACAATTTACAACCACTTGCCAATTTTGATTGGTGGAAGAAACGCCCTTGCATACAAACAACACTTTTGGCACGACAAAACGTAATAAATCTGTGCATTCATTTTCATGGAGATGTGCACGAACTGTTAATCCCCATAGTTGGCATCGGAAATGGTAGCCTCCTCTGTTCTATAGCACAGGAGCTGTTGGAGGATGCGAACATTCGTGCAATCAGGATGCAACAAATTAGACTCTTTTGAAATCCACTAAAATAAGCATAGTAGTGTGAAATCTACGCGAAACAAAATTCTTTTCTCATGGCTCTACTACCTTGATTTTCTAATTACTACTTTGTTGTTGGTGTCATGTGTACTGGTTCGTACCGACCTCTAGGTGTGAAGTTCTCTGAATTGTGCCAGCCAGCTAGAGAGAGAGTAGGTCCCGACTCGACTCCCACCCATCAATTGGGCCGGTGTCTCCGCCGCTATTAGCTGACGTGACGAGGCAATCACACGAAAAGGAAGAGTAACCTGGTCATTTGATGCCCTAATCACGGTTACTCAGCAAACCAGTTTTTGTAGCCAAACGTTTGAGGCGAAACATTCATTAATACGACCGATTTAGACAAGTATATACCTACTCCCGTAATTATAGCCTATAGGTTGAATGGCCACAAACGGTGGATTGGATTGGGTTCTTCGTAACGTATTCACGATATATTACTAATTAGATTACGTTAATGATAGCTCTTTCACGAGAAATGTAAATACACTATTTCGTGGCATGCTAGCAAGAACATGAGATGTATAATCCATGCGCTTTTTCCAATACAATAATACTATATTAATAATAAGTTTCCTCGACATGAAAATAAGACAGAATCAAATAATATTCACATTGTGTACTTAATTAAGTATATAGCAGGAAAAAAGTGATTTAAAAAAACCTGCTGAACAAAACCCGTGCGTTATGCACGGTAACTGAATGCGGATCTGTGCGCGCGCAGAGTTTTGATCAGCGTTGAGATAACAAGCAAGGAATACACAGCGTACATTGCAATTGCAACATGACAACATTTCCCTGTGAATAGTGAACTAGCACATTGCTATCGTTGCTTGCACTGGACGCACAATTACCGATTAACAACGTATTCACATCAGAGTGGCTTACGCAAACACGGTGGTTGAGAAACTAACCGTCTACTAGATATAGGCGCGTTAATTAACAACCTTAAAAAGTAGAGAATATAGAACAAAGGTAACCTATTGTAATAATTTAACAAAATCACTTGAATTCACACACATTAAAAATATTGTGTGAAAACCTTGTTATTAAATTACACGAAAGCCCTTTAGTAATTCTCTTGTTTATTGAGGAAACGGCAATAAAAGCAAAACGCAACGAGTGGTATGTTTTGGTGTACTAAAACGTGCACTTGTATTTAGGCTCGCACTTAACCGTGTGCTGGATCCGTGTGGTTTGCCGCAGGCAGTCGTTATTACAAGGACGGATATGTCGTTAGGCTAAAAATATGAATGATTAGTCGGAAATGAATCATTTCAACAAAAAGGTGTACTGTATTGTACTGACTGTACTGTACTGTACTGTACTGTACTGTACTGTATGTATTCAGCAGCAGCCGAGATCGAGAACACATGTATCAAAGGAAATCAATAAAATACACGATCTCCAACGTCACAGTAACTAAAATAATGGTATGCTTTAAATTATAAAATAATAATAAACATAATCAATTTTGAAGTAAAATAAAAATGTGTTGTGATTAGAGAAAAGAATTTGAGACAGCAGACTATAAACGTAAAAGAACAGAAATAAACAACGCGATAGTACTTGCATTGGTGTTTCCACAACTACCACTCTTCAAAAACCTACACTCAATGTTACCTCCTTATACTGTGATGTTACGACGGAGACCTACACACTGTTCATAATAACGCCCTCATTGGCTTCGATTTACTTGATAGCAACATCACATTAGGGTAAACGCGACAATATTATACGATGACATTTCGAAATCAAATAGTTCACAAATACGTGGAAACGATTTCAAATACACGACTTCTGAAAACAGAAGAGTCAGTCACTTGAGTGGAGGTTTTGTAATGTACTTGGCGGGGAAACCGGTTGCATAGAAACGAAGGAATGGCAACTTTCATTGGCACACACAGAGATGACACTTGACCTTGACTTACTGGAATCACACTTCTCGCTACCACTTGTGTCATCTCGTTTTCCGCATGCTTCAGTCGGGTTATGCAAAGAAAGCGAGGCACCACGCGTATGCCACGAGGGTAATCGGGACTTAGTAGCACAATGCACAAATACATAATAAATAGTAGCGCATGACAGTGAAATATTATTTTATCTATTCGTTTTTTCTAATTTTTTTCATTTTATCTTTATACTCGATGTCAGTCGTTTTAGAATATTCGGCGAATTGAAAGCTGAGAACAACTACTCTCTAGGCCTACATATGTTACACTGTGGCCCTATTTCTGAAAGTTATCAAACAATGATTTAGCACTCTAGATCTAACCTCACCTTACGTGTTATTTCCTTAGTTCGGGACACAACAGGTCCAAAAAGAACGAAAACAGGTAAAAAAAAAACTAGTTCAGTCGCATCGAGGTGCTGTTAATTATAGTGCTATCTGTTCTTCGTTAGCCGATACTGGCATCCCTAACGTGCTTTGGCCTTAAAATGGGGGTGAGAGGTGAGGGGGCAAAAGCTCGGACTCCGGGTGTTGAGGGACCGTAGCTCGGCTCTGATTATTGGAGAACGCCTATCTGCCCCCCAAGCTGTAAATGTTCACAACATGGGCAATGCCCCTGAGTCAGCTTTGGCGAGCTGATCACCCCCCTGACTCATGGCTAACATCTCTTGGGGGGATGGAGCTTACTCACACATCGGGGAACCCCCAAGACATCATTGCATTGCATCAGCCTTTTCGCACCCTTCGCGCTTTACGCGCCGGCCTACCTCAGTGTTACAGCGAACTGAATCATGACGTTGACGATAAGAGGATGCTCAGCGGCAGCAAGGAAGATTCTAATTCGGAAGGTTGATCTTACTCGGGAGGGGAGTTTGCGGGTTCCATTCTCGCCACTAACAATCCTGACTGAGTTTCTTCCCAACTGCACTATGCAAATCCAAATACCCTTTCAAAATACCTACTTACCCTACCCCAAGGTCTACTTGATCTCCGCCTGGCGGAAATCAAGTAGACCTAGCCCTACCCTGAAACATCGTACGCGTTAGAACCTACACACAGTAAGCCTAATTTCTTTGCAAGAAAGTGGCGTGAGTTTCATAGGTGATACACAGTATAATAAATCATTCGATTATCAAATCAGGTTGGATAACTTATGGTTGATGTCAATCATTCATTGAATGGCGAACACATTTGCCAGCAGTAGGCTAGGCTACCACCTATGCCGGTTGTCGTCATTGATAAAACACCATCACATGCGCCAACTATACGTCTCGACAGACACCCGACTGTTGTTCTGTACAATGTGTATGACATCACCATCATTAGGTTAAACCCGGCCCGGCATTGCAGGCCCGAGGGCTGAATGTTGAGACCAAGGAGCGATGTGACAACATTTCAGAACACGAGTCGACAATCGTGGAGGCGCTTTGCATACAAATCTACCATCAGACATTTCAATCACATCTTCCTTGTGTTACGTGGTGCGCCTGCGCGGTAGAGGGGCTCTTCGGCTGCAGCGACGCCGCGGTAGAGACCGCCGGCTCATCCGGAGAGATATGCATTTCTCATGGCTTATTATATAAATAAGTAAATTTGTATTTATATTCTACCCATGCACTCAGCTTCAAGAACTGATTTTCACGGTGGATATATACCATTTATTATGTGCTTCGTCGTTACGACGGCTCTAAAGTCACCGTTTACATTATTGAAAAATAGATTGGAGTCAAGTTCCATAGTGAATAACCCATGCCCGAACTGGGATTTGAACCCTGAACCTTCTACAATGGCAGCAGGAATAAACCCACCGGACAACGAGCCACTGGGTTATATTGTAAACATGTCTTTTTCTTACTAAACCAAATGAAATCGACCTACAAATTACTTTTAATAGACTACAAATATATTGCTTACGCAAACCAGCCATCTCCCTCCCTCCCGGCTCTATTTTGGTAGACGGTGACAAACTAAAAACATCACGAAAATCACTGCTAAGGGGCTCAAAGCCACTAGATGCACAACAGCCCAACTTACGGTATTTAAACTCTTGTTTTAGAACGTCATAATTTTCACTAACACCGAGTTTATTCTTAGCATCCGTATTAGGCTAATCGAGACGATGAGAGGGGGAAATATGACCGCTCAATTGATGCTGATGAAGATGAGGGGAGGGGGATTCCGGCACGTAGCCACCTCCCATCTATACGTGTAAAGGCTACAATGCCAGATAATTTTGTTCATCCATTCCATTTTTCCATCTTTTTTTTTTTTTTTTTTACTGCGACAAGTTCGTACGTCAATGTGAACGGTTTTAAATTCCGTAGAGAGCGGGCACTGCCACCCAACCATGCACCTCCTGCGATGCTACTAAACTTAGTTTGTACCGCGTCTAGACACCACCTGTGGTTACCTGGAGGCCGCAATTCGTCAAGGAGAGAAAATGACTTCATCAAATAGAATAGTATAAGGAAGTCTTGACTTAGCTCCTGTGAGAGTGGTTTAGGGTAATCAGCTACCAATCAACCTTGAACAGTACGGTATTTCCACGGTGATCACTAGCTTGTTTTGACGTGAGCTAAATAAACACATTCCGAATTAATCAGGCGGCAAGTCGAAAATGAAAGGCACGCGCCGCGCGTGAAACTCTAGTGAGTCGTGGGAATTCCGAACAAAATACCATCTATAATCTCGTCCATGTAACAACATGTCATGTATGCGTATTTATTTAGGCGTTCAAATCAAGTGCAATGACTCAATGAGCGATGGTGATGGCAATGAGTCTGTGACGAAGCTTGGGCGCTGCATCTTCCTGGTCACTTTGTCTTCATGACGGGGGGTCGTGATTAGGGGAAGCGGACGGCAAAATAAGGAGTGGATGCATGACAATACTGTAAACAGCTTCTATCAATTTTTAATTGATGCAATCAAACAACTATTGAAGTAAATAAGAACCCAATGAATACAAAAATTGGGGTTTGATTGTTATCACATTTATACGTGTACAAGCGCAATTTTTTACATGCCTATATATATTTGTTTCAGTTATACCTAAAAAAAAAAAACCCTAATTAATAATTGGTAACAATTGCCAATCTTTACTATAACACTGCAAGCTCAAATTGACTGGTAACATCCTTAGCCCCCCCCCCCCCTTCCGCACTGCGCAATTGTATTTAATGTTTGAATATAAAGCTCTGTTCCCACAGCGCCTTACAAAACGTTGTTTCATTACAGAGTCCACAACACAAATACATAAACATATGCGTTTGACAAATGACAGACAAATGGGTGCGCTTTTTCCACACTACTGTCACTGTCCTAAACCCACTGCGTCGTGATTCTTCCTTCGACGAACTTTTTTCTTTGCTTGGATTCGATACTATTAACTTTGGTTACTCAGATTTCTCAAGACGATAATGGATGGTCTTCTCTAAAGCTGCCGTTCCAAACTATATGGGAAAATATATTGGTGGGTACATTGGAAAATTAGATAACGGAAACCATTGTGTCCCCCCCCCCCCAATCCAGTTGGAATGATGTGCCCGGGTGCTGATGTCAAACACCCAACCTCTACCCCCCTTCCTAACGATTCACTTACTCACAGACAAAGAAATTACGTTACACATTCAGAATAATTGTATACTAAATTAATTATTTTCATATGATCACACATTTGTGGCGAGCCCTTGTTGTAATTTGAAATATACGACCCATATCAGTTGTAAACACGTGCTGGAGTATAGGAATAGTAAATTAGCAGTAATCTATTCCATGTCGTGGGCCACCCACCCATCGTGCTGCTCGTACTCTACTCAACCTAATGATTGAATGAATGGCATGAATTAGATGACACAGCTCACTAAAAATAGGTTTTGCTCTGGCTGCCACCGGTAGCGACAGCCGTAAACCTAAACACACACAAGCCTCCCGCACTCGACCCTCTAGTTATAGTGTTAGTTATGTCATGACCGCAAATTTCTACAGACAGCACTCAGCACACATCGTGCAAACAGACAATCATATCGCCACGATTACTACAAGCCTTATGAAGTGTGAACATCATGCGTAACAGTACCTACATGTATATTTAGCAGTAGTAATGTTATGTAGATAAACCATTTATATAATATTGTTAGTATTAGTTTTGTAAATAATTGCGCATGTAGGACACAAGTATATATATCCACCGCCCGCACCGCATGACGTGGTCTGGTACACTAATTACAGTATACAGTACCGGTACATTACATGAGTCACACTCAGCCTTTTAGAGGATGTATGTTGTAGTTAAACACACGTTAGGTGGATCAGAATTATCTGAAATTACGTTAGGTAACAACAATCTGGATAGTCGGGCCACCGGCATGCCATCCATGTATGTGTTACATTGTCTATTTTATTACAAAATTGTAAAAAGTATCTTTAAAAATATGGTTTTGGCTTTCTCCTTTATATGAAGACAAAATTACTAATACTAACAATACCAAAATAAGAAACTTTTCAATAATTTTGGGGCTAGTCAATCAATCAGATATTATTTATGGCGTTTTCGAAAGAGGACACATTCACCCCTTTGTCACACACAGCCTTTTGTCACACTCACAAAGGGTGCGCACTAGTGTGTGAATTTGTAAATTGTTGTGCATTGTTGCTGTAATTGTTAAAGGTGCACTTAGTGTGGTCCAGTGCAGCCAATGGAAAACGCCATATGACATAACCTAGGATATTCCTAATTTATTTCATGCTTTCAGTAAGAAGAAGTTGGGATCACCAAAATATTAATATTATTATGTATATTCTTACCTTCTTTGATAGAGATCAGCGGGCTGTGAAAATATCCAATAAACAATATAATATTCCAAAAACAAATGAGTCTTAATAAAATCACACACGAGAACTTCACTGACAACAATGTTGTTGCCAACACGCGCTAGGCACGCGTTGGTGCGTCAGCTGTCGGTATGCTGCCAACTGGAGCGCACTGTCACTACTGGAGGCTTGCCTTGCCTGGAGTTCGAACGAACCTCTCGAGGCGCGCTGAGTGGTGGGGGTCATGACGTCACGCGCCTCAACCAATCACAGCGCGAGCCAGCCAACAGACGTGCTATTGTTGCCAGTGAACAATTACACCAATTATTGGAATTGGATTTAGAGCTAAAATGAGTGAGACACGAATTCGGGTCAAATTCAGTTAATATTTTACAAATATTGTATTTATTTACTATAGCAAGCGTTTTCTCTTGTAGTGAAAACGATGCATATTTTTCTCTCATTATTTTAAAAATTAAATGCTAAATACGAAATCTTAATTATAATTAGAAATAAGAGTTCTCTTCACTCACTCATTACTTACTGCTACCGAGTTGCATAACAATACTTTCGTCTTCAGCACAGATTACACATATTTGGGTCAATAGAAGGACGCGATATTTTCGGTAATTCGTCTGTAATGAGAGCTAATGAACGCGAACGACCGGCGCAGGAAATACACACAATGAGTTATTAATGGACGGGCCAGACAACGCCTCTCCCAAGATCCATCCCGTAATAATAATCACAGTAAGACATGATTAATCTTAATTAATCTTTTCACATCAATGCCTTGCGTGTTTCGCCCTCCTAGTCCATACCCTGGGCGCCCATTAGCAAGGGTGGGTGGAAGGGGGGGGGGGGGGGGGGGGGGGGACGCAGACACAAGACCCTGAACTGTCGGTGGATTTGTACAGACATATATTTTGTCGTCGTGTAGCAAAGTCAGAGATACATTTCATAAAATATCTGCAAACAATAATTAATATTATTACAATACCATTTTTATCCAGCCAAGTAACCATTACAATTACAACCAAAAGAACCTATTTGGGGGTCTTGGCTCGTATAGTAAATAAATTGTACCAAAGTACTTATGTACGCAGATAATAATAAGATTAAGGTATACATATTGTGTAAAACGACGAATCTAATGACCATTATGTTGTAGGAATTGGTGGATATTTAGGGATATTTAGGGATATTTGGTGGATATTTAGGAATGGAATTTCCAAGGACTGACAGTAGGACTCCATCCCTCATTCGCCTTATGACTGAGAATAACTTCATAAAAAAAACTTTTATTGTCGGTAGGTTGTGTTATTGTTGTGTTATTGTTGTGGTATTGTGTGATTGTCGGAAGTCGCAATCGAACCAACGACCTTCTAAACTAGAGTCTCGCGTGTTACCACTAATTGCACACCTATGTCAGTACGAAGAGTACCGAACACGATAAATAACTGTGAAAGATAGATATAATATTAAAAGAAGTAACGAAACAATGTAGTTATGAAGTAATAAACCATACAGCTGTCAGAAAAAAGGCACGCCTAAATAAATAATAATTTACTTGAGAATTCAACAAATATCTTGTCAATCGGGAAATTAAAATATCTTTGATGATAATACTAGAGCAATTTAGATCTCACATTTTGGTAATGATGCTATCGAGTAGATGAGCGTATAAAATATTATATAAAGATAAGAAATGACACAAGATCTATGCCCAAGCTTGGTTCGAGCCTCGAACGCAGATAAACGCCTGACCAGCTAAGCCTGATCCAGCCTGATGAGATGAGGGCTGATCTAAGAAGCTAAGAAGCATGCTTGAATAAATTATGTATAGCCCATTAAGAAACATTGAAGTGATCGACATACAAAACAGTTGACCGAGATAGTGGTAAGTTTATTAGTAAAATGTGTTAGTTCCACCTCTTCGTTACGTACATTTTCATGACGTATAAGTTGTTTCATAATAAACGATCCAAAACCATAAACATTAAAAATGCTAAACTTGAATTAATAAATTTTGAAAATAAAAATATATATTTCATGTTTATGTTTCGTTTCGACCCCTCATTAGTCATTGGTTATGAGTGGAGGTAGCTTCAGTAACCTCGCGTCCGACGAAGGTAGTGGATTTGCTGCCGAAAATGTACGCAGTTGAGGAGTACGCATATGGTGTGTTCAATGTGTGCGTTATTGTGATGGCATTTTTTATTTTATTTTTTTATCATAAACCTAGTCTATGTAGATAAAGGTAGATCATTGTAGAGACTCGCACCAATAATTTAGATGAGGAACGTGTTCCATATTATATGTTAGCGGAAAACAATTGGAATTTGCTTCTCAGCGAGATCTCAAAAGAAAAAAAAAATTCGTATCTTGAAAACAAATTTTAAAATCGAGATTTTGTGTATAAGCCTATAGCACATTTAGATTTTATCACATCACCAAACAAATTGTATGCAAAATTAATTACGTTTCGACAAAATCCGATAGTACAATGATACCTCCCAATTATGGGATCTAACCCAGTCGATATAGATAATATCTGGCTTGCGGTATCTACGGACAATTTCTATTTTAAAACTTGTTTTAAAGATTCTTACGCTTCTTGAGCTCTGACTTTATCACAGGTACAATAACTTGTCCCCCCACCCGGAGCCGGATTATTAGTGCTCGCACTAGGCACCGGCTTGGTACGGAGGCTCACTGGGTCACTGCAGTGAGTCCCCATAAGACGCCACAACAACATTGAAATGGGTATAGCTCCGAGACCAATGGGGTGCACAAATCAATACTTGGGTGCAAAAAGGTGCATAATTGGTGCAAAAATTTGAGCACGTGAGGATGAAATGTCGAGGTAGGGGGGACAAGTTAATGTACCTCTCTACCACGGTGCTAAGTACTGAATCTAAGCTCACTTTGTTCGCCCCAGAGTGATTACAACAGATCTATCTTCTGCTTGAAACTGAATACTCTACATTTGCATTCCTAATTGAACGGATCAAGTTTCTTTCTGTACGCACAAGCGGACAAGCCACCACATTATGCAGTGTGTATACGCCTGAAATAAAGCGGTCTGCTAATGTACGTTGTCAGTACGATCGTTTTACATTTGGGTGGCTGCGGTCACGTCAACCGTTGCGACGTAGTTCGTCATGACTTCAACACTCAGCCACGCCTCCTCTTTATACCCCTACAATCATTGTTTTGTGTAGAGACATACTTTATTTTCAGAGGCAGTCACCCCAAGAGCCATCATAGCAACAAAGCTCATAATAATAAAAAAATGAAATATAAAAAAATTATTTATAAAAAAATGCCCCTCACTGAAAAAAAGATTATAAATACAAATGTATTTATTACATATATTTATTTAGAAAATAATATCTGCCCGTTCATCCGCCGACATAAATCTACAAACTATAATTTTTTTTAGAACTTGATATTCAAATGCTTTGTTTGATACATTTTTTTTTTAATCGCTCATCTGGCAACGCGGAGCGTTTTACTAATCATAAGGAACTCATAACTGTGTTGACTGGTATCACTCAATCCAATCTTGGCTCCGACTGAGCTTAATATTTGATCTTGACGCTTTCGAAGAAGTTATTATTATTAATCATGATAACATGATTTAGTTTTAATGTCATGACATTGCTCTTCCTCTTTCCGTGCCTCTGTCAGTCTCTCCGTCCGGTTTTATTTCAGCAGTCGACGTTCCAAACAGATAAATAAATTTTTAAATTAAAGTTTTTGCGAATATCGAAAGTGTAAAAAAGAGTACCCAATTTGAACTACGCACATATGAAAGACGGTTATTAACATTCCACCCTACCGGTGTCGTACTCGTAACCCATAGAACTCTTAAAGTGTTTGTTAGTTAGTGTGTGGTACTAACGGGAGGTATATACTATATACCCACCCAAGAGGGCGCGATAGATGCTCCTATAATCTATAGCATCTAAGACATACAACACACACACACACACACACGCACCACAGTGAATATTAGGTTCATGATCTAAATCTAGATTAAACCATAACGAATATTCTCTTCCACTCAGAACCGAGAGGATGAATCATATATGGGGTATTGTCCATCACAAACCTAAAATTGTAGACAGCATTTTGTATTCCGTTTTTAATTTAGTATATTATCTTATTAAACAATAGCAGGATAGTGGAGACTGGAGAGCATGATGAGAAACCCGTCCCAGGTTAGTATATAGTATTGAGTTACTTATAACATCCCTTACGGAGATTCCTTTCCAACTATCTAAATAGTGGTGCACTACCCAAAGTGGACAGAGGGTTTAAGGGTTGAAACCCCAAAAACTACCCCAATATATTCATAATTGTTTTGTATAGTAACTAATCACGTAAAATCCTTCTAAACGCAAATATATCTCTCCATTCATTATTTATCCGGTCACTTCTGGAGAAAACGTTTATGTCTATGTCTCTTTTGTCTGGACCTTTGCCCCAGATTGAGTATCTATGCAAATCTACCAGCAGAGTCGGGGTAAAATATTGCCAAGGATAACTCTGCCAATCGTAAGAGGTGACGCAATGTGATCCTCCAATTACGTATCCCATTTATCCAAAAC
The DNA here is from genome assembly GCA_945910005.1 of Isoperla grammatica. NCBI lineage: Eukaryota > Metazoa > Arthropoda > Insecta > Plecoptera > Perlodidae > Isoperla > Isoperla grammatica. The sequence continues at coordinate 106,605,198 of OX246737.1, read as the reverse complement.
CTCGACGTCATATGACCTAATGGTTGACTCCAAAAGACTGTGTTCAAAGAACCTAATATGTCACCCCATGTCTAGGGCAACTTTCTCCCCATCGAACATCGTTCTTCGCATGTAAATGCCTCTACAGCAGGTACTTACAGAATAACGTTTCGTGCATTTTTTGTTTCAGTATTTCAGAGGTTTTCTTCAACCTTATAAAGGGGAACCTACATTGCCATTCGTTGCTATGGACCTATAGTATGACAGAAAACTATTCGGATTCCAAATAGTAATAACAATGAAAAACAGTTAATTTCCTTTCTTTTTATCTCGAACATTCCATGTTGATGATATCCGTGTACCGCTGTTTCTTTACATCAGCTGACTGTATTGTTCGTGATATCCTCTCGTGAAGTTAGCTTTCCATTGTGACAGACATGCAAGCAAAGCAATTGTGCAGTAGGAATGTATAAACACTAGTATGAATTGTATTTTATTTCTGTTGTCATCTCATTATAGAATGTTCGTATAATTATACGATAGATGACATGTAGTTATAATAGGTTCGTTTGTTTAACCTACACTAACCGACACTTTACACTAGTGTAGGCTCAATCGCTGTTAAAGGTGTTTGGGTATTAAGTGTAGTAAGTGTAAGGCGTTTTTTTTACCTCAGTGCTACACACTATCTACAACTGCTTTTCGGCTCATGCAGCTATAGTGTCGTGTAATCAAAAGGCGCCAAACAATTGTGTCAGTTCAAAATAAGGAGATCACTAATCATGAAAAACGCATTCTATTTCCACCGATGATAAAACCGTAGCACTTTCATAATAAATTAACGCATCTAAAATTGATAGTAAATGTACATTGGGATTCTTTGGGACTATATACGGAAATAATGTGAGCATGCACACCATAACCTAAAAACGAAAGTAGGTCAGTGTAAAGCGCATAGTATAAAATTTAGACAAAAAGCGTTTTCTTATTCTGGGTGACGCGTAGCAAAATCAAGTGTTAAAGCCTACTATTGGCCTACACTCACTTACACGTTACACTTCACGACGCATGTAAAACAAACAAACCTAATGATTGTGCATACAACTAAACGTAGGTGTCATGGTAGTATGGTAGCAACAGACACCTTGTTCACAAATAGAATAGATTGATTTATATATAACATACCCCGGAGCAGCTCTTCATCCGCGAACCCTGAATGTCTGTGTTAGTCATCACTCACGTCACGTATGACATTGAGTAAATCACTGATCTCTTCTGGGAGAAGTTTCTTGTAACGGACAAATATGAAACCTGTCAAAACAATCAGCTGGCGCTCTTTATTTTCACATGCGATTGTAATTTGTAATGTGACGTCTCTCGAATTGGAGCCTAAAGAAACACCAACCAAAGCTTCGCCATAGTGAAGAAGACAATGGAAAAATACATTCGGTTATTTAATTTTATATCATTAGCACAGCAAAAAGCGATATTGGTGGCTCAGCGGCTCAGCGGTAAGAAGCGAGACTTTGCAACATCTTGTAATTAGGGAGATCGCCGGATTTAGACCGACCACCGGCAGTCCTTACTGAAGGGTTTTCTGAGGTTTTCCTCAGTCACAAGATGAATTCTGGGATTGAGTCACGATCAGCACTAGAACACTTTTTCTCAACTATTTCAAATAACGTAACACCTAGGACTTCATTCCAGTACGTTAGATGCAAAGGGTGCAAGTTGCACCCGATTGTAACATGAAATATTACATGAAAAAATATATATATATTTTTTAAACAACGCTTATATTTAAATGCACTAAAAAGTAAAAAATAAAATTTATTCTGCTGTTTATGTTTATAGTTTCTATTGACATAGACTAATATATCCTTCAGTGACAGGACAACCTGTAGGTTCTAGAAACATAGGTCAATGATGATTTGTTTCAATGATTCTTGGTACAGTCACTTTTGAATTTAACTAAATTAACAGATGATTTAATTGTGTTTAATAGTTTTTATTAACAATCAAATATATTATCCTTCAGTGGCAGACACCTGCAAGTTCTATGTACATAGGTAAGGATGATGTATTCTTCAATGATTCTTGGTACAACCACTTTTGAATTAAAAAAACATATTAATTTTATACTTTTTATTGATACAATATATCCATCAGTGGCGAAAGGTACATGGGTCAAAGGGTATTTTTTATGCTTGAATGATTTTTGATACAATAACTTTTGAATTAGAAAAACATGATTATTCAATTTAATTCAATTTGATATAATATATCTTTCATTGGCAGAAACCTGTAAGTATTAGATACATTGGTCAAGGTTGATTCATGATTCTTCTTCAATGATTCTTGGTATAATCACTTTTGAATTCATCCTCTTCTCTCCCGCTTGTCAAGTATCCCCGCAGGTTGTGCTGTCACTGTCACTTGGGCACAACCTCACAACGGAAGTGAAGGGTTATCTCCACGGAGTCTCTGATGTTATCATGTAATCTCGAGCGGATATGCGAGGGACTCCACCTGTCTTGCCGGCCACACCGGAAGCCCAAGGTTACGTCGGTCGTCGATATATTAGCAGCACCCAGCCAGCTGGTGGCTTTGATTTGTCCTGCCAGGTATCTCTCCTCCTGGACACGCAACGCCAGAAAAACATGGGATATGATTTTAGAATACGTTTAAATTTTAATGTGAAATAAATTGTTAATTTGGAATGGAAAAAATCCCTTGCACCGAAAACTATATTAGCATTGAGTTTGGCATTGACCATTTAGCCCTACACTAACAATCTCAATGACATGAGAGGTCAACGCAAGATCGAGTCAAGTTATACATTCTTCAAGCTGTTTAATATTGTCATGAAGTTTTCACGAAGAAAATAATACTATTAGTTACCGATATAGTTATAATGGTGTAATAGTTAACTTTAACTTTTCTGTTACCAATTTTATTTTTAACTAACCTCAGATCTGTTTATTGTTCCTCGAGTGTTATCTCTACATTTTCGCTTGTGCTTGTGCTTGTGATTGTTCGTGTGAATGACTTCTAGTGTTGTGTTGTGCTAGGCTACAATAGCTAGATGAGAGTATTACTTAGGTATGCCTACCTCAGAGATCTGGAGGACTACTTCTCACAGCAGTTTGAAAGCCGATCGTTCTGTGTACAGTGTATGGATCATCACCTGTAAAGTAGTAGTAATTGCAACATACATTAGGTCAAATTCACGCGGGTGCAGTGCTGTGGATGCTGTGTTTAAATTGGCATTTTTAATGTATCACTCGAACTTTCAAGGATGCTTTATTAGTTGTTACTTGAATGGTCTTGTTCATTTATCCTAATTTTGTAAAGAAAAAACGTATATTTAAGTTTAATTTAAAGTTTAATTTAGGAAACTTTGTACTCGAGCGTTTGTGGTTTGTGTTAACGGCTCACCTGGCTGAATAACTGCAAGTGCTTTACAGCGTTGTAGACTTCAAGGAAACATCAATCGTGGAATCAGGTAAACCATCGTCGTTCAAACAATGTTCGAAATAGCATTCCCTAAAAATTAAATACAAACATGAACATTCATCTATGCAGCTTAAAGTGTAACTTGTTTTCTGTGAGTGAGCTAGTATAGGTGTGAATTTGTTAATGTGTTTGTGTAGTGTGTGTATGTTGTGTATTTGTGAGTGTGCATGTGTGAGTGAGTTATGGTGCCGTGTTGTGCTGGGCTAGATGCGAGTGAATATCTACTCACCTCAGTTTAGAGATTTGGTGACAACTTCTCACAGCAGTTATATTATAAATAAAAAACACCACGCGAACAATAACCACGGTCGTGACACGAAAACAGTTACCAAAATGCGATAATTTTCGAGAGCTCCTCTCTCTTCCTCAGACGCGAGGACACGACCGTCTCTCAGGTTGTGTTCTTTCATTATACCTGAGCAATAAGTGGTGCTCGAGGCATTCTTTTATTGGCTCTGAGCGTCATCTGTGCTATTCTTTTATTAGCAGACAGAGCACGCTCAGTACGATCAGCTTTCCAGGGGCGATCCGCCCCAGATCTTACAGATTTGCGCGGCTCTTTTGAAATTACGCGGCTTCCGATAGTTCTGTGGTGGGATATATTTTTGATCAATGAAAAACATTGAAGTTCGAAGTTGAAGTATGCACGGTATACATTGAATTTCTTAACATTAATAAGAATAATCCTTTTGGTTTAAGTAATGGGCCTACTAGGATTAAAAAGAGAATGTAGAAGTCTGAACTCAAATAAACACGAGTTAAATGTAAAGCATCACTCATGCTTGGTATAAACTCGTGAAAACATACAAAATTAAAATTGAATATACTTTCATTATACAGTATTCAGTTTATGGTGGAAAAGCAAAGTTTATCCACCGTTATTGACGAAAACTAGCACATAGCTCAATTTCCTCGTTCATAAATTCGATCATTCAATCTAGAAATCTGTCACGCGACGAAGCATGCTCGGGAAAATATTCAGACGTAGAGCGCCAATCACAATCAGTTTTAAGGCTAAAGTGCAAGTCGTGAGGCTTATGGTTTAAATTTTTCTATGTGTATCTTTTAATACAAGTGGTCACAAACCCGTCGTAAGGCGTAAGGTGTAAGACGTAAGAAGTTCAATGCTTTGACATTTAATTTCTTATACGCCTTATTACTAAATAAACCATACAACTTACACCATACAACTTACACCTTACGGCTTACGCCTTACAACTGATTGTGAATGGCGCATAATAAAAAAGCACATCCCATGTAGGCGTGTCAGGTGGCCCCTCGGCTGCAGGGCGCCACGATCGAGCGAGATTCACGTGTACTACAGGATCAAACTGCCAGCAAGGCCTTTTGCAATGTATAACGACTAGCCTAGTTGGGGAAATGTGTCCATTGTAATGAAGGATGTTCTCAAGAGAAAAGTCAAGGATCTTTGGATCTTCGGACGTTTGCATTACGCTTATTGTAGTTTGCGCATGCGTGTTTGTTTTCATTCCGAGCCAGTGGCTCTTTGGAGAGAACTCGGGATCGCTTATAGTTTGCAAGGATGGGGGGGGGGGGGGGGGGTGTTTGAGTCCTGGGCAGTTGTAACTCCACCGAACTCATCTATAAGTGAACTTTCCATGGATGCCGTATAGGAATAGACATAGAAGAAAGTACCACAGTGGTGGCTTGACAGAAGACGTGGACCAGACGGGGCCGGTCAGTCCCAGGGCGAACCATTCAGCCGAAGCCTACGTTTGGGTTGACCGGGCCCCTAGACCCGTCTCTTCTTGGCTGGAATTGGTTGGAAAGTTGACAGTCAGTCAGAGTGCGGTTGATTATGCGTTTTTTGCACTTGGGGGCTGAAGGAAGCTGCAACTTACGTCCTACGGTCCATCAGCCAGCCTATTATACGGTTTTCCCGCCAATATTGTAGTACGCGCGCAGCTCGCTGCCCGATTATGGTGCCCTGCAGCCTATGACCACGTGACACGTCTACGGAGAGACGCCCGTGTCCTCGCGTCTGAGGAAGAGAGGGGAGCTCTCGAAAATGCACGCACGTTGGTAAGTGTTTCCACATGATTTTATTCAACTCAGGATCTTTGTCCTCAAATTTTGAAATCGATTTTTTGCCTACTTCTATCGTATACCGATTTTCTTTTAATTTTGCATACGAGTCCGTTTCTGATGATTATACATGTTTTTATTATTCATGTAATGACCAAGTACTTGAGTATACAACCTGACCGTGGTTTGTTGTTCTTGTGATGTTTTTTATTTAAATATTTTCAGATGATCGTCCTTAGTGGATCAACACCTGCAAGAAGGTAATTAAAACGCGTATTAGTTCGTAATTACGGAGGTGCTGTCCTCTCAACTCTGCGTATAGTTTAGCATTTGTAATGTTTCACCCACTCAAACATTGGAGCATTGTTTATAAATTGTTAAATGGAAATCATAGTCGTCCCGTTCCCACCCCTAGGGGCACACGCCAATATAGACAACAAATCCACAGCAACAACGGGCGCCCCTAGGGGTAAGGGACAGCTATTAAGTAAAGTCCGTATTCATAGCTGTAATTATAATTTTGTATTGAATATATTTTACATGAAGAAAGATAGGGTTTCCAATCGGTCCACGTATCAAATATATACTCGAGAGAATAACTTACATTCCCAATTTGTATACAATTATAACGAATAGATAGTACTTCAATTAAGTTATTTTAAATTTAATGTTCAACGGCCTACTTGTCATCTACTAGGCCATATGTTTGTACTCTGATTAATATATGTCAGCATTCAGTGATCTAAAAATGTAATTTCTACAGAACCCCTTGTCTGGTAACCATATAACAGAACCGATATGAGTGCCGTTTACTATCGTGGTGTGTTTTGCCACATATCTTTCTTGAAACGTATTGGATGTTACTTTTATAAGCCCTTCTTGTCTTTAATAAAAACTCTCTGGCTAACGTTATCGTAAGCTGATTCTTATAATAACCCACACCGTGACCTCTTATTGACATCATTGGATGGTCCTTAATCGTGAGTTACCTTAGTAAACTAATGCAATTACTCCATCAAACAACCAGGATTAACCCGACAATGTGTTAATGAATAATATAATATATAACGAGTTATCTTGGATTGTTAGTTTACCTCGTTGATAGAAACATTGGATCAGAATACAACATATTCCCCTGTGGAGACAGGAAAAGACGGATGACAGCTGCCCTTATACATCTGGTAGGTCGTCGCTGTAATCATAAATGTATTAATTGTTTTACGACGAAATAAACAGCTTTGATATTATACGACGTCGGTTGTGTTGTCGCTAGACATAGTTGGCCTAGGATTACACTAACCTAGCCTTCGACTAGCCAGGTCTAGCCTAACCCTCAGTTATGTACTGTTAGCAAAACATAGGCAGTATTGCAATAAAGTTCACTTACCCAAATAATTACCAAATTTTAGGGATATGATCTAAAGCCGGCCAACAGTTGCTAAGACTTGTCCGACCTGTCGTCATTTTTGTAAGATAAGAACCTTGTTTTACAGAGAATTTGTGTTAAGAGTGCTTACCTGCTAAATAACTTCAAGCGCTTTGCAGCGTTGTAGAGTAGAAGGAAACTTCATTAGCTGAATCGAGTGCACCTTCGTAGATTCAAATTCGGCAAAGAACGGCAAAATATCTGTGCCTAAAATGAAAAATGAACACCTCAGCTATGTAGCCAAGAGTGACACTTGTGTTATGTAAATGAGGAGATGTGAATGCATTTGTGATTCTGTGTGTGTATGTTATTATTATTTTTATTATTATCATTATTATTATTATAATTATTTCTTTAACTATTGTTATTGTTATTATTATTAATGTTGTTATTATTATTATTATTATCATTATCACCATAATTATCAATATCATCATTTTTATTATTATTATTACTATGAGTATTATTATTATAATCATTATAATGATTATCATTATTACTATTATTATTATTATTATTATTATTATTATTATTATTATTATTATTATTATTATTATTATTATTATTATTATTATTATTATTATTATTATTATTATTATTATTATCATCATCATTGTTTTATTGTTGCAATACTTACATACAAACTCGGTCAAAACACACTTGCACTTGGCAAGTGCTATGGCGTGTATATTCACGCCATGCATGCAAGTGCTATTGCAAGTGTATTCACGCCATGCATGCAAGTGCTATTGCGAGTATATTCACGCCATGCATGCAAGTGCTATTGCAAGTATATTCACGCCATGCATGCAAGTGCTATTGCGAGTATATTCACGCCATGCATGCAAGTGCTATTGCAAGTATATTCAAGCCATGCATGCAAGTGCTATTGCGAGTATATTCACGCCATGCATGCAAGTGCTATTGCGAGTATATTCAAGCCATGCATGCAAGTGCTATTGCGAGTATATTCATGCCATGCATGCAAGTGCTATTGCAAGTATATTCACGTCATGCATGCAAGTGCTATTGCAAGTATATTCAAGCCATGCATGCAAGTGCTATTGCGAGTATATTCACGCCATGCATGCAAGTGCTATTGCGAGTATATTCATGCCATGCATGCAAGTGCTATTGCGAGTATATTCACGCCATGCATGCAAGTGCTATTGCGAGTATATTCACGCCATGCATGCAAGTGCTATTGCGAGTATATTCACGCCATGCATGCAAGTGTTATTGCGAGTATATTCACGCCATGCTTGCAAGTGCTATTGCGAGTATATTCATGCCATGCATGCAAGTGCTATTGCGAGTATATTCATGCCATGCATGCAAGTGCTATTGCGAGTATATTCACGCCATGCATGCAAGTGCTATTGCGAGTATATTTAAGCCATGCATGCAAGGGTTATGACCAGTACATTCGCGCTATACATGCAAGTGTTATTGCGAGTATATTCGCGCCATGCATGCAAGTGCTATTGCGAGTATATTCACGCCATGCATGCAAGTGTTATTGCAAGTATATTCGCGCCATGCATGCAAGTGCTATTGCGAGTATATTCACGCCATGCTTGCAAGTGCTATTGCGAGTATATTAACGCCATGCATGCAAGTGTTATTGCGAGTATATTCACGCCATGCTTGCAAGTGCTATTGCGAGTATATTCACGCTATACATGCAAGTGTTATTGCAAGTATATTCGCGCCATGCATGCAAGTGCTATTGCGAGTATATTCACGCCATGCATGCAAGTGCTATTGCGAGTATATTCATGCCATGCATGCAAGTGCTATTGCGAGTATATTCACGCCATGCATGCAAGTGCTATTGCGAGTATATTCACGCCATGCATGCAAGTGCTATTGCGAGTATATTCACGCCATGCATGCAAGTGTTATTGCGAGTATATTCACGCCATGCTTGCAAGTGCTATTGCGAGTATATTCATGCCATGCATGCAAGTGCTTTTGCGAGTATATTCATGCCATGCATGCAAGTGCTATTGCGAGTATATTCACGCCATGCATGCAAGTGCTATTGCGAGTATATTTAAGCCATGCATGCAAGGGTTATGACCAGTACATTCGCGCTATACATGCAAGTGTTATTGCGAGTATATTCGCGCCATGCATGCAAGTGCTATTGCGAGTATATTCACGCCATGCATGCAAGTGTTATTGCAAGTATATTCGCGCCATGCATGCAAGTGCTATTGCGAGTATATTCACGCCATGCTTGCAAGTGCTATTGCGAGTATATTAACGCCATGCATGCAAGTGTTATTGCGAGTATATTCACGCCATGCTTGCAAGTGCTATTGCGAGTATATTCACGCTATACATGCAAGTGTTATTGCAAGTATATTCGCGCCATGCATGCAAGTGCTATTGCGAGTATATTCACGCAATATTGCGAGTATATTCACGCCATGCATGCAAGTGCTATTGCGAGTATATTCACGCTATGCATGCAAGTGTTATTGCAAGTATATTCGCGCCATGCATGCAAGTGCTATTGCGAGTATATTCACGCCATGCATGCAAGTGCTATTGCGAGTATATTCACGCTATGCATGCAAGTGTTATTGCAAGTATATTCACGCCATGCATGCACGAGTATATTCACGCCATGCATGCAAGTGCTATTGCGAGTATATTCACGCTATGCATGCAAGTGTCATTGCAAGTATATTCGCGCCATGCATGCAAGTGCTATTGCAAGTATATTCACGCCATGCATGCAAGTGCTATTGCGAGTATATTCACGCTATGCATGCAAGTGCTATTGCAAGTATATTCACGCCATGCATGCAAGTGCTATTGCGAGTATATTCACGCTATGCATGCAAGTGTTATTGCAAGTATATTCGCGCCATGCATGCAAGTGCTATTGCGAGTATATTCGCGCCATGCATGCAAGTGCTATTGCGAGTATATTCACGCCATGCATGCAAGTGTTATTGCAAGTATATTCGCATCATGCATGCAAGTGCTATTGCGAGTATATTTAAGCCATGCATGCAAGGGTTATGACCAGTACATTCGCGCCATGCATGCAAGTGCTATTGCGAGTATATTCAAGCCATGCATGCAAGGGTTATGACCAGTATATTCGCGCCATGTATGGCAAGTGCTATGACCAGTACATTCGCGCCATGCATGCAAGTGCTATTGCGAGTATATTCACGCTATACATGCAAGTGCTATTGCGAGTATATTCACGCCATGCATGCAAGTGTTATTGCAAGTATATTCGCGCCATGCATGCAAGTGCTATTGCGAGTATATTCGCGCCATGCATGCAAGTGCTATTGCATGTATATTCAAGCCATGCATGCAAGTGTTATTGCAAGTATATTCGCGCCATGCATGCAAGTGCTATTGCGAGTATATTCGCGCCATGCATGCAAGTGCTATTGCATGTATATTCGCGCCATGCAAGCAAGTGCTATTGCAAGTATATTCAATAATATGGTAATATATTCTTAATATTGTCTTCAATAGATGTGAGTATATTGCGAGTATATTCAAACCATGCATGCAAGTGCTATGACCGGTACATTCGCGCCATGCAAGCAAGTGCTATTGCGAGTATATTCAAGCCATGCATGCAAGTGCTATTGCGTGTATATTCAAGCCATGCATGCAATTGCTATTGCGGTTATATTCGCGCCATGCAAGCAAGTGCTATTGCGAGTATATTCAAGCCATGCATGCAAGTGCTAGGGCGAGTATATTCAAGCCATTCATGGAAGTGCTATTGCGAGTACCGATAGAGGTGGCTCAGCGGTAAGACGCGAGACTCTAATTCGGGAGGTCGCCGGTTCGATTCCGGCCACCGGCAGTCCTGACTGAAGGTTTTTTCCGAGGTTTTCCTCAGTCGTAAAAGCGAATGCTGGGATTGAGTCATACTATCAGCCCTCGGACAATCCTTCCCTACTATCCAAACACCCTAATAACCTAGTTAGCCACCTGAAGAGGGGCACATCAGGTAAAGCTGGTGTGCACCCTAAAACGGGTATTCCTACAAAAATTATTATTATTATTATTATTATTGCGAGTATATTCGCGCTACGCTTGCAAGTGCTATGGCTAGTATATTCGCGCCATGTATGGATAATGCTAGTCGAGTACATTCGCGAGTTTATTTGAGTATATAAAGTATTGATGTTGAGGCTTGCCATGCTAGGTCCATGATGTGTGTTTTATCGAGCGGCCGAAACGCTGTGTGGCCCATCGGCTAGTGTAGGCACTGTTGTGTAGGTAGGGGATGACCCATTGGTAGTGTTTACGCATGGACTAGGTCGACCGTCTATCTAGCCAAGAGTGATACCTGTGATATGTGATACTATGTGAATTTGTTTGTGTGTGTATGAGGGATTGAGGGAGTAAGTGAGTTAGAGAGTGAGTGATTGAATGAGTGAGTGGGTGTGTGTGAGTGAGTGACCGAGTAATTGACCGTGTGAGTTATTGACCGAGTTAGTGTGGAAGTGAGTGAGTGAGTGAGTGAGTGAGTGAGTGAGTGAGTGAGTGGGTGAGTGAGTGAGTGAGTGGGTGAGTGAGTAAGTGAGTGAGTGAGTGAGATGTATGTGAATGCGATATGTTAATGTGTTGCTTGACTACATAGCTAGGTGCGAGTGAGTATAATTACTCACCTTAGTTCAGAGATTTGGTTTGCAACATCTCACAGCACTGTCATATTGTATTCTCAGCCGATCGTTGACATTGTATGCAATATGCATCATCATCTGCAATGAGGTAATTGCGACGTGCATTAGTTCTTAGTTACAAACTTAACAAGAGCCCTATCGTTGAATTTTGCGTTGTTTGTTGGTAGGCTACTCGAATGGTTTGGGCATCAATCAGAATTTTGTATTGAATAAATTTTAAGTAATGAAACAAGACAGAGTGATATTTTAATTCAGTCAATGGTCTAACAAGTTATTATGTATTCACCCTATTAATTTTAGCATACACTCGAGGAAAAGACTAGCATTCCAAAGTCGAAAAAAATAAGTAAAAGTAGTAACTAGTACGTATATTGGTAGTAAGTAGTTAGTAGTTTGTAGTACGATTGATACGTTGGTGTTTAATAATGTTTAATGATGACGAATTCGACAACTTGGTCATACATATTTTGTACTCTTGTATACATGTACACGTATTATGTATAACCATTCCGTTGTAGGGAATCTTACTTCTTTACAACGCCTCGTCGGTTCGGGTAAGCATATAACTGCATATAACGTCATATTACTGTATAGCTGCATATAGCTGCCGTTTACAAGGGGATTAAGTTTCAATTTTCAATTGCCGCTTTTCCTTCTCAAAACGTTATTGTTATATAAGCAGAAACTGGTAATATATTCTTAATATTGTCTTCAATAGATGCTCATGAACTCTACCCTAATCTAAATCTAAAACTTACTCACTGAGTGTTCATTTATTGACTTCTCCTTTGACCGGTCTTAGACTACCTAATTTTCTTACTTTTCCTTCAAAGAACGCGTGTTGTTTTTTTTATCCATAAGAATTGCCTGGGCTATAGGCTAGACTAAACAGTTCCCTTCCTAATTTCATAGGTCATCATAGACATAGTGAGATCCCTTGATACGCTAAATTGTTGAATTACACAACCAGAAACTAAACGAATGAATCCGATTGACCTCACGTGATTGTGTGTTACCTTGAATTGTAATATCGTTACTAAACTGAAAGTAATATCATAAATAACCACATTGTAATTTGGGGACTGTTGCAGACGAAAGACCAGACACCCTACTCTACAATTTTCAAAGTAGGAAGATCATTGCGTGAACCATAAAGACCAGAAGACAGAAATTAAACTGAGTCGTCGTCGATCTGATCAATCATTGGTGGTAGGAAATAGTCGTTAGGACCTATAATATAGATTACTCATTAATACTAAATGAAGTGAATAGGAATATAAAGTAAATTATTAATATTCTTACCTATTGCATTACATATTATTTTCTTTTTATGTTAAGGTCGTGCTCAACCGTTGGTTGATGGATGATTATCTGTCTTGCATTGCTTCATAATGTTAAATTGTCTCGAATTTGTTCCATGTAATTTGTGCTATTTGGATCGTTTTTAAAAGGTGATAACATTATCTGAAATTAAAATGCTGTGTTATACATCTATCTTGAACGAGCCTGAGAAATCATAATCTCGCAGTAATGTTGACTCTCTTTATAGCTCTTCGGATGCTTCTGGCTTTTTAGATGAGCGTAGCGAAGCGGAGTGAATCTTTCCATACAACTCGATCGGCGCTATGTCTGTGTGTGTGTGTGTGTGTGTGTGTGTCTGTATGTGCGCTAAATTTTGTTCGTCGCGCACAGGTCAAACGGCTTGACGTATTTGGCTGAAATTTTCGGGCAACGTTTGTGACTACTAAACTCGATGCTGTTAACATAACCAGCAAAATTCGTCAGGATGCCAACCTACAAAAAATTAATTACTGATAAATAAAATTTGTTTATTTATTTAATAAAATAAAAACGTACAAACGGATTTAAATAATGTTTCACTTGTACATTAACATCAACGGTACCAACATTTGACAAAAGTTTCAAAATTGTAAGTTTATCCGCCATGTTATAAAAAAATATTGTTTATTTACTACAATAATTTCTTCATTTTTACAGTGTTCCACCGATATGATTTGCATTTGCGGACCATTGAAGTTAGATGCACATAATATGCTGCCGAAATGGCTTACGCAGTCAGACCTTTCTCACTATGTATTTGGAATTTTGATAGCTATCATAGAATGGCTACAATGATGTGTTATATTTAATGACCTTCACGGCAAACATGCAAATGTTAACAACGAACTTGGTCGACAAATTAAAAAGCTTTTATTATAATTTAAAAGCGGGTTATTGTATGATTTATTAATAATACACTTTAGATATAGTCTGTATCTACATTATGGAACTTTCCATACACTGATAGGTTTAATAGTTTATGAATTAGAGCCTATTGAGTAGACCACGGTCGAATGAAATTATGCGGAAATCCATCAACTTGAAGGTTTTAATTTCTTTAAAGAAAACTTCTAAACGGATTTAAATAATATTTCGTGCGTTTATTAGCAACATATCAATAAATAATATACTTAAGTAATAAGGTTGTAACTTGATCCGCCATCTTGTAAAAAAATCATATGTTTATTATAAAGGTATTTTTTTTTTTTAAAGAGTAATATGATATGCAAATGATTTATTTGATTTGATACATTGAAAAAAATCGCTCATCTGTCAACGCGGAGCGTTTTCCTAGTAGTATCTATGGTATTAACTAACAGTGAGGCTGCCAGCCTAACAATTCACCTTTCAGAAAATGTGTATTGTTGATTCGATCAGAATCGATATAGAAGTTCTCCCTGGGAAAACTTCTTTAAATGTTTTCATTGTGTTGTCAATAAATGAGATAATTCGAAGATAGGAACTGAACTGGAACTGTTTCATTACACGCTTTTCCACGTGAAAAACCAATTCCACAACAATTCAGACGGAGTCTCACTGTAAAATTTGCACGAAATTAGTGTTTTAATTATATTTTTATAACGCTACACAATATTGAAAAATTGAACCATTTCGGGAATGTAGATTAGTACGAATTAAACCTGAGCTTACAAAGTTCAAGTAGTGTAACCATTACGTTTAAACCTTGTAGGGTATATTGTTCGTCCTCAGTTTACCATTTATCCTCATACCCACTAATACCCATGGATGGGTTGATATATGTCGCCTTACATATACCCTTTCGCCCTGTCAGCGGCCCTTGGGGGTGTGTTTAAATTACAGTGTCTAGAGTAATTCAAGTAAAAAAAACAAAACAAAAAACACGGGAAATATGTTCTGAAAACAAAGTTACAAAACTCATTTCGTTGCATTGATTTATCATGGTTCAAGGTGGGTTATGGACTTGGTGATACACTGAAAACACTTTTCCAAAATATTTTCAGAATATAGACAACAATGCAAACAATAGTAAAGACTCGCAACATTTTTTTTATTAGTTTGCTGGTTACTTCAAGTTAAAAAAAAGCACTCACCAACTTGGTTTTTGCCTAAAATGTACAGCAATAATTAAGCGAGCAAAGCGAGCGTCCCCATTATACCTTTATGGCACTTCGTTCTGTTTTTCTATATCTGTCGATAGCGGTCGAACGGAAAGTCCGATCAACTTGAAATTTGGACTATCCACAAGGCTCAATGTGGATTGGAGGTGTATAGTTTTGAGGCGAAATCGTTCGAAAAGTTACAAAGTTACACCATAGTTACTGCAAAATATTTTTCTGAAACACAGTAACGGCAAAATGTGAGGCGCCTATCTTACAGTAAATTATTGTCCGGTCACGAAAATACTAACTTAGAAGCGATCTAATACGTATTAGAGGCAGAAATTACATTTTTATTGCTGACAATAAGTGTTAGTAACGGTGGCGGACTGCGGCGATAGCACTAGACAAAATGACACCGAAAATTCTAAGCAACGCACATTGCACGACGTCCAAAATTGTTGGGAAGTATAATAGCTATGGAAATTAGAAAAATGTTTGCAATGCCCATCCATGTATTGTTGTTTTTATTAGCTTTGAAAACTTCGCCAGAAAGTTCGTAGATATAGACGTGTCAAACAGAGCGTTTTCCTTGTGTTAACAAAAAGAGCTTCTGAAGTATAACGACTAATTAGGTATTAACAACGAACAACTTGGAATCCCATTTTGGAACTTCATTCAGTCCTCATTTCACAGTTTATTCCGGGACAGCGCGAACGCAGTCCCGACTACCAAAAATTACGCGCCCGAGTAATCCGCATTTGGGATTATCGCAGGGTTCAGCTCGACCGAAGTGCAATGGAAGAGCCTCGACCTGGGGGAACCGCCTTGTTGATCATGGTAACCCCTACGCCAGGTAAGTATGCGATTTTGGGCCAAAGTGGCGGGTTAGGTGTGATACTGTGCACCATAGCCGTGAAAGAAGATGGATTCCGGCCGTACCGTGTTCTATATCCGTAAACAGATATCAGGTAGCGCTAGTGGTATCGAAATGAAGGTACGGACTGCCATCTATCGCCAACCACTTGAATCTCTTCGAAATTCAAAAATAACGAACGATTCAAGACTATTCCAGTCGGAAGGTCGACGCCACGTTTGTTTTGGCTTCTTGCAAGAGTTTGAAGTTTATTGTTTACAGTTGCTTGCCAGAGCATTTAAATCGCGAAGAAGTAACTGCTGCTGTGGATTAGAAGAGGACGGTATCCTTACATTTTCAACAGAATCATTTAAGCTACACTGTCAATAATTAGTGAAACCATGTAATTGTATTTTGTAAAGAGTAGGCCTAGGCCTACTACCTACCTACCCTAGCCTACCTGGGCCAAGGCATTGAGTTTAAAATATGGCCAAGGGCAACTAGTTTTTACTGGGCTTATCATAATCTTTAGACCACGAAAAAGTGACGTCTGCAATGGATTAGTCTAGCCCTAGATACTTACATTGTCGATATTATTATGCAAGCTAGGCTACAGTCTGTCAGTTAATAAAACCCTAGGTTTTTCTTTTCAGAGACCGACTAGGCCTAGGCATTGTACGGCTGTAGACCCTAGCCTATCTAGGCCCTAGCCCAAAGCCCAAGTTTTTACTCAATTCAAAAATGAATCCTGCATATGTGGGTAGGGTGCATTGTAAAGTTATTGGATGTGAAAGTAATCGTAATCAACATCGGGCCCTCTCTTTCTTCCGCTTTCCATCAGATGAAGTGCGGTGTGCTCTGTGGGTAGAGAGATGTGGGAATCCTACTTTAGCAGGGGTGTCTGCATCTGAATTGTACGGATATGCAAAGTTATGTGCTAAACATTTTCCAGATGATCAATTTAATAATGTTAAACGGAAACGTTTAATCCACAATGCAGTTCCTGGCAGATGCACTCCAGATGGCTTTGAAGGTGTAGGCCTAGGCCTAGTTAATCCATTTACAGATATGCAATTCTTGAGGTTTTCAGAACCAATGTGTTGCTGAATAATCAATAATGCCTCCAAGTATCGCACTACTTGCAAAATCTGGTATGTACTTTCGTGATACAAGGTTCGATATGTACTGAGAAACTGCAACTGAGAGGAGTCGCTGCTGGGCAAACTAAAACAAGGTTGACCCTTACAACAATGTAATGTGTCCCGAAAGTAATAAACACCTGGCAAGCCCCTGGTAAGTTCAGTGGACTGGTGATGTTGTTCCTTGTCATTATAGTGATACGTATTTGAGAGTTTGTGATGAGTGAGAACGTAGCTGGCATAATGTTGATGATAATGACTAATGAGGCTAATAATCCCTCATTTGTATGCATTTCTATAAAATTACAATTGCAGGGTTCCACTGCTCTTTGCGTGTAACCAGGGTCATCAAAGCCCAACTCGCTACCTTCCCGTGGTGTGACCCGTTAGTAGACAGTCTTCAACTCTCGAACTAAAGGCGAGCTTAAATTGGCAATTAATTCCTTACGCATGATTTTGCGACGGACCGTTAAATATTTGGCCTGCCGCTTCGATTGGCTTTGGCCAAACAAGCTGCTCGGCGAACTAAATGTATGTACCGTTCTTACTGTATTTACCTTATTAGATTTATTTAATATATTTATTTATTTATTTTTGTAGGGCCTATTTATTTTCTGCAGTGTTGTTTCCGGTTATTTTTGTAGGCTAATTTCTTTGTTTGTAATGTATTTTGTGTTTTTCAGCTCCCAGTTGTGTGATTTATAGGCCTATCATATTTTACGTGCTTCTTGAGGGCTGGTTCTATGTTGTTTTAGGGCCAGGCTAACTGATCCCCATTTATGAATAAACTTTGTTGTTTGCTTGTTACATGCCATGTGTTTACCTTAACATTATACTCATTACTTGTTACAGGCCATTGTGTTATATTTTATTTATTTATTTAAATGTACCTATTGCACAAATACCATCTTTACTACTCATTGTTATTTTTTGTTCTTAGAATCCCCACACTAATAAACAAGTGAACTTCATTTATGCTTTATGACTTAATCCCTTACTTAATCATCTAGCATTTGTATAGGCAATTTAATTTCAAATGCATATACAGTATTAAATAATAATTAATAATTTAAGATCATGAATATACAACTGATTGTTAACTAGGGCTTAAAAACCATAATTATTTAGTTCTCTTCATATTTGTCAATATCAACTGAGAAGTGTATATTATCATTTTGAACATCAAATTGCCTGTAACTTGTTAGTTAGATTTCCTCAATCCTTGACCATCCTTGACAATTTGAAATGAAGAGTGATTTTAATTTCAATAATATAATTTCAACTGTAATACAAATATTCACTAATAATTTTGTATTGCAATTAAATGTGACTATATTTCACTAAAAATGATTAAAATTGGTATAATTACCAA
Source organism: Isoperla grammatica (assembly GCA_945910005.1). NCBI lineage: Eukaryota > Metazoa > Arthropoda > Insecta > Plecoptera > Perlodidae > Isoperla > Isoperla grammatica. The sequence continues at coordinate 106,586,769 of OX246737.1, read as the reverse complement.
ATAAAATCATCATTTTTAGTGAAGAATACTAATACATTTTTATTACATGCAATAAAATATGAGTATATATTCACTAAAAATGATTATATTGGTAAAAATTATCAAATAAAGTAATCATTTTTAGTGAAGAACACTCACATTTTATTGCAAATACAAAATTATAATTAAACAATTTAAAACTACTCAATTTTAAATAAGGCGCGCTAGGCCGCCATTTTGAATTTAGTACCGTAAACATTTCTGAGATAGCGCCAGAGTCGCTGCCGGTTGAACAGTCCACTACTTATTAGCGCACAAGCTCGTTCCGGGCAGATGCATATCTTCCTACGAAGTAGGTATAGGTTATCTTGGCTGTGCACTAGGCCGCCGCAGAGAGCTGACTCGCCGCTCCACCAAACACTCACTGATCCGGGGATGTTAGCGAAGAAAGTCTCAGACAAAAAGTACGTGTACATAAATATCCCACGTTATGAGACTGACCTGTTGATCCTAGCTCATCAGTACGTAATGATATGAGTGTTTCAAATAATTTTCTACTAACAACCTTGTTTTCGCCACAGCGAGTACGTCCTGACGCCGTTAGGGAACGCCAGCGTTCAGTGATCGCACAACAGCTGCTGAGCGGTCGTCGGCCGCGCGCTATTCAACCATTATGGTTATCTACACTATTCATATGGAAACGATGTTAAACAATATAAGGTGCATTCAACAGAAAAGTTTGTGTACCATTCGATAGAAAATAAGTTCTCAAGTTCCCTGCGTGTAATTAATTACCGTTCAATCTTAAGTTACCCAGTGGAATGTTTTTAAAGTGTATTGAATAGTTAAAATTGTCAAGACATGGGTTCATAAATGAACATATCCAACGGCTAATTGAATTAAATTCAAGCTTATGTTCATGAACATCCGGGGCCAATAATTTTTAGAGCCCATTGGATAGTTTTGTTTGTTTTTTTGTTTTGGCGTCTCAGGCGCGACTTTCTGCCGCTCGCAGCGCTAGCAGTACTCAAGGGTCCAACTCAATCTTTGCGCCTCGTTTTCTCAATTCAAACATTCAAGTCGTTTATATTTAATACTTTTAAATATAAATCATCAATTGTAGTAATGTTTCACAAGGTTTTTGACAAAGAAAACCTTTGTTAAATTGTTATAGATACAAAACAAACATACTGTCGTTTGACAGTTAGACAGTTGACTAACGACAATATTTAACATTGAATGAATTACAAAGTTGGACCTTTAAGGACAAAATCTAATCCATTGGGTGATGTGATATACTAATACAAGAAGCTATAAATATACGTATACTTTGGGTGGTGAAATATACTAATACAAGAAGCTATAAATATACGTATCCATTGGGTGGTGAAATATAGTAATACAAGAAGCTATAAATATACGTATCCATTGGGTGGTGAAATATACTAATACAAGAAGCTATAAATTAAATATACGTATCCATTGGGTGGTGAAATATACTAATACAAGAAGCTATAAATATACCTATCCATTGGGTGGTAAAATATAGTAATACAAGAAGCTATAAATATACGTATCCATTGGGTGGTGAAATATAGTAATACAAGAAGCTATAAATATACGTATCCATTGGGTGGTGAAATATAGTAATACAAGAAGCTATAAATATACGTATCCATTGGGTGGTGACAAATACTAATACAAGAAGCTATAAATATACGTATCCATTGGGTGGTGAAATATAGTAATACAGGAAGCTTTAAATATACGTATCCATTGGGTGGTGAAATATAGTAATACAAGAAGCTATAAATATACGTATCCATTGGGTGGTGACAAATACTAATACAAGAAGCTATAAATATACGTATCCATTGGGTGGTGAAATATAGTAATACAAGAAGCTATAAATATACGTATCCATTGGGTGGTGAAATATAGTAATACAAGAAGCATTAAATATACATATCCCAACTTTATTATTTAATATTCCCAGTGGAATGTTTTTAAAGTGTATTGAATAGTTAAAATTGTCAAGACATGGGTTCATAAATAAACATATCCAACGGCTAATTGAATTATATTCATACTCATGTTCATAAACATCCAGGGCCAATAAATTTTAGAACCTAGGCCTATTGGATAGTTTTGTTTGCTATATGAATTGTTAAAAAATTATCAACACTTGATTCATATAAAAAGCTTATCCATTGGGTGGTGATGTAGCTTCTTGTATTAGTATATTTCACCTCCCAATGCTAGAAAAATTAGTTACTTAAGGTCAATTAGGTCACATTGTATGATGGAGTCTCGGCGTAAGATCATATTTCAATTGTTTTCTTTAAAGAATAGACTTTAAGCTACTAGATTTTAAAATTTGAGTTTTTTAATGACCAAATTTAGTGGGTGGTTTTCTTTTTCACTTCCACTTCACCCCTTACTATTTAACCCCTCGCAGCCGCTAAACCAGTAGACTTTTTTTAGGTCTCCTCTTGGCAGTTTAATAAAAATATATTTGTCAAAAATTCACACTTCTATAACAAAACCCCGAATGATTCGTCTAATCAACTACACTATAATATATATATAATAGTTGATTAGACGAATCATTTTCATCATTAGTAAAAATAGTTCAAATACAAAGAAATCAACCCCTCCCTTCTTATTATAATTTATTCTTCATGCTCATTCCCTGTCACTACATGTTTCCATGTCTTAAATTAAAACTACTGAACAGAGCTTCACAAATACGTCATATACTCTTTTTAATCAAAAGAAAATATAAGGTTGGTGTATATCGTAGCCATAATATGCGGCAAATACACCAAAATCAACTTAGATTTCGTTAGTAGAATCATGTTCAAAATAAAGTTCAAATTCCCACATTTTCATTCAGCTTATAGTTTAAACTTACGCCAAGCGGGTTTTACACGTCATATTTGTAAGCTGCAACCTCTAATTAGTTAATAAAGACACCTCAGTCACCTCTGTGTATTGGTAGAGCAAAATCCATATATAAACAGCCACTTTGGAAAATGGCCGCCATATAGAATCCTAAGGGAGACAATTTTGGAGCCAACGGGACAAATCGCTCTAATATGAGTATAGAACAACTGTGCCAAAGGATTTGCTTGTATCACAAAAAGCCATTTGATTCTGCGTCCCACTGGACTAATTTTGTTTATTGAGTCTACGAACATTGGTGGACGTGCTGTTTATCTTGTATATTGAGTCTACGAACATTGGTGGACGTGGTTTTCATCTTGTATATTGATTCTACGAACATTGGTGGACGCCTTGTTTATCCTGTATATTGAGTCTATGAACATTTGTGGACGCTGTGCTTATATCTTCTTTATTGAGTCTACAAACATTGGTAGACGCCTTGTTTATCTTGTATATTGATTCAATGAACAATTGTGCCCTATGTGTTTGTATCTTGTTTATTGAGTCTACGAACATTAGCGGACACCTTGCTTAAATCTTGTTTGTTAGTCTACAGACATTGGTAGCCGCCTTGTTTATCTTGTATATTTAGTCTATGAGCATTTGTGGACGCTTTGCTATAAGTGCCTGACGAGTTTATAGGCGTATATTGTGTGTTTATTATGTATTATTTGTATTTGTATTATATAACATTATTCTATTATATTACACACTAACCTGTGGAAGTATTATTGTATACAGCCAATAAATTTTGTTTAAATAAATAAATACATTCACGGGGTGCTTTCAACTTGTTCGTAACGCCGTTATGGAATACGTTGACACAACACAGAAACTGCGTATGTGAAATGAGACGTGTTCGTTTGTAAGCTGGAAGCGGAAGCGTCGAAGGTCTTTACTACGTTAGAAGGCAAGTAAGTTGCCAAATAAAGGGGATGATTGACATCATTAGCCTCCAACCAACAATAAGAAACAGTTTCTTTTAGTTCGCATTTTGCCGGCGTGGATTTTGGATTGAGACGAACTGTACAGAATAACGCTTCGTGCATTTTAAGTTTTAATATTTCAGAGGTTTTCTTCAACGTTATGAAGGGACACTTACATTGCCATTCGTTTGCTATGGCTACAAACTATTCGGATTCCAATAACAATGAAAAACAGTTTGTTTCCTACATTTTAACTCAAACATTCCATGTGAAGATATCTGCGTACCGCTGTTTCTTTACAGCACAATATGACTGTATTGTCGTGGGGATTAGCCTCCAACCAACAATAAGAAATCGTGAAGTTAGGTTTCCATTGTGACAGACATGCAAGCAAAGCAATTATTGTGCAGTAGGAGTGTATAAATAAACACAAAGTGATATTTGGGGTTTTACGTCCCATATTTTTGCAACGAGACTAATCGAGACAATGAATGAGTGGGTGATAATGAGGATGAAATACCGCCACATGACATCCATGCCCAAGCCAGGAATCGAACCTGGAACGCAGAGACCGCGGTTTACTAAACTAACGCCAAATCGACCTCGGTCAACAGCGTCGGTCTAAAACACAAGTATAAAGTGTATTTTATTTCTGTTGTCATCTCATTATAGAATGTTCTAATAATTATTCGATTTATATAGTTATAATGATTATGTGTGTATACAACTAAACGTAGGTGTCATGGCAGTACGGCAGCAACCTTAGACCATATCGCCCCTATATGGTCTAAGGCAGCAACAGGCAACTTGTTCACAAATATACTACAGTTCGTCTCTATTCAAAATACACGCCGGCAAAATGCGAATTGTGTTGGAGACTAATGCTGTCCATAATCCCCTTTATTTGTCAAACCACTAACCTTCTAACATAGTAAAGACAGCTCCAGACCACATGGACCTTCGACCATGAATAAACACGATTAGCCATTCCGATCTCCAACGTAATTACGGCCAATATAATGTCTCTTACTGTGTAAAATTGGTAAAAAACAATACATTTACCAACTTTTCTACTGTGCTAGTGAAAAGTGCATTAAAAAAATATTAACCTGGGATATAAATTTAGTTAAAAAAAAAATATGTTAAACAATGATGCAATTTCAACTATTTTTTAAATTAGGTATTCATATTATTTCGAAGTAACCCTTCAGAATGTCTCGCGTACCCCTAGGGATACGCACACCACGGTTTAAGAACCACTGTCCTAGAGAGATTCGGAAAACACACTTGAGAGTTAGACGGCTGTGTCGTAAGCGTGGGCATACTAATTTGGGATAACTCTTCTTTTTTACAACTCTTATTCGTTACTTGATGCTTAGTTCATATGACGTAGGTCTTGCTGCAAGACTCTTGCAGTATTGGAATGAAGTTTAGAGAAATACCCAAATAATTCCTAAATTTAAGGGATGTGTACTAAAGCCGGCCAACATCTGCTAGTCTAGTCGGACCTGTCATCATTATTTTTTAAAAGATTCTTGTTATTCAAAGGGGTTGTGACAAGGTGCTCACCTGCTGAATAACTTCAAGTGCTTTGCAGCGTTGTAAAGCAGAAAGAAACTTCATTCGCTGAATTGGGTATACCTTCGTAGATTCAAATTCGCCCAAATACGTTCAAAATAGCATTACCTAAAATGAAAAAAGAACACCTCAGCTATGTAGCCAAGAGTGATACAATTGTGTTATAAGAATGAGGAAGTGTGAATGTATTTTTGTTTGTGTGTGTGTCATGTGTTATTATAATAACAATAATAATAATAAAAATATTAAAAATAATAATAATAATAATAATAATAATAATAATAATAATTTAATAATAATAATAATAATAATAATAATAATATAATATAGTATAATAAAATATAAAAAATGAAATATTATAATAAAATATAATAATAATTATAAGGATAATTATAATCATCATTATTTTTATAATTATTATTATTATTAAAGTTATTATTATTATTATTATTATTATTATTATTATTATTATTATTATTTTTATTATTATTATTTTTATTATTATTATTATTATTATTATTATTATTATTATTATTATTATTATTATTATTATTATTATTATTATTATTTTTATTATTATTTTTATTATTATTATATAACATGAATAGGGGAGAAAAAACTGTCACAAGGATATTTAATTAAAAAACGTTAAAAACTCTCCCATCTGACGGAATTACTAGAGGATACTAACAAAAAATGAAACAGGAAGATAAGGATGAAGTCAAACTAACAATTGCACATTAGGAAGCAGTCGGCCAACCAGTCAAGATTGGAGGAGAGAAAGAAAACCAAGTTTTGATTCGGAAAGAACCCGACGCAGAGCTCCCGAGCAGACAGTCCGGCTGTCGGCTATACCCAGTAATTATACTGATTAGCAATTTAGTAAGGCGCCACATTTACACGGCCCGGCGGACAATAACATTTACCAAGCCACACCATCGACCTGGCAACCGCGCACACTGCATCGCCGAGAGGCAGCCAACCCAGTGTGGTACTGGAGGATGGGGTCGCCTAGATGGTTCATGTTAACACGCATAACGACCTGGGAATCGAATCCGAGGAAGGGTTGGTGACCGAGAGGTTTCCAAGTGACTCGGTAAGCGACCAGACACAACAGAAAACGATCTTAACCGAGTAGGATGACCACAAAGACTAGAAGGACCGACTGCCGGTGCCGTTGGAGGAAGAAGGAGACCAACTCGCCGCCCAAGGGATGACAACAAAAAGTTTGATTCCAGGGCTCAAGACCCAGAAATTCTATCACTTCACGGAAATGAAAAGGGAACATGGCGTGGATCCTGTTGCCGTAAACCCCAAGACGTTAGCAATTTTGACCGGTTGGTTTTGCATAGCCATCTAACCGTTCGACGCAGGTTCTTTCCGAACCAATGAGTAGGTCTCCAACCGTCATACAATCCAGCAAAGCCCATGAGGAAATGAAGGGTGAACTAACCGTCGCGAGCAGCGACGTCTTCACGGGAACACCTCGCACACCCCCGAAAGAAGACGGGAACTGGACCCGATCCGCCCAGGGATGGACAGACGTGACACAGGACACGGTCGGCTCAAAGGAGACTTGCATAACACCGGACACGTTTGGCCAAGAGAAGACTGGCTTGAACACCGGTCACAATAGGCCAAGAGAAGACTAGCGTGAGCACCGGACACAAAAGACACAGAGAAGTCTAGCGTGAGCACCGAACACGGTAGGCCCAGAGAAGACTGGCGTGAGCATTGGACACAAAAGACCGTAAGGAGACTTGTGTGAGCACCGGACACAATATGCCAAAAGAAGACTGGCATGAGCACTGGATACGGTAGGCCCAGAGAAGACTGGCGTGAGCACCGGACACAATAGGCCCAGAGGTGACTGGCGTAAGCACCGGACACAATAGTCCCAGAGGAGACTGGCGTGAGAGCACCACACACGGTAGGCCCAGAGACGACTGGCGTGAGCACAGGACACAATAGGCCCAGAGAAGACTGGCGTGACCCAGCCAGACACGGTCGACACAGAAAAGACTGGCGTGACACGGGACACGGTCGACACAGAAAAGTTTGGCGTGACCTGTGAACAGTTGACACAGAGAAGACTGGCGTGCCTGGACACATCCGGCACCGATTAGACTGACATGACACCAGACACGACCAACACAGTGAAGACCAGTGTACCGCCTGCGCGGATAGCCTGTCTCCTCTGTACCGGCCGTGTCCGGTGGATGCTCGCCTCCCGTTTTGGCCGTTTGTGTCCGGGCACCGTTTAACCAGACACATCCGGCACCGATTAGACTGACATGACACCAGACACGACCAACACAGTGAAGACCAGTGTACCGCCTGCGCGGCCCGCCAGCCTCATCTGTGCCGGCCATGTCCGGTGACTGCCCGCCTCCCCTTTTTGCCGTTTGTGTCCGGACACCGGGCACATCCGGCACCGATTAGACTGACAAGACACCAGACACGACCACCACAGTGAAGAACGGTGTACCGCCTGCGCGGTCCGCCTGCCTCCTCTGTGCCGGCCATGTCCGGTGACTGCCCGCCTCCCCTTTATGCCGTTTGTGTCTGGACACCGGGCACATCCGGCACCGATTAGACTTACAAGACACCAGACACGACCAACACAATGAAGACCAATGTACCGCCTGCGCGGCCCGCCTGCCTCCTCTGTGCCGGCCGTGTTCGGCGACACGTCAATCTCCTCTGTGCCGGGTGTGTACGGCGTAACGTAAGTCTTTTCTGTGCCAGGTATGTCCGGTGTCACGTCAGTTCCCTCTGTGCCAGGTATGTCCGGCGTCACGTCAGTCTCCTCTGGGCTGGGTGTGTCCGGTGTCACGTCAGTCTCCTCTGTGCCGAGTGTGTCCAACGTCACGTCAGTCTCCTTTGTGCTAGGTGTGTCTGGTGTCACGTCAGTCTCCTCAATGCCGGTTGTGTCCGGTGTCATGTCAGGCTCCTCTGTGCCGGGTTTGTCCGGTGTCATGTAAGGCTCCTCTGTGCCGGGTGTATCCGGCGTCACGTCAGTGTCCTCTGTGCCTGGTGTGTCCGTTGTCACATCATTCTCCTGTGTGCTAGGTGTGTCCGGTGTCATGTCAGTCTCCTCTGTGCCAGGTGTGTCCGGTGTCACGTCAGTTTCCTCTGGGCTGGGTGTGTTCGGTGTCACGTCATTCTCCTCTGTGCCAGGTTTGTCCGCCGTCTCGTCAGTGTCCTCTGTGCCAAGTGTGCCCGGTATAACATCAGTCTCAACTGTGCCGGCTTTGTCCGGTGACACGCCCGTCTCCTCTTGAGCCAGCCGGGTCGGTGACAAGCCCGCCTAGAATAAAAAGAGTACATTGTGATGAGAAGGGAGGTAATGACGAATGACTGTAAGTGAAAGGAGGGTTGAAGGGGTGGGTGGCCAGAGGGGGGGGGGGGGGGGGGGGGCTGTCCACATATTGTTTTAATAAGTGCTTAATCGAAGCCGCGTGGGTTGATTAAGTGAGTGAGTGAATGAGTGATTGAGTGAGTGAGTGAATGAGTGACTGAGTGAGTTATCGTGTGAGTGAGCGTGTGAGTGAATGAGTGAGTGTGTGAGTGAGTGAGGGTGTGATTTACTGAGTAACTGAGTGAATGCCCTTGTAATTGAGTGAGTAAATAAATAGGTGAGTATGTGAATGCGATTTGTTAATGTGTTGCTTGACTACATAGCCAGGTGCGAGTGAGTATAATTACTCACCTTAGTTCAGAGATTCGGTTTGCAACATCTCACAGCACTGTCGTATGGTATTCTCAGTCAATCGTTCTCAGTGTATGCATTATGCACCTTCACCTGCAAGAAAGTAATAAGGCCCGAATTTGTTAAAAACTACACAACTGCTGTGTTTAGTTTAGATAATTTACTATATCACAAACGTAAAATAATGTTGTGTTTGTTAGTACTGTTTTGGTCTTGGGGCATCAATCTTAAATTTGTTTTAAAAAAATTTTAAGTTAGCAAAAATGAAGATATCCTCAATAATTAAATCCAGGCTCACAGAAAGATCTTGAAAAGTCATAATCTTAAAGTAATGTTGACTCTCTTGATAGCTTTTCGGATGCTTCTGGCTTTTAGGGTGTGATCTAACTTGATTTTCGCCTGCTAACCACTATCCACTTACCACTTACGTGCTTCACACTAAACACTAACAGCTTTGGGCACGCCACTTAGTATGCTAATACAAAGTGTATTGTTAGTAATCATCTAATATAAATAAATGCGATAATAATACTTCTTCACACTGGTTCGGTATTTTCCTAACCTAAAAGTAGCAGCTGTGATGGCTGGTATCAACCATTTTGATTTAGTGGTTTTATCGGTGTCGTAGTGCACACTTTCGGCCAGTACCCACTACCCACTAAACACTAGCCAAATAAGGAGCATTGGTCACCTGCTTGGGACGTCACTTCCTTTCGATTAGTATAATGAAGCTTAGTCCACTACGAAAAACGTCAATTTGGAACACACTCTTAGTATCTATGGTGTTCACTAACTGTGAGGATGCCAGCCTAACAATTCGCCTTTTAGGAAATGTATATTGTTGATTCGATCAGAGTCGATATCGAAATTATCCGTGGGGAAACTGCTTTATCGACACACATAACATAACGTACTCTATCGGTGTTTTCAGACACCGCTTTTCGCTGAGAGCAGTGTCCGAAGTCCACGATAGAATGCGCCAAGGTGCAACCAGAGTTAGTCTCGACTTAGGCCAGGATTGGTGACACTACGCCAACGTACGAAACCTAGAATTGCGCACAACTTTTGATTCATGAGGCCGACTAGAGCTATAACCAGAGCCAATAACCGTACTAACTTTCGTGGGCAATCCTCAACCTGATCCCCTAACCTAACCGAATTTCGTGGGATGTCAGGTAGCTGGGCAAAGTCACTTTGATTCAGTGTCACCCATCCTGGCCTTATCCGACTCCCCAACCAGAGGCGATTAAGATGAACTTCTTTATTGACTCTGGTGCAACTGTCTTCTCGAAGTGCGTCAATCTATTTGAATAGTGACTCTTAAAAGGCTAAAAAGGCATGGCAAATTATCACCTACCCTTCCATATTTTCCTTTATTATGATCTATGAGGCTATGAATTATCAAACGCATTTTTTGATATTAATAACAGGAAGGCATACCTATGATATAATCATAAAATTGATTAGATATGCAGTTCTAAGTGTTCTCCAAAGGGACGAGAGTAGAGTTGTTGTTTCAAAATCACCGCCGGGTAGTCTATTTCCAGGGTAGACACAAATTTGGAGGACCGGTGGCTTGCCCCCGGAAATATATTTGGATCACAGATTTGTTTTGGTGAGACTTAGAGCTTTTTAAAGATCAACAAAGCACAATAACACGATATGTTATCAGTCCTTGGTGAGGACCTGATGTGAAACTTGAGCAAGTTTTCTTGATATTAATAGTAGAATTCGGATCTTCAACGTAATAACGGCCATTACCATGTATCTTTCTGTATAAAATTGGTAAAATACAATATATTTACCAACTTTGCAACAGTGCTAGTGAAGATTAGTGCATTCAGAAAATATTAACCTAGGTTATAAATTTAGTAAAAAAAAAAGAATGTCTTGCGTACCCCTATGGGTACACGAACCACGGTTTGAGAATCACTGTCCAAGAGAGAATCGGTAAACCCACTTGAGAGTTCGACGGCTGAGTCGTAAGCGATGGGCATACCTATTTGGGGCAACTCTGCTTTTTTTACAACTCATATTTGTTACTCAATGCTTAGTTCATATGACGTGGGTCTTGCTGCAAGACTCTTGAAGTATTGCAATGAAGTTATGCGAAATACCTTAATAATTCTTAAATTTTACGGATGTGTTCTAAAACCTTCCAACATCTGCTAGTCTAGTCGGACCTGTCGTCATTTTTGTAAGAATCTTGTTAGCCTATACAAAGGGGTTGTGTTAAGGTGCTTACCTGCTGAATAACTTCCAAATTCTTTGTAGCGTTGTAGAGCTGAAGGAAACTTTATTCGCTGACTTGGGTGTACCTTCGTAGATTCAAATTCGGTAGAAAACTTTCAATATCGCATAACCTAAAATGAAAATTGAACACCTCAGCTATGAAGCCAAGAGTAATAAAATTGTGTTTTGTGAATGAGGAAGTGTGAATGTATTTTTGTTTGTGTGTGTGTGTGTGTTATCTCAATATCAATAAAAATAAAAATAATTATAATAATTATAATAAAAATAATAATAATAATTATAATAATTTTAATAATAATAATTATTATAATTATAATAATAATATAATATAAAACAATATAAAAAATGAAATATTACCTCAGCTATGAAGCCAAGAGTAATAAAATTGTGTTTTGTGAATGAGGAAGTGTGAATGTATTTTTGTTTGTGTGTGTGTGTGTGTTATCTCAATATCAATAAAAATAAAAATAATTATAATAATTATAATAAAAATAATAATAATAATTATAATAATTTTAATAATAATAATTATTATAATTATAATAATATAATATAAAACAATATAAAAAATGAAATATTAAAATAGAATATAATAATAATTATTATTATAATTATTATTATCATTATTATTATTATTATTATTATTATTATTATTATTATTATTATTATTATTATTATTATTATTATGTAAAATGAATTGGGGCGAAAAAACTGTCACAAGGATATGTTAAATTAAAAAATGTGCAAAAACTCTCCCATCTGACGGAATAACTAGAGGATAGTTACAAGAAATGAAACAGGAAGAAAAGGATGAAGTGAAACTAAATGTTGCACATTAGGAAGCAGTCGTCCTACCAGTCAAGATTGGAGGAAAGAAAGAAAACAAAGTTTTGATTCGGAAAGAACCCGATGCAGAGCTCCCGAGCAGACAGTCCGGCTGTCGGCTATACTTAGTAATTATACTGATTAGCAATTTAGTAAGGCGCCACATTTACAAGGCCCATCGGACACTAACATGTACCAAGCCACACCATCGACCTGGCAACAGCGCACACTGCATCGGCGAGAGGCAGCCAACCCAGTGTGGTACAAGAGGATGGGGTCGCCTAAATGGTTCTTGTTGAAACGCAAAACAACCTGGGAATCGAATCCGAGGAGGGTGGGTGACCGCATTATTATTATTATTATTATTATTATTATTATTATTATTATTATTATTATTATTATTATTATTATGTAAAATGAATTGGGGCGAAAAAACTGTCACAAGGATATGTTAAATTAAAAAATGTGCAAAAACTCTCCCATCTGACGGAATAACTAGAGGATAGTTACAAGAAATGAAACAGGAAGAAAAGGATGAAGTGAAACTAAATGTTGCACATTAGGAAGCAGTCGTCCTACCAGTCAAGATTGGAGGAAAGAAAGAAAACAAAGTTTTGATTCGGAAAGAACCCGATGCAGAGCTCCCGAGCAGACAGTCCGGCTGTCGGCTATACTTAGTAATTATACTGATTAGCAATTTAGTAAGGCGCCACATTTACAAGGCCCATCGGACACTAACATGTACCAAGCCACACCATCGACCTGGCAACAGCGCACACTGCATCGGCGAGAGGCAGCCAACCCAGTGTGGTACAAGAGGATGGGGTCGCCTAAATGGTTCTTGTTGAAACGCAAAACAACCTGGGAATCGAATCCGAGGAGGGTGGGTGACCGAGAGGTGTCCAAGTGACTCGGTCAGCGACCAGACACAACAGAAAACGATCTTAACCGAGTAGGATGACCACAAAGACTAGAAGGACCGACTGCCGGTGCCGTTGGAAGAAAAAGGAGACCCACTCGCCGCCCAAGGGATGACAACAACAAAAATTTTGATTCCAGGGCTCAAGACCCAGAAATTCTATCACTTCACGGAAATGAAAAGGGAACATGGCGTGGATCCTGTTGCCGTAAACCCCAAGACGTAAGCAATTTTTACCGGTTGGTTTTGCATAGCCATCTAACCGTTCGACGCAGGTTCTTTCCGAACCAATGAGTAGGTCTCCAACCGTCATACAATCCAGCAAAGCCAATGAGGATAAGAAGGATGAACTAACCGTCGCGAGCAGCGACGTCTTCAGGGGAACGCCTCGCACACCCCGAAAGAAGACGGGAACTGGACCCGATCCGCCCAGGGATGGACAGGCGTGACACAGGACACGGTCGGCTCAAAGGAGACTTGCATAACACCGGACACGTTTGGCCAAGAGAAGACTGGCTTGAACACCGGTCACAATAGGCCAAGAGAAGACTAGCGTGAGCACCGGACACAAAAGACCCAGAGAAGTCTGGCGTGAGCACCGAACACGGTAGGCCCAGAGAAGACTGGCGTGAGCATTGCACACAAAAGGCCGTAAGGAGACTTGTGTGAGCACCGGACACAATATGCCAAAAGAAGACTGGCATGAGCACTGGATACGGTAGGCCCAGAGAAGACTGGCGTGAGCACCGGACACAATAGGCCCAGAGGTGACTGGCGTAAGCACCGGACACAATAGTCCCAGAGGAGACTGGCGTGAGAGCACCACACACGGTAGGACAAGAGACGACTGGCGTGAGCCCAGGACACAATAGGCCCAGAGAAGACTGGCGTGACCCAGCCAGACACGGTCGACACAGAGAAGACTGGCGTGACACGGGACACGGTCGACACAGAGAAGTTTGGCGTGACCTGGAAACAGTTGACACAGATAAGACTGGCGTGCCTGGACACATCCGGCACCGATTAGACTGACATGACACCAGACACGACCACTTCAGTGAAGACCGGTGTGCCGCCTGCGCGGATCGCCTGTCTCCTCTGTACCGGCCGTGTCCGGTGGATGCCCGCCTCCCCTTTTGGCCGTTTGTGTCTGGTTACATCCGGCACCGATTAGACTGACATGACACCAGACAAGACCAACACAGTGAAGACCAGTGTACCGCCTGCGCGGCCCGCTTGCCTCATCTGTGCTGGCCATGTCCGGTGACTGCCCGCCTCCCCTTTTTGCCGTTTGTGTCCAGACACCGGGCACATCCGGCACCGATTAGACTGACAAGACACCAGACACGACCAACACAATGAAGACCGGTGTACCGCCTGCGCGGCCTGCCTGCCTTCTCTGTGCCGGCCATGTCCGGTGACTGCCCGCCTCCCCTTTTTGCCGTTTGTGTCCGGACACCGGGCATATCCGGCACCGATTAGACCGACATGACATCAGACACGACCAACACAGTGAAGACCGGTGTACCGCCTGCGCGGCCCGCCTGCCTCCTCTGTGCCGGCTGTGTCCGGCGACAAGTCTTTCCCCTCCGTGCCAGGTGTGTACGGCGTAACGTAAGTCATTTCTGTGCCAGGTATGTCCGGTGTCACGTCAGTCCACTCTGTGCCAGGTATGTCCGGCGTCACGTCAGTCTCCTCTGTGCTGGGTGTGTCCGGTGTCACGTCAGTCTCCTCTGTGCCGAGTGTGTCCGGCGTCACGTCAGTCTCCTCTGTGCCAGGTGTGTCTGGTGTCACGTCAGTCTCCTCAATGCCGGTTGTGTCCGGTGTCATGTCAGGCTCCTCTGTGCCGGGTTTGTCCGGTGTCATGTCAGGCTCCTCTGTGCCGGGTGTGTCCGGCGTCACGTCAGTGTCCTCTGTGCCTGGTGTGTCCTGTGTCACATCATTCTCCTGTGTGCTAGGTGTGTCCGGTGTCATGTCAGTCTCCTCTGTGCCAGGTGTGTCCGGTGTCACGTCAGTTTCCTCTGGGCTGGGTGTGTTCGGTGTCACGTCATTCTCCTCTGTGCCAGGTTTGTCCGCCGTCTCGTCAGTGTCCTCTGTGCCAAGTGTGCCCGGTATAACATCAGTCTCAACTGTGCCGGCTTTGTCCGGTGACACGCCCGTCTCCTATTGAGCCAGCCGGGTCGGTGACAAGCCCGCCTAGAATAAAAAGAGTACATTGTGATGAGAAGGGAGGTAATGACGAATGACTGTAAGTGAAAGGAGGGTTGAAGGGGTGGGTGGCCAGAGGGGGGGGGGGCTGTCCACATATTGTTTTAATAAGTGCTTAATCGAAGCCGCGTGGGTTGATTAAGTGAGTGAGTGAATGAGTGATTGAGTGAGTGAGTGAATGAGTGACTGAGTGAGTGATCGTGTGAGTGAGCGTGTGAGTGAATGAGTGAGTGTGTGAGTGAGTGAGGGTGTGATTCACTGAGTAACTGAGTGAATGCCCTTGTAATTGAGTGAGTAAATAAATAGGTGAGTATGTGAATGCGATTTGTTAATGTGTTGCTTGACTACATAGCCAGGTGCGAGTGAGTATAATTACTCACCTTAGTTCAGAGATTCGGTTTGCAAAATCTCACAGCACTGTCGTATGGTATTCTCAGTCAATCGTTCTCAGTGTATGCATTATGCACCTTCACCTGCAAGAAAGTAATAAGGCCCGAATTTGTTAAAAACTACACAACTGCTGTGTTTAGTTTAGATAATTTACTATATCACAAACGTAAAATAATGTTGTGTTTGTTAGTACTGTTTTGGTCTTGGGGCATCAATCTTAAATTTGTTTTAAAAAAATTTTAAGTTAGCAAAAATGAAGATATCCTCAATAATTAAATCCAGGCTCACAGAAAGATCTTGAAAAGTCATAATCTTAAAGTAATGTTGACTCTCTTGATAGCTTTTCGGATGCTTCTGGCTTTTAGGGTGTGATCTAACTTGATTTTCGCCTGCTAACCACTATCCACTTACCACTTACGTGCTTCACACTAAACACTAACAGCTTTGGGCACGCCACTTAGTATGCTAATACAAAGTGTATTGTTAGTAATCATCTAATATAAATAAATGCGATAATAATACTTCTTCACACTGGTTCGGTATTTTCCTAACCTAAAAGTAGCAGCTGTGATGGCTGGTATCAACCATTTTGATTTAGTGGTTTTATCGGTGTCGTAGTGCACACTTTCGGCCAGTACCCACTACCCACTAAACACTAGCCAAATAAGGAGCATTGGTCACCTGCTTGGGACGTCACTTCCTTTCGATTAGTATAATGAAGCTTAGTCCACTACGAAAAACGTCAATTTGGAACACACTCTTAGTATCTATGGTGTTCACTAACTGTGAGGATGCCAGCCTAACAATTCGCCTTTTAGGAAATGTATATTGTTGATTCGATCAGAGTCGATATCGAAATTATCCGTGGGGAAACTGCTTTATCGACACACATAACATAACGTACTCTATCGGTGTTTTCAGACACCGCTTTTCGCTGAGAGCAGTGTCCGAAGTCCACGATAGAATGCGCCAAGGTGCAACCAGAGTTAGTCTCGACTTAGGCCAGGATTGGTGACACTACGCCAACGTACGAAACCTAGAATTGCGCACAACTTTTGATTCATGAGGCCGACTAGAGCTATAACCAGAGCCAATAACCGTACTAACTTTCGTGGGCAATCCTCAACCTGATCCCCTAACCTAACCGAATTTCGTGGGATGTCAGGTAGCTGGGCAAAGTCACTTTGATTCAGTGTCACCCATCCTGGCCTTATCCGACTCCCCAACCAGAGGCGATTAAGATGAACTTCTTTATTGACTCTGGTGCAACTGTCTTCTCGAAGTGCGTCAATCTATTTGAATAGTGACTCTTAAAAGGCTAAAAAGGCATGGCAAATTATCACCTACCCTTCCATATTTTCCTTTATTATGATCTATGAGGCTATGAATTATCAAACGCATTTTTTGATATTAATAACAGGAAGGCATACCTATGATATAATCATAAAATTGATTAGATATGCAGTTCTAAGTGTTCTCCAAAGGGACGAGAGTAGAGTTGTTGTTTCAAAATCACCGCCGGGTAGTCTATTTCCAGGGTAGACACAAATTTGGAGGACCGGTGGCTTGCCCCCGGAAATATATTTGGATCACAGATTTGTTTTGGTGAGACTTAGAGCTTTTTAAAGATCAACAAAGCACAATAACACGATATGTTATCAGTCCTTGGTGAGGACCTGATGTGAAACTTGAGCAAGTTTTCTTGATATTAATAGTAGAATTCGGATCTTCAACGTAATAACGGCCATTACCATGTATCTTTCTGTATAAAATTGGTAAAATACAATATATTTACCAACTTTGCAACAGTGCTAGTGAAGATTAGTGCATTCAGAAAATATTAACCTAGGTTATAAATTTAGTAAAAAAAAAAGAATGTCTTGCGTACCCCTATGGGTACACGAACCACGGTTTGAGAATCACTGTCCAAGAGAGAATAGGTAAACCCACTTGAGAGTTCGACGGCTGAGTCGTAAGCGATGGGCTTACCAATTTGGGGCAACTCTGCTTTTTTTACAACTCATATTTGTTACTCAATGCTTAGTTCATATGACGTGGGTCTTGCTGCAAGACTCTTGAAGTATTGCAATGAAGTTATGCGAAATACCTTAATAATTCTTAAATTTTACGGATGTGTTCTAAAACCTTCCAACATCTGCTAGTCTAGTCGGACCTGTCGTCATTTTTGTAAGAATCTTGTTAGCCTATACAAAGGGGTTGTGTTAAGGTGCTTACCTGCTGAATAACTTCCAAATTCTTTGTAGCGTTGTAGAGCTGAAGGAAACTTTATTCGCTGACTTGGGTGTACCTTCGTAGATTCAAATTCGGTAGAAAACTTTCAATATCGCATAACCTAAAATGAAAAATGAACACCTCAGCTATTAAGCCAAGAGTAATAAAATTGTGTTTTGTGAATGAGGAAGTGTGAATGTATTTTTGTTTGTGTGTGTGTGTGTGTTATCTCAATATCAATAAAAATAAAAATAATAATAATAATTATAATAAAAATAATAATAATAATAATTATAATAATTTTAATAATAATAATTATTATAATTATAATAATAATATAATATAAAACAATATAAAAAATGAAATATTAAAATAGAATATAATAATAATTATTATTATAATTATTATTATTATTATTATTATTATTATTATTATTATTATTATTATTATTATTATTATTATTATTATTATTATTATGTAAAATGAATTGGGGCGAAAAAACTGTCACAAGGATATGTTAAATTAAAAAATGTGCAAAAACTCTCCCATCTGACGGAATAACTAGAGGATAGTTACAAGAAATGAAACAGGAAGAAAAGGATGAAGTGAAACTAAATGTTGCACATTAGGAAGCAGTCGTCCTACCAGTCAAGATTGGAGGAAAGAAAGAAAACAAAGTTTTGATTCGGAAAGAACCCGATGCAGAGCTCCCGAGCAGACAGTCCGGCTGTCGGCTATACCCAGTAATTATACTGATTAGCAATTTAGTAAGGCGCCACATTTACAAGGCCCATCGGACACTAACATGTACCAAGCCACACCATCGACCTGGCAACAGCGCACACTGCATCGGCGAGAGGCAGCCAACCCAGTGTGGTACAAGAGGATGGGGTCGCCTAGATGGTTCTTGTTGAAACGCAAAACAACCTGGGAATCGAATCCGAGGAGGGTGGGTGACCGAGAGGTGTCCAAGTGACTCGGTCAGCGACCAGACACAACAGAAAACGATCTTAACCGAGTAGGATGACCACAAAGACTAGAAGGACCGACTGCCGGTGCCGTTGGAAGAAAAAGGAGACCCACTCGCCGCCCAAGGGATGACAACAACAAAAATTTTGATTCCAGGGCTCAAGACCCAGAAATTCTATCACTTCACGGAAATGAAAAGGGAACATGGCGTGGATCCTGTTGCCGTAAACCCCAAGACGTAAGCAATTTTTACCGGTTGGTTTTGCATAGCCATCTAACCGTTCGACGCAGGTTCTTTCCGAACCAATGAGTAGGTCTCCAACCGTCATACAATCCAGCAAAGCCAATGAGGATAAGAAGGATGAACTAACCGTCGCGAGCAGCGACGTCTTCAGGGGAACGCCTCGCACACCCCGAAAGAAGACGGGAACTGGACCCGATCCGCCCAGGGATGGACAGGCGTGACACAGGACACGGTCGGCTCAAAGGAGACTTGCATAACACCGGACACGTTTGGCCAAGAGAAGACTGGCTTGAACACCGGTCACAATAGGCCAAGAGAAGACTAGCGTGAGCACCGGACACAAAAGACCCAGAGAAGTCTGGCGTGAGCACCGAACACGGTAGGCCCAGAGAAGACTGGCGTGAGCATTGCACACAAAAGGCCGTAAGGAGACTTGTGTGAGCACCGGACACAATATGCCAAAAGAAGACTGGCATGAGCACTGGATACGGTAGGCCCAGAGAAGACTGGCGTGAGCACCGGACACAATAGGCCCAGAGGTGACTGGCGTAAGCACCGGACACAATAGTCCCAGAAGAGACTGGCGTGAGAGCACCACACACGGTAGGACAAGAGACGACTGGCGTGAGCCCAGGACACAATAGGCCCAGAGAAGACTGGCGTGACCCAGCCAGACACGGTCGACACAGAGAAGACTGGCGTGACACGGGACACGGTCGACACAGAGAAGTTTGGCGTGACCTGGAAACAGTTGACACAGATAAGACTGGCGTGCCTGGACACATCCGGCCCCGATTAGACTGACATGACACCAGACACGACCACTACAGTGAAGACCGGTGTGCCGCCTGCGCGGATCGCCTGTCTCCTCTGTACCGGCCGTGTCCGGTGGATGCCCGCCTCCCCTTTTGGCCGTTTGTGTCCGGGCACCGTTTAACCAGACACATCCGGCACCGATTAGACTGACATGACACCAGACAAGACCAACACAGTGAAGACCAGTGTACCGCCTGCGCGGCCCGCTTGCCTCATCTGTGCTGGCCATGTCCGGTGACTGCCCGCCTCCCCTTTTTGCCGTTTGTGTCCAGACACCGGGCACATCCGGCACCGATTAGACTGACAAGACACCAGACACGACCAACACAATGAAGACCGGTGTACCGCCTGCGCGGCCCGCCTGCCTTCTCTGTGCCGGCCATGTCCGGTGACTGCCCACCTCCCCTTTTTGCCGTTTGTGTCCGGACACCGGGCATATCCGGCACCGATTAGACCGACATGACATCAGACACGACCAACACAGTGAAGACCGGTGTACCGCCTGCGCGGCCCGCCTGCCTCCTCTGTGCCGGCCGTGTCCGGCGACAAGTCTTTCCCCTCCGTGCCAGGTGTGTACGGCGTAACGTAAGTCATTTCTGTGCCAGGTATGTCCGGTGTCACGTCAGTCCACTCTGTGCCAGGTATGTCCGGCGTCACGTCAGTCTCCTCTGTGCTGGGTGTGTCCGGTGTCACGTCAGTCTCCTCTGTGCCGAGTGTGTCCGGCGTCACGTCAGTCTCCTCTGTGCCAGGTGTGTCTGGTGTCACGTCAGTCTCCTCAATGCCGGTTGTGTCCGGTGTCATGTCAGGCTCCTCTGTGCCGGGTTTGTCCGGTGTTATGTCAGGCTCCTCTGTGCCGGGTGTGTCCGGCGTCACGTCAGTGTCCTCTGTGCCTGGTGTGTCCTGTGTCACATCATTCTCCTGTGTGCTAGGTGTGTCCGGTGTCATGTCAGTCTCCTCTGTGCCAGGTGTGTCCGGTGTCACGTCAGTTTCCTCTGGGCTGGGTGTGTTTGGTGTCACGTCATTCTCCTCTGTGCCAGGTTTGTCCGCCGTCTCGTCAGTGTCCTCTGTGCCAAGTGTGCCCGGTATAACATCAGTCTCAACTGTGCCGGCTTTGTCCGGTGACACGCCCGTCTCCTCTTGAGCCAGCCGGGTCGGTGACAAGCCCGCCTAGAATAAAAAGAGTACATTGTGATGAGAAGGGAGGTAATGACGAATGACTGTAAGTGAAAGGAGGGTTGAAGGGGTGGGTGGCCAGAGGGGGGGGGGGGGCTGTCCACATATTGTTTTAATAAGTGCTTAATCGAAGCCGCTGGGTTGATTAAGTGAGTGAGTGAATGAGTGATTGAGTGAGTGAGTGAATGAGTGACTGAGTGAGTGATCGTGTGAGTGAGCGTGTGAGTGAATGAGTGAGTGTGTGAGTGAGTGAGGGTGTGATTCACTGAGTAACTGAGTGAATGCCCTTGTAATTGAGTGAGTAAATAAATAGGTGAGTATGTGAATGCGATTTGTTAATGTGTTGCTTGACTACATAGCCAGGTGCGAGTGAGTATAATTACTCACCTTAGTTCAGAGATTCGGTTTGCAACATCTCACAGCACTGTCGTATGGTATTCTCAGTCAATCGTTCTCAGTGTATGCATTATGCACCTTCACCTGCAAGAAAGTAATAAGGCTCGAATTTGTTAAAAACTACACAACTGCTGTGTTTAGTTTAGATAATTTACTATATCACAAACGTAAAATAATGTTGTGTTTGTTAGTACTGTTTTGGTCTTGGGTCATCAATCTTAAATTTGTTTTAAAAAAATTTTAAGTTAGCAAAAATGAAGATATCCTCAATAATTAAATCCAGGCTCACAGAAAGATCTTGAAAAGTCAAAATCTTAAAGTAATGTTGACTCTCTTGATAGCTTTTCGGATGCTTCTGGCTTTTAGGGTGTGATCTAACTTGATTTTCGCCTGCTAACCACTATCCACTTACCACTTACGTGCTTCACACTAAACACTAACAGCTTTGGGCACGCCACTTAGTATGCTAATACAAAGTGTATTGTTAGTAATCATCTAATATAAATAAATGCGATAATAATACTTCTTCACACTGGTTCGGTATTTTCCTAACCTAAAAGTAGCAGCTGTGATGGCTGGTATCAACCATTTTGATTTAGTGGTTTTATCGGTGTCGTAGTGCACACTTTCGGCCAGTACCCACTACCCACTAAACACTAGCCAAATAAGGAGCATTGGTCACCTGCTTGGGACGTCACTTCCTTTCGATTAGTATAATGAAGCTTAGTCCACTACGAAAAACGTCAATTTGGAACACACTCTTAGTATCTATGGTGTTCACTAACTGTGAGGATGCCAGCCTAACAATTCGCCTTTTAGGAAATGTATATTGTTGATTCGATCAGAGTCGATATCGAAATTATCCGTGGGGAAACTGCTTTATCGACACACATAACATAACGTACTCTATCGGTGTTTTCAGACACCGCTTTTCGCTGAGAGCAGTGTCCGAAGTCCACGATAGAATGCGCCACGGTGCAACCAGAGTTAGTCTCGACTTAGGCCAGGATTGGTGACACTACGCCAACGTACGAAACCTAGAATTGCGCACAACTTTTGATTCATGAGGCCGACTAGAGCTATAACCAGAGCCAATAACCGTACTAACTTTCGTGGGCAATCCTCAACCTGATCCCCTAACCTAACCGAATTTCGTGGGATGTCAGGTAGCTGGGCAAAGTCACTTTGATTCAGTGTCACCCATCCTGGCCTTATCCGACTCCCCAACCAGAGGCGATTAAGATGAACTTCTTTATTGACTCTGGTGCAACTGTCTTCTCGAAGTGCGTCAATCTATTTGAATAGTGACTCTTAAAAGGCTAAAAAGGCATGGCAAATTATCACCTACCCTTCCAGTTTTTCCTTTATTATGATCTATGAGGCTGTGAATTATCAAACGCATTTTGTGATATTAATAACAGGAAGGCATACCTATGATATAATCATAAAATTGATTAGATATGCAGATCTAAGTGTTCTCCCAAGGGACGAGAGTAGAGTTGTTGTTTCAAAATCACCGCCGGGTAGTCTATTTCCAGGGTAGACACAAATTTGGAGGACCGGTGGCTTGCCCCCGGAAATATATTTGGATCACAGATTTGTTTTGGTGAGACTTAGAGCTTTTTAAAGATCAACAAAGCACAATAACACGATATGTTATCAGTCCTTGGTGAGGACCTGATGTGAAACTTGAGCAAGTTTTCTTGATATTAATAGTAGAATTCGGATCTTCAACGTAATAACGGCCATTACCATGTATCTTTCTGTATAAAATTGGTAAAATACAATACATTTACCAACTTTGCAACAGTGCTTGTGAAGATTAGTGCATTCAGAAAATATTAACCTATGTTATAAATTTAGTAAAAAAAAAAAAGAATGTCTTGCGTACCCCTATGGGTACACGAACCACGGTTTGAGAATCACTGTCCAAGAGAGATTCGGTAAACCCACTTGAGAGTTCGACGGCTGAGTCGTTAGCGATGGGCATACCTATTTGGGGCAACTCTGCTTTTTTTACAACTCATATTTGTTACTCAATGCTTAGTTCATATGACGTGGGCCTTGCTGCAAGACTCTTGAAGTATTGCAATGAAGTTATGCGAAATACCTTAATAATTCTTTAATTTGACGGATGTGTTCTAAAACCTTCCAACATCTGCTAGTCTAGTCGGACCTGTCGTCATTTTTGTAAGAATCTTGTTAGCCTATACAAAGGGGTTGTGTTAAGGTGCTTACCTGCTGAATAACTTCCAAATTCTTTGTAGCGTTGTAGAGCTGAAGGAAACTTTATTCGCTGACTTGGGTGTACCTTCGTAGATTCAAATTCGGCAGAAAACTTTCAATATCGCATAACCTAAAATGAAAAATGAACACCTCAGCTATTAAGCCAAGAGTAATAAAATTGTGTTTTGTGAATGAGGAAGTGTGAATGTATTTTTGTTTGTGTGTGTGTGTGTGTTATCTCAATATCAATAAAAATAAAAATAATAATAATAATTATAATAAAAATAATAATAATAATTATAATAATTATAATAATAATAATTATTATAATTATAATAATAATATTATATAAAACAATATAAAAAATGAAATATTAAAATAGAATATAATAATAATTATTATTATAATTATTATTATTATTATTATTATTATTATTATTATTATTATTATTATTATTATTATTATTATTATTATTATTATTATTATTATTATTATTATTATTATTATGTAAAATGAATTGGGGCGAAAAAACTGTCACAAGGATATGTTAAATTAAAAAATGTGCAAAAACTCTCCCATCTGACGGAATAACTAGAGGATAGTTACAAGAAATGAAACAGGAAGAAAAGGATGAAGTGAAACTTAATGTTGCACATTAGGAAGCAGTCGTCCTACCAGTCAAGATTGGAGGAAAGAAAGAAAACAAAGTTTTGATTCGGAAAGAACCCGATGCAGAGCTCCCGAGCAGACAGTCCGGCTGTCGGCTATACCCAGTAATTATACTGATTAGCAATTTAGTAAGGCGCCACATTTACAAGGCCCATCGGACACTAACATGTACCAAGCCACACCATCGACCTGGCAACAGCGCACACTGCATCGGCGAGAGGCAGCCAACCCAGTGTGGTACAAGAGGATGGGGTCGCCTAAATGGTTCTTGTTGAAACGCAAAACAACCTGGGAATCGAATCCGAGGAGGGTGGGTGACCGAGAGGTGTCCAAGTGACTCGGTCAGCGACCACACACAACAGAAAACGATCTTAACCGAGTAGGATGACCACAAAGACTAGAAGGACCGACTGCCGGAGCCGTTGGAGGAAAAAGGAGACCCACTCGCCGCCCAAGGGATGACAACAAAAAATGTTTGATTCCAGGGCTCAAGTTCAGAAATTCTATCACTTCACGGAAATGAAAAGGGAACATGGCGTGGATCCTGTTGCCGTAAACCCCAAGACGTTAGCAATTTTGACCGGTTGATTTTGCATAGCCATCTAACCGTTCGACGCAGGTTCGTTCCGAACCAATGAGTAGGTCTCCAACCGTCATACAATCCAGCAAAACCCATGAGGATATGAAGAATGAACTAACCGTCGCGAGCAGCGACGTCTTCAAGGGAACGCCTCGCACACCCCCGAAAGAAGACGGGAACTGGACTCGATCCGCCCAGGGATGGACAGGCGTGACACAGGACACGGTCGGCTCAAAGGAGACTTGAATAACACCGGACTCTTTTGGCCAAGAGAAGACTGGCTTGAACACCGGTCACAATAGGCCAAGAGAAGACTAGCGTGAACACCGGACACAAAAGACCCAGAGATGTCTGGCGTGAGCACCGAACACGGTAGGCCCAGAGAAGACTGGCGTGAGCATTGGACACAAAAGGCCGTAAGGAGACTTGTGTGAGCACCGGACACAATATGCCAAAAGAAGACTGGCATGAGCACTGGATACTGTAGGCCCAGAGAAGACTGGCGTACGCACCGGACACAATAGGCCTAGAGAGGACTGGCGTAAGCACCGGACACAATAGTCCCAGAGGAGACTGGCGTGAGAGCACCACACACGGTAGGACAAGAGACGACTGACGTGAGCCCAGGACACAATAGGCCCAGAGAAGACTGGCGTGACCCAGCCAGACACGGTCGACACAGAGAAGACTGGCGTGACACGGGACACAGTCGACACAGAGAAGTTTGGCGTGACCTGGA
Organism: Isoperla grammatica; assembly: GCA_945910005.1. Lineage (NCBI taxonomy): Eukaryota > Metazoa > Arthropoda > Insecta > Plecoptera > Perlodidae > Isoperla > Isoperla grammatica. The sequence goes on along the minus strand of OX246737.1, from coordinate 106,560,989 downwards.
AACAGTTGACACAGAGAAGACTGGCGTGCCTGGACACATCTGGCTTCGATTAGACTGACATGACACCAGACACGACCACCACAGTGAAGACCGGTGTACCGCCTGCGCGGATCGCCTGTCTTCTCTGTACCGGCCGTGTCCGGTGGATGCCCGCCTCCCCTTTTGGCCGTTTGTGTCCGGACACCGGGCACATCCGGCACCGATTAGACTGACATGACACCAGACACGACCACCACAGTGGAGAACGGTGTACCGCCTGCGCGGCCCGCCTGCCTCCTCTGTGCCGGCCATGTCCGGTGACTGCCCGCCTCCCCTTTTTGCCGTTTGTGTCCGGACACCGGGCACATCCGGCACCGATTAGACTGACATGACACCAGACACGACCACCACAGTGGAGAACGGTGTACCGCCTGCGCGGCCCGCCTGCCTCCTCTGTGCCGGCCATGTCCGGTGACTGCCCGCCTCCCCTTTTTGCCGTTTGTGTCCGGACACCGGGCACATCCGGCACCGATTAGACTGACAAGACACCAGACACGACCAACACAGTGAAGACCGGTGAACCGCCTGCGCGGCCCGCCTGCCTCCTCTGTGCCGGCCATGTCCGGTGACTGCCCGCCTCTCTTTTTTGCCGTTTGTGTCCGGACACCGGACACATCCGGCACCGATTAGACTGACAAGACACCAGACACGACCAACACAGTGAAGACCGGTGTACCGCCTGCGCGGCCCGCCTGCCTCCTCTGTGCCGGCAGTGTTCGGCGACACGTCAATCTCCTCTGTGCCGGGTGTGTACGGCGTAACGTAAGTCTTTTCTGTGCCAGGTATGTCCGGTGTCACGTCAGTCCCCTCTGTGCCAGGTATGTTCGGCGTCACGTCAGTCTCCTCTGTGCTGGGTGTGTCCGGTGTCACGTCAGTCTCCTCTGTGCCAGGTGTGTCTGGTGTCACGTCATGTCTCCTCAATGCTGGTTGTGTCCGGTGTCATGTCAGGCTCCTCTGTGCCAGGTGTGTCCGGTGTCACGTTAGTCTCCTCTGTGCTGGGTGTGTCCGGTGTCATGTCAGTCTTCTCTGTGCCGGGTGTGTCCGGTGTCACGTCAGTCTCCTCTGTGCTGGGTGTGTCCGGTGTCATGTCAGGCTCCTCTGTGCCAGGTGTGTCCGGTGTCACGTCAGTCTCCTCTGTGCCAGGTGTGTCCGGTGTCACGTCAGTCTCCTCTGTGCTGGGTGTGTCCGGTGTCATGTCAGGCTCCTCTGTGCCAGGTGTGTCCGGTGTCACGTCAGTCTCCTCTGTGCTGGGTGTGTCCGGTGTCATGTCAGTCTCCTCTGTGCCGGGTGTGTCCGGTGTCATGTCAGTCTCCTCTGTGCCGGGTGTGTCCGGTGTCACGTAATTCTCCTCTGTGCCAGGTGTGTCCGGTGTCACGTCTGTCTCCTCTGTGCCAGGTGTGTCCGCCGTCTCGTCAGTGTTCTCTGTGCCAGGTGTGTCCGCCGTCTCGTCAGTGTTCTCTGTGCCAGGTGTGTCCGGTATAACATCAGTCTCAACTGTGCCGGCTTTGTCCGGTGACACGCCCGTCTCCTCTTGAGCCAGCCGGGTCGGTGACAAGCCCGCCTAGAATAAATAGAGTACATTGTGATGAGAAGGGGTAGAGGTAATGACGAATATTTTAAGTGAAAGGAGGGTTGAAGGGGCGACAGGCCAGGGGGTGGGGGCTGTATACATATTGTTTTAATAAGTGCTAAATAGAAGCCGCGTGGGTTGATTAAGTGAGTGAGTGAATAAGTGATTGAGTGAGTGAGTGAGTGATTAAGTGAGTGATCGTGTGAGGGAGCGTGTGAGTGAATGAGTGAGCGTGTGAGTGAATGAGTGAGCGTGTGAGTGAGTGAGGGTGTGATTCACTGAGTAACTGAGTGAATGCCCTTGTAATTGAGTGAGTGAATAAATAGGTGAGTATGTGAATGCGATTTGTTAATGTGTTGCTTGACTACATAGCTAGGTGCGAGTGAGTATAATTACTCACCTTAGTTCAGAGATTCGGTTTGCAACATCTCACAGCACTGTCGTATGGTATTCTCAGTCAATCGTTCTCAGTGTATGCATTATGCTCCTTCACCTGCAAGAAAGTAATGAAGACGCGCATTTGTTCAAAACTACACAACTGCTGTGTTTAGTTTAGATAATTTACTATATCACAAACGTAAAATAATGTTTTGTTTGTTAGTACTGTTTTGGTCTTGGGGCATTAATCTGAATTTTGTTTTAAATAAATTTTAAGTTAACATTCAATGGAGATTGATTTTATGTTTTGGTCAATAGTTATTATAATTAGGCCTATATAGCTTTCCCTATTACTAATATTTTCATTCGAGGACAAATTTGAGTGAACATTGTAACCCTCTCCGACCCAACTGAATTGGGAAGAGGAGTTATTTAAGGAAAAATACACGTATGTATTTAAATCACAGTTATATTTTACTTTGCAAAATAAATTACAAAAATCACGACACTCAACACATGGTCGGTACCCGTTTAGGATCCGTAGACCTCCCTCCTTTCCATGGAGACGATCTCCCATTCAAAATAACACCAACCAAACATCTTCTAAAAAACACCCTGCCCTCTAAATGTCAACAGTAAAACCAATGGACAGTTCAATAATGCATCAAGAGGGCCTGTGAGACAGCACATAGCCCCCCCAAAATGATAGATAAATGACCTTGTGTCTATTTATCATCATTTTCACATATGAGTGCTGTCACAATAAGTCAAAACATTAATCACTATAAGCTATACCAACAATCAAACATACATAGAAACATAATTATCATAAAAACACGATCAAGTGACCGTACATAGCATACATGAAACAATCAAGCACATATAAAAACATAATTATCATAAAAACACGATCAAGTGACCGTACATAGCATACATGACACAATCAAACATACATAGAAACATCATCATCGTTAGCGACCCGCACAGATATGCAACTTGAAACGCCGTGTATTCCCTATCCTCCTCACGCAGTTTGAGCTGCCACAACGAGCTTGTCAAGTCAATGGTAGTGAAGAACTTAGCCTTGCTGAACGTCTGTAACACGTCTTCCATCAGCAAAGGACAGTCTGTTTGCGGTACCATTCTACTGTTCAATTTTCTGGCATCCAAACACACGCGTACGCTGCCGTCTTTTTTAACCACCGTTACTAATGGGTTAGAGTAAGCGGAAGGACCGGGTTCGATGATACCTATCTCCACCATGCTGTCGATTTGTTTTTTGACGGCCGCTCGTTTAGATAGCGGTATCGGATACGATCGTTGTACAAACGGTTGTGGGTCACTCATATGGATTTCATGTACATAATCATGAGCACAACCTGGAGTGTCTGAGCACACAGCCCTGTGTGTCAACAGCATGTCCGTGATGATTTGTTTATCAGTTTGTGACGCATCGATATCGCCTACTTTGTCCTTAAGACACGCCTTAAAGTCAAAACTCGGGTCCTAAGGTTGCCGCACATGGCAGCATGACACCACGTGGTTTACATTGACATTCATGTGCGAACTGTCAAAACCCTCGCACACCTTTCCTTCGATGTCAATGTCATCACAGCTAATTGCAGCGTCGTGTTCCGCGAACGGCTCCAGTATGGACTCACCCCCCGCGATGTCGTGGTTGATCTCTATCTGATTGATGCGCGGACGGTTGTCGCGGCTTCCATGACGATCGCGCCACTGATTATTGCCGGTGGCCCCGCTCTCCCTCCATTGGTTGTTAGGACCACCCGTAGGCCTACCGTGCAATGGTTGGTAGTTTGTCTCCGGTTTGAAGTGGTGTGAACGCGGACCAAATTGGTGGACATCCCCCCGTTGTTGACGTCTTGCTGCTGCGTCGTCCATGTCCCGCAGGATCTGCAACATTTCTGCGGGCGTGGAAACTCTTGCTGCAACGATGACGTTTTCCACATTAGCCGGAAACAGGTGACTCATGCGTCGGACAAAAGTCCGCGGCGGAATAGGCGTGGATAGATATTTAGTTTTCCGCATCCACGAAACGAAGAATTCCGCCATCGATTTATGGAACTGACGGTTGTAAGTAGATCTATGGAGTTCGTCGATAAGCTGTTCTTGTTTGTTCTCCGACCAAAACAAGCCGACAAACGCTGTCTTGAACTCCTCCCAGGTTTTCCACGTGTCCACAAACGCCCGTCCCCAGTCTCCTGGCATCCCATCGAGTTGGGCTATTGTCAACGTTATCCACTCACTCACATGAACTGGTGTCTGAGCAAAATACACCTCCATAGCGTTAATGAATTCCATGGGATGAACTTTACCGTCGTCTTGGAACCGTACATTTATTGGCGGCCGAGTAATAGGACACACGAAAGGGCGCTGTTCCACCTCACTGTATTGGCCTTGTCCCTGAAACGTCGACGCCGCTCCCGACGAACTCGCAAAACCACTCGGTGCCTCGAGGGCGCTGAGACGGCCCGTGATGGTACTCAGCAATGTGCCAAATCCGGCCAAGATCGCCTCCAACCTGTCCGTAGGTTGTACCGGTCCCACTGGATCTGGCTGTTCGCCCGTAGGCGATATATCGTTCGCACTCAATAGTCCCGCTTGTGCCCGTGTTCCAGGCATGCTGATTCGCGATAACCTGACAAAAAACTCTTAATAATCTCAATACACGAATAATCACGAAAACGATTTAAAATGATAGCAAATAGCGCGACACACGTATGTACGCGGTAACTCGTGGTTTATTTCTACGTTGGGCGCCAGATGTAACCCTCTCCGACCCAACTGAATTGGGAAGAGGAGTTATTTAAGGAAAAATACACGTATGTATTTAAATCACAGTTATATTTTACTTTGCAAAATAAATTACAAAAATCACGACACTCAACACATGGTCGGTACCCGTTTAGGATCCGTAGACCTCCCTCCTTTCCATGGAGACGATCTCCCATTCAAAATAACACCAACCAAACATCTTCTAAAAAACACCCTGCCCTCTAAATGTCAACAGTAAAACCAATGGACAGTTCAATAATGCATCAAGAGGGCCTGTGAGACAGCACAACATTTAAGTGGTTATTAGTATTTCGTGGAAGTACTTTGTTTGTAGTACGATTTTAAACTTGTGTTAATCGACCATACTTGTGCTTTTGTATACACGTACGCCATCATATAGTTTACATTCTGTGGTAGGTAATCTATCTTTTCTTTAACGCTTTGTTGGTTTCAGGTAAGCATATAACTGCATTTTACTCCATATAACTGCCGATTACGAGGTTACTTAACTTTCAACTTTCAATTGCCACTTTTCAATCTAGTTACGTATAGTTGTTATAAAAGCAGAAGCTGGTCATATAATCTAATTCTTTATTTCTTTAGATGCTCTTGTACGCTACTGTAATCTAAATTCTTAAACCAACCTTCAGCTTGTTATCTTATGGATATAAGCATCATGGACAGATCGTTAGAATAATACCCAGTTTAATTTCTTCAATAAACGGTATCTATCTCTTGCTTAGGCCGAGAAAATTATACAAAGAACGTGTTGTTTATGTTTGTAGTATGCATTACTCGGGCCATGGACGTCATACACTATGCAGTTTCTTGCTCACTTTCATGAGCCATAGACATAGTGAGTTCCCTTGGTGCGCTAAAGATTGTGTCACACAACCAGGAACTCACAATAAAAGCAACCATCGATTGATCTCATGGGATTGTTTAAAAGCTACCTTGGATTGTTATTAAATATGTATCTTTACTATAAAATAAGGGTAAGAACTAAAATAAAGAACATAAATCAACTAGTTGTAGTAGGTGGACAGAGGGTAACAGACGGAAAACTTACGAATGTAGTAAGATAGTTGCTTGAAAAATAATTACCTGACAGAAACGAAACTGAGGCGTCCTCGAACTGATCACTCATTGGTGGTAGATAATAGTCGTTATAACAATATATAGTTTACAAATTAATACATAATTAAGTGAATAGAAATGTTTATTTAGTTAATAGTTATTAAGGGGAGGCAATGGTGAAAATCCTAACTTCTATACAGCTATTCCAATTCTGCTGAAAATGTAGTATGTTATTAAGAGCGATACAAAAAAAATATAAAAATTTAAAAAATATTTGCTTTTGTTACCAACTATAAAATACAAAAAATATCCTTATTTGGTGTATTTTTTTTTTTTCAAAAATCACAAAAACCCCAAATTGAACGTTTTGACATATTTTTTTCTATCACACTGCTCATTGACTACGGTTTGAGGAACGTCGGCATGGGCACAGCAGTGTCAGTCATATTGTGGCTTGTAGGATGTTTTAAATTATATTTCAAAATATTTCTAGTAAAATTTTGTATTTTTGTGCTTATGTATTTTTTTCTTCGTAGCTACCAAATCTATTTACTTGGCCATGCCAGCGTTACTAGACTTACTAATAAAGAACATTCACAGAAAGTTTCATAAAGATTGTGTTAACGGTTTGTGAAATATGATTATATTAAATTCACAAACTGTGCTAAAAACACTATGGAAGTTAATCGCGTTCAAAGTTTGGGTAGTGTTTGAAGTCTACTGTAGTGTAGGTAGCATAAGGATGAGGCTGACGCAAGTGATAAGCCCTGTTACCTCGTCAGGGTCTCAGCTATGAATAGGATATTTTTTTTTTAAGGATGTGGAAAGGAAAAAAAAATTGAAACAAAATTTCAAAATTTTGATGTAAAAAAAAAAAAAAAATAAATGAAAATTTATAAAATTTTAAAGTACAAAAAGTACATAGATTCACATAAACTGTCGTAGATAGCTAAAGAAAGAAAGACACTTTAAAATTGTGGGATTCAATCCGTGGACCCCTTCAAACACTAGCCACATGCCCATATCCCTCTGCTATACTGCTGCCGGACCTATAGGCCTGTATACTACGCTATAACAGCAGTTTACATCGTGTAACACGGCCGTGCATAAAAGCTGCGGGTTGAGGTTTTCCGGTGATTTAAAAACTCGAATATTTAAAATTGAATATAGCTTTCTAAAACAGTTGACAGAAAGTCTGTAGGTCACATGTGTCAGTCACAGGAAGCCATCAAACACAAAATTGTGAGTTGAAAACGATAAAAACGTGACAAATTTTAGATTTCATCATTCTACACGGCACCACCCCGTCGTCAGGTTTTGAGCTTTTTCCATAAAGTAAGAACGAAACATATTTGAAAAAGAATGCGCTAAACAAATAATGTCGACAAATTTTGAAAAATTTCATTATAAGTTCATACTTTGGGCATTTAAAAAATGAAAGTTGAAATTTTGACACTTGTCCGATAGTGAAAAGCTTCTGGGTACGTCCCGGTAAACTTGTGGTCAATAAAAAGCACATATTCGGAAAGGTAAGAAAACGTACTTTAAAGAATTGCAAAAAACGAAGGTTAAATTCATTTCTTTAAAAAAATATTTGAGTGTGCTGTGCCAAAATTACGAAAACGGGAGCGAATATTTTCGACAAATTTCTACATTTTCCAACATAAAATCTATCGGTGGGGGTAAAGTTCCGGGACAAAAAATTGAATAAAAATATACACGGATAGCCAGATAGTAAGCGCTGGATGAGCTTACATGAACAGCATTGTCTAGGGTAACATCAACATCTAGTCAAGAGAGTTGGTAATGTTCCACAATATGTTCTAATGTAGGCCTTGCCACAGAACTTGACCACCTTTTCGTCGCTTTCAACTTTGCTTGGTCTCTCTTCTCTTTGACAGTCAGTTTTACTCGTCTATACCTCCCCATGGTGAAGAAGGACGGACATCACAAACTTGTACTGCTAATTAAAAAACAAATTATACCGTGACAAGAGCTTGACAGTAGCTAGAGGTCCTAAATATTTTTAGGCCTAGTAAACAAACAAAACATTTGTTTCATAGCACAAAAAATTGTACATTCCTCATGTTTCAAATATAAAAAGCGGTGGATAGATACTTAGTCTCGACTTAGGCCAGGATTGGTGACACTACGCCAGGGGAGTCGGATAAGGCCAGGATGGCTGACACTGAATCAAAGTGACTTTACATACGAAATTCGGTTAGGTTAGGGGATCAGGTTGAGGATTTCCCACGAAAGTTAGTACGGTTATTGGCTCTGGTTATAGCTCCAGTCGGCCTCATGAATCAAAAATTGTGCGCAATTCTAGGTTTCATACGTTGGCGTAGTGTCACCAATCTTGGCCTAAGTCGAGACTAATCATAATGAAGAAAAATATGGAAGGGTACGTGATAATTCGCCGTGCCATTCAGCGGTACTAGGCTAAAAAAGGTTAAGAGCCACTGTTCAAGGAGATTGACGGACTTCAAGAAGACAGTTACACCAGAGTCAATAAAGTAGTTAATCTTAATCGCCTCTGGTTTATCTTAACCTTGTACCGCTGAATGGCACGGCGAATTATCACGTACCCTTCCATATTTTTCTTCATTATGATAAATGAGGCTGTGATTAATCAAACGCATTTTTGTGACATTTAGAAACGGAAGGCATCATATTATAAAATTTTAAATTGATTAGGTATGCACTTTTCAGTTTTCTCACTAAGGACGAGAGTAGTTGATGTTTCAAAATCACTGCCAGAGAGTCTATTTCCAGGGTAGAAACAAAATTTGGAGGACTGGTTGCTTGCCCCCCAAAAATATATTTGGATCATAGATTCGTTTTGGTGAGATTTAGAGCTTTTTAAAGACCAACAAAGCACACATACACGATAAGTTTGCAGTCCTTGGTGAGGACCTGATGTGAAAGTTTTCTAGATATTACAGTAGGGAAATTCGGATCTCCAACGTAATAACGGCCATAACAATATCCCGTTCTGTGTAGAGTTGGTAAAATACAATAAATTTACCAACTTTGCTACAGTACTAGTGAAGAATAGTGCATTCAGAAAATATTAACTGTCGATAAAAAATTTAGTTTTAAAATAATATATGTTCAACAATGATGCAATTTTAATTTTGTTTTAAATTTAGTATTCATATTTTATCTAAGTACCTCTTCAGAATGTCTCGCATACCCCTAGGGGTACGAGAACCAAGGTTTGAGAACCACTTTCCTAAAGAGATTCGGTAAACACACTTGAGAGATCGACGAGCCCGGGATTTATATACATTATCATGTATCATCAGAGTAAATAAATGTTTCCTCATTGGGGGAAAACTTATTTTTTTACAACGCTTATATTAGCTTCATATATTTGTCTGTCTGGACGGAATCTTATAATCAATATTTCACCTTCTTCTAAATGTCCGATCGAGCTGACATTTGTCACACATACGTATTCTTAATGACAATACATGAATCAATTGTCATATTTACTAAATAGTCAATTAATTCATCGTAATTAATTAATTAATGTTTTGTATGGGAATCGATATTTCACCCATTTTCCAACGTCCGTTCGAGCTGAAAGTATTCAGACAGAAGTACATTCTTGATGACAATTCATGATATAATGTATCTCATTCACTAGCTAATCAATAAGTTAATCATAATTAATTAATCAAACAAAGCTTCATATGGGAAATTGGTCAGAGCTATAGTGAGGATGGGCTAACCAAATGCAGCATCGGATTTACACAGCCGCTGGTTGTTCGGGACTCAAATATCCGCGATGAAAGCATCAGAAATAATGCTATTTTTTTTATTTTTTTTTTGTTATGCGGCGACAACGCTCAACGCGCTCCACTTGCAAGTTCAACCCCGTTACAACATTACAACATTCGTTAAGACTAAAAAGTATAAAATAATATTATATAAAAAAATACTTTTTTTAAAACAACGCTTATATTAAAATGTACTAAAAAGTAAAAAATAAATTTAACGCCCGACAAGTCTTTGCCTTACTCGGAAAATAAAAGCGTTGAGCGCTTTCCCTCCATGAACAACCAAATTCTGTAATCTGTATCAATACCGTAAGCGCCCAACGCTTTTATTTTCCGAGTATAAGGCAAAGACTTAGGGCGAAAATTTATTTTTTACTTTTAAATACATTTTAATATAAGCGTTGTTTTTAAAAAAGTATTTTTTCATGTAATATTATTATACTCTGGTTCTATCCAACATATTTGACTATAACCGGCTAAATCTTGAACTCAAACCGTCACGCTAAACCACTTGGCGGTCATGACTGTCTTCTCTTTTTATATTAATAATTGTTTTTTTTTTTTTAACAACGTGCTCAATCGTTTGGTCACATGTCTCCTACTGAATACCAGTCCTTGTGACCCTTAGCACAGACAACAGTCCTTGGACATTCTTATCAAATATCTCAGTACTTTATACAAACTCAGTCAAGAGCAACACACTTCTTATTATAAATCTAGCTTCTGATATTCAAACCCCCAACAATAAGTTGTCTGTGCCCCAACACTTAAATACAGTAGGACCAGGACACAAAATAGTCAGTGAGTACAACCACAAGGTGTATTTTCTATAATGAACTTCTGGAATGAAGGGCGTCAGCATGGAACTATTATTGCCAGTTTGATGTATGAAAATGCTAGACCAAAAAAGTATGGCTACTATTATTGAATTCGAAACTTACGATATTTAGGTATCGTTAACAGCTGATATCGCCTGTTCAACAGTAGCATAATATAAAAAAATAACCTAGAAAATATTTGTTTTGATTTTATAAGTTTATATATAATAAATAGCAGCCTTAACCTGTCTGCAGACTTACCTTTTACAAACAAATTATTGTATCCCGGAGCTGGAGTCTATGAACAAAACCTAGTTATAAATATGCTATCTATAACGTTGCCAAGCAATGACAACAATACACCAATAACATCCAACAATCCACGCGTGAAATGTATTCATTGTGTTGTCAATAAATGAGGTAATTCGAAGCTACGAACTGAATTGGAACTGTTACATTACACGCTTTTCTACATGAAAAACAATTTCCGCAACAATTCAGACGGAAAAATAGTTTAACTGTTAAATCTGCGCGAAATGAGTGTTTTAATTATATTTAAATAACGCTACACAATATTGAAAAAGTGAACAATTTCAGCAATCTTGAAGGAACTAACCTGGGCTAACAAAAGTTTAAGTATTGCAAAAATTACGTTTAAACTTTGTAGGGTATATTGTTCGACCTAAGTTTACATTTTTTACCCTCATATGCCCACTTATACCCATGGGTTGATATGTTGCCTTACAAATGCCCTTCGCCCTGTCATCGACCCTAAGAGGTATGTTTTAATTACATTGATTCAAGTAAAAAAAACAAAAAAAAACACTGGAATAATAATTTAAAAACTAGATTACGAAACTCATTTTGTTCCTCATTGCTTTAGCATGGTTCAAGGTGGGTTATACAAGTCCTAGACTGATGATACACTGAACACACTTTTCCAAAACATTTTCAGATAAAAGCCGGCAATCCAAACAATAGAAAAAATTCGCACATTTCTCACATATTCATGTCTCGCATATTTAATTTGCTTACCGGTTACTTTAAGTAAAAAAAAAAAAAAAAAAAAGGCACCGATTGAAGGTGCTGCAATAATTATCCAGTTACGCAACAAGTCAAAGTAACAGCGGTCAAAACACAAGCAGCGCGTGAGACGAGGTACTTGCCAACTCGCCGGAAGCCGGTCACACATTCGACCTAGCTCGCGCGAGCTACGGGAGACATGCCAACTCGCCGGCAAAAAGCACACGGTCAAGCCAGCTCGCACGAGCTCAAAAATGTCCACATTGTTCTACTTCCCTGATCAAAACCAAATCACAACTCGAAATTTTAACACGAGACCAGTAAAACAGACACATAACCGTAAGCGCGTCACTAATTGATAATAAAAGCATTACCGAAGTTGTTGTACGACGACTTTAGGAACTAGAGAAGTAAAAAAAAAAAGATGATAACATTGGACTCGGCTGTGTCGTAAGCGGGGGCAACTTACTTGGGGCAACTCTTAATTCTTTACAACTCTCTTTCGTTACTCAACGCTAAGTTCATTATACGTAGGTTTTGCTGCAAGAATCTTGCAGTATTGAAATGAAGTTTAGCAAAATACCCAAAATATTCCTAAATTTTAAGGACGTGTTCTAAAGCCGGCAAACACCTGCTAGTCCAGTCGGCCCTGTCGTCATTCTTGTGCGAATCTTGTTTTACAAAAGGTTTGTGTGTGCTTACCTGCTAAATAACTTCATGTGCGTTGCTGCGTTGTAGACTAGAAGGAAACTTCATTCGCTGACTTGGGTACACCTTCGTAGATTCAAATTCGGCAAAAACATTCAAAACGGTACCTAAAATGAAAAATGAACACCTCAGCTATGTAGCCAAGAATGATACAATTGTGTTATGTGAATGAAGAAGTGTGAATGTATTTGTTTTTGTGTGTGTGTTATTATAATAATAAAAAAAAAAAAAAAGTAAAAATAATAATAAAAATAATAATAAAAGAAATAAATAACAATAATAAAAAAAATAAAACAAATAATACTAATTATAAACAAAATAATAATAATAATAATATTAATAATAATAGTGGTAGTAATAATAATAATACTAATAATAAAAATAATAATAATAATAATAATAATAAAAATAACAAAAATAATAATAAAAATAAATAAAATAATTAAAAAAATAATAATATAATATAATAAAATATATTAAAAAAAATATTAAAAAATCATCCTGTGCCAGCTGTGTCCGGTGACACTCTCGTCTCCTCTTGAGCCGGCTGTGTTGGTGACACGCCAATCTCCTCTTGTGCTGCTGTGTCCGCTGACACTCCCGTCTCCTCTTGGGCTAGCTGTGTCCGGTGACACTCTCGTCTCCTCTTGTGCCGCTGTGTCCGGTGACACTCCCGACTCCTCTTGTGCTGGCTGTGTCCGGTGACACTCCCGTCTCCTCTTGTGCCGCTGTGTCCGCTGACACTCCCGTCTCCTCTTGTGCTTCTGTGTCCGCTGACACGCCCGTATCCTCTTGTGCCGCTGTGTCCGCTGACAATCCCGTCTCCTCTTGTGCTGGCTGTGTCCAGTGACACTCCCGTCTCCTCTTGTGCCGCTGTGTCCGGTGACACTCCCGTCTCCTCTTGTGCCGCTGTGTCCGCTGACACTCGCGTCTCCTCTTATGCCGCTGTGTCCGCTGACATTCCCGTCTCCTCTTGTGCCGCTGTGTCCGCTGACACTCCCGTCTCCTCTTGTGCCGCTGTGTCCGGTGACACTCCCGTCTCCTCTTGTGCCGCTGTGTCCGGTAACACTCCCGTCTCCTCTTGTGCCGCTGTGTCCGCTGACACTCCCGTCACCTCTTATGCCGCTGTGTCCGCTGACACTCCTGTCTCCTCTTGTGCCGCTGTGTCCGCTGACACTCCCGTCTCCTCTTGTGCCGCTGTGTCCGGTGACACTCCCGTCTCCTTTTGTGCTTCTGTGTCCGCTGACACTCCCGTCTCCTCTTGTGCTTCTGTGTCCGCTGACACTCCCGTCTCCTCTTGTGCTGGCTGTGTCCGCTGACACTCCCGTCCCCTTTTGTGCTTCTGTGTCCGCTGACACTCCCGTCTCCTCTTGTGCTTCTGTGTCCGCTGACACTCCCGTCTCCTCTTGTGCCGCTGTGTCCGCTGACAATCCCGTCTCCTCTAATTCTGGCTGTGTCCACTGACACTCCCGTCTCCTCTTGTGCCGCTGTGTCCGCTGACACTCCCGTCTCCTCTTGTGCTTCTGTGTCCGCTGACACTCCCGTCTCCTCTTTTGCCGCTGTGTCCGCTGACAATCCCGTCTCCTCTAGTGCTGGCTGTGTCCGCTGACGGTCCCGTCTCCTCTTGTGCCGCTGTGTCCGCTGACACTCCCGTCTCCTCTTGTGCCGCTGTGTCCGGTGACACTCCCGTCTCCTCTTGTGCCGCAGTGTCCGCTGACACTCCAATCTCTTCTTGTGCCGCTGTGTCCGCTGACACTCCCGTCTCCTCTTGTGCCGCTGTGTCCGCTGACACTCCCGTCTCCTCTTGTGGTGGCCGTGTCCGCTGACACTCCCGTCTCCTCTTGTGATTTTGAGTCCACTGACACTCCCGTCTTCTCATGTGCTTCTATGTCCGGTGACACTTCCGTCTCCTCTTGTGCTTCTGTGTCCTCTGACACTCCCGTCTCCACTTGTGCTTCTGTGTCTGTTGACACTCCCTTCACCTCTTGTGCTTCTGTTTCTGACACTCCCGTCTCCTCTTGTGCTTCTGTGTCCGTTGACACTCCCGTCACGTCTTGTGCTTCTGTGTCCTCTGACACTCCCGTCTCCTCTTGTGCTTCTGTATCAGCTGACATCCCCGTCTCCTCTTGTGCTTCTGTATCCGCTTACACTCCCATCTCCTCATGTGCATCTGTGTCCACTGGCACGCCCGTCTTCTCTTGTGCTTCTGTGTCCGTTGACACTCCCGTCACCTCTTGTGCTTCTGTGTCCTCTGACACTCCCGTCTCCAATTGTGCTTCTGTGTCCGTTGACACTCCCGTCACCTCTTGTGCTTCTGTGTCCTCTGACACTCCCGTCTCCTCTTGTGCATCTGTGTCCGTTGACACTCCCGTCACCTCTTGTGCTTTTGTGTCCTCTGACACTCCCGTCTTCTCTTGTGCTTCTGTGTCTGTTGACAATCCCGTCACCTCTTGTGCTTCTGTGTCCTCTGACACTCCCGTCTCCTCTTTTGCTTCTGTGTCTGTTGACACTCCAGTCTCCTCTTGAGCTTGCTGTGTCCGCTGACACTGTCGTCTCCTCTTGTGCTTCTGTATCCGCTCACACTTCCGTCTCCTTTTGAGCTGGCTGTGTCCGCTGACACTCCCGTCTCCTCTTGTGCTTCTGTGTCCGGTGACACTCCCGTTTCCTCTTGTGCTTCTGTGTCCGCTGACACTCCTTTCTCCTCTTGTGTCGTGGTGTCCGGTGACACGCCCGTCATCTCTTGTGCTTCTGTGTCCGCTGACACTCCCGTCTCTTGTACTTTTGTGTCCGCTGACACTCCACTCTCCTCTTGTGCTTCTGTGTCCGGTGACACTCCTGTCTCCCCTTGTGCTTCGGTTCCCGCTGACACTCCCGTCTCCTCTTGTACCGCTTTTCCTGTGAAACTTCCGTCTCCTATTGTGCTTCTGTGTCCGCAGGCACTGCCGTCTCCTCTTGTGCTTCTGTTTTCGCTTACACTCCCGTCTCCTCTTGTGCTTCTGTGTCCGCTGACACACCCGTCTCCTCTTGTGCTTCTGTGTCCGCTGACACTCCAGTCTCCTCTTGTGCTTCTGTGTCCGCTGACACTCCCGTCTTCTCTTGTGCTTCTGTGTCTGCTAAAACTCTTGTCTCCTCTTGTGCTTCTGTTTCCGCTGACAATCCCGTCTCCTCTTGTTCTTCTGTGGCCGCTGACACTCCCGTCTCCTTTTGTGCTTCTGTGTCCGCTGACACTCCCGTCTCCTCTTGTGCTTCTGTGTCCGCTGACACTCCCGTCTCCACTTGTGTTCTGTGTCCGCTGACACTCCCGTCTCCTCTTGTGCTTCTGTGTCCGCTGACACTCCCGTCTCCACTTGTGCTTCTGTGTCCGCTGACACTCCCGTTTCCTCATTTGCTTCTGTGTCCGCTGACACTCCCGTCTCAACTTGTGCTTCTGTGTCCGCTGACACTCCCGTTTCCTCTTTTGCTTCTGTGTCCGCTGACAATCCCGTCTCCTCTTGTTCTTCTGTGTCACTGACACTCCCGTCTCCTCTTGTGCTTCTGTGTCAGCTGACACTCCCGTCACCACTTGAACTTCTGTGTCCGCTGAACCTCCCATCTCCTCTTGTGCTTCTGTGTCCGCTGACACTTTCGTCTCCTCTTGTGCTTCTGTGCCCGCTGACACTTTCGTCATCTCTTGTGCTTCTGTGTCCGCTGACACTCCCTTCTCCTCTAGTGCTTCTGTGTCCGCTGACACTCCCGTCTTCTCTTGTGCTTCTGTGCCCGCTGAACCTCCCATCTCCTCTTGTGCTTCTGTGTCCGCTGACACTCCCGTCTTCTCTTGTACTTCTGTGTCCGCTGACACTGCCGGCTCCTTTTGTGCTTCTGTGTCCGCTGACTTTTCCGTCTCCTTTTGTGTTTCTGTGTCCGCTGACACTCCCGTCTCCTCTTGTGCTTCTGTGTCCGCTGACACTCCCGTCTCTACTTGTGCTTCTGTGTCCGCTGATACTCCCGTCTCCTCTTGTTCTTTATTGCTCGCCGAAAGTCCCGTCACCACTTGTAGTTTCGTTTCCGCTGACACTCCCATCTCCTCTTGTGCTTCTGTGTCCGCTGACACCCCCGTCTCCTCTTGTTCATCTGTGCCCGCAGACACTCCCGTCCCTCTTGTGCTTCTGTGTCCAACGTGACAGCGTCTCCTCGTGAACTGGTTGTTTCCGCTGACACTCCTGTTTCCTGTTGAACTAGCTGTGTCCGCTGACACTACCGTCTCCTATTGTGCCAGCTGTGTCCAGTGACACTCCCGTCTCCTCTTGTGCTGTTGTGTTTGCTGACACTCCCGTCTCCTCGTGAACTGGATGTTTCCGCTGACACTTCCATCTCCTCTTGTGCTTCTGTGTCCGCTGACACTCCCGTCTCCTCATGAACTGGCAGTTTCCGATGACACTTCCATCTTCTCTTGTGCCGCTGATTTCAGTGAAATTCCCGTCTCCTCCTGTTCCGCTGTGTCCGGTGAAACTCCCGTTCCTCTAGTGCCGCTATGTCCGGTAACACTCCCGTCTCCTCTTGTACTGCTGTGTCCGATGACACTCCCCTCTCATCTTGTGCTTCTGTGTCCGCTGACACTCCCGTCTTCTCTTGGGCTTCATTTTCCGTTGACCCTTCCGTCACCTCTTGTGCTTCTGTGTCCCCTTACAACCCCGCATCCTCTTGTGCTTTTGTGTCTGCTGACACTCCCGTCACCTCTTGTGCTTCTGTGTCCTCTGACACTCCCGTCTCCAATTGTGCTTCTGTGTCCGTTGACACTCCCGTCACCTCTTGTGCTTCTGTGTCCTCTGACACTCCCGTCTCCTCTTGTGCATCTGTGTCCGTTGACACTCCCGTCACCTCTTGTGCTTTTGTGTCCTCTGACACTCCCGTCTTCTCTTGTGCTTCTGTGTCAGTTGACAATCCCGTCACCTCTTGTGCTTCTGTGTCCTCTGGCACTCCCGTCTCCTCTTTTGCTTCTGTGTCTGTTGACACTCCAGTCTCCTCTTGAGCTTGCTGTGTCCGCTGACACTGTCGTCTCCTCTTGTGCTTCTGTGTCCGCTCACACTTCCGTCTCCTTTTGAGCTGGCTGTGTCCGCTGACACTCCCGTCTCCTCTTGTGCTTCTGTGTCCGGTGACACTCCCGTTTCCTCTTGTGCTTCTGTGTCCGCTGACACTCCTATCTCCTCTTGTGTCGCTGTTTCCGGTGACACGCCCGTCATCTCTTCTGCTTCTGTGTCCGCTGACACTCCCGTCTCTTGTACTTTTGTGTCCGCTGACACTCCACTCTCCTCTTGTGCTTCTGTGTCCGGTGACACTCCGGTCTCCCCTTGTGCTTCGGTTCCCGCTGACACTCCCGTCTCCTCTTGTACCGCTTTTCCTGTGAAACTTCCGTCTCCTATTGTGCTTCTGTGTCCGCAGGCACTGCCGTCTCCTCTTGTGCTTCTGTGTCCGCTTACACTCCCGTCTCCTCTTGTGCTTCTGTGTCCGCTGACACACCCGTCTCCTCTTGTGCTTCTGTGTCCGCTGACACTCCAGTCTCCTCTTGTGCTTCTGTGTCCGCTGACACTCCCGTCTTCTCTTGTGCTTCTGTGTCTGCTAAAACTCTTGTCTCCTCTTGTGCTTCTGTTTCCGCTGACAATCCCGTCTCCTCTTGTTCTTCTGTGGCCGCTGACACTCCCGTCTCCTTTTGTGCTTCTGTGTCCGCTGACACTCCCGTCTCCTCTTGTGCTTCTGTGTCCGCTGACACTCCCGTCTCCACTTGTGCTTCTGTGTCCGCTGACACTCCCATCTCCACTTGTGTTCTGTGTCCGCTGACACTCCCGTCTCCTCTTGTGCTTCTGTGTCCGCTGACACTCCCGTCTCCACTTGTGTTCTGTGTCCGCTGACACTCCCGTCTCCTCTTGTGCTTCTGTGTCCGCTGACACTCCCGTCTCCACTTGTGCTTCTGTGTCCGCTGACACTCCCGTTTCCTCTTTTGCTTCTGTGTCCGCTGACACTCCCGTCTCCACTTGTGCTTCTGTGTCCGCTGACACTCCCGTTTCCTCTTTTGCTTCTGTGTCCGCTGACAATCCCGTCTCCTCTTGTTCTTCTGTGTCACTGACACTCCCGTCTCCTCTTGTGCTTCTGTGTCAGCTGACACTCCCGTCACCACTTGAACTTCTGTGTCCGCTGAACCTCCCATCTCCTCTTGTGCTTCTGTGTCCGCTGACACTTTCGTCTCCTCTTGTGCTTCTGTGCCCGCTGACACTTTCGTCATCTCTTGTGCTTCTGTGTCCGCTGACACTCCCTTCTCCTCTAGTGCTTCTGTGTCCGCTGACACTCCCGTCTTCTCTTGTGCTTCTGTGCCCGCTGAACCTCCCATCTCCTCTTGTGCTTCTGTGTCCGCTGACACTCCCGTCTTCTCTTGTACTTCTGTGTCCGCTGACACTGCCGGCTCCTTTTGTGCTTCTGTGTCCGCTGACTTTTCCGTCTCCTTTTGTGTTTCTGTGTCCGCTGACACTCCCGTCTCCTCTTGTGCTTCTGTGTCCGCTGACACTCCCGTCTCTACTTGTGCTTCTGTGTCCGCTGATACTCCCGTCTCCTCTTGTTCTTTATTGCTCGCCGAAAGTCCCGTCACCACTTGTAGTTCCGTTTCCGCTGACACTCCCATCTCCTCTTGTTCATTTGTGCCCGCAGACACTCCCGTCCCTCTTGTGCTTCTGTGTCCAACGTGACAGCGTCTCCTCGTGAACTGGTTGTTTCCGCTGAAACTCCTGTTTCCTGTTGAACTAGCTGTGTCCGCTGACACTACCGTCTCCTATTGTGCCAGCTGTGTCCAGTGACACTCCCGTCTCCTCTTGTGCTGTTGTGTTTGCTCACACTCCCGTCTCCTCGTGAACTGGATGTTTCCGCTGACACTTCCGTCTCCTCTTGTGCTTCTGTGTCCGCTGACACTCCCGTCTCCTCATGAACTGGCAGTTTCCGATGACACTCCCATCTTCTCTTGTGCCGCTGATTTCAGTGAAATTCCCGTCTCCTCTTGTTCCGCTGTGTCCGGTGAAACTCCCGTTCCTCTAGTGCCGCTGTGTCCGGTAACACTCCCGTCTTCTCTTGTACTGCTGTGTCCGATGACACTCCCCTCTCATCTTGTGCTTCTGTGTCCGCTGACACTCCCGTCTTCTCTTGGGCTTCATTTTCCGTTGACCCTTCCGTCACCTCTTGTGCTTCTGTGTCCCCTTACAACCCCGCATCCTCTTGTGCTTTTGTGTCTGCTGACACTCACGTCTCCTCTTGTGCTTCTGTGTCCGCTGACACTCTACTCTCGTCTTGTCCTTCTGTGTCCGCTGACACGCCCGTCTCCTCTTGTGCTTCTGTATCCGTTGACACTCCCGTCTCCTCTTGTGCTTCTGTGTCTGTTGACACTCCCGTCACCTCTTGTGCTTCTGTGTCCTCTGACATTCCCGTCTCCTCTTGTGCTTCTGTGTCTGTTGACACTCCCGTCACCTCTTGTGCTTCTGTGTCTGACACTCCCGTCTCCTCTTGTGCTTCTGTGTCCGTTGACACTCCCATCACCTCTTGTGCTTCTGTGTCCTCTTACACTCCCGTCACCTCTTGTGCTTCTGTGTTCTCTGACACTCCCGTCTCTTCTTGTGCTTCTGTATCAGCTGACATCCCTGTCTCCTCTTGTGCTTCTGTATCCGATGACACTCCCATCTCCTCATGTACTTCTGTGTCCGCTGGCACGCCCGTCTCCTCTTGTGCTTCTGTGTCCGATGACACTCCCGTCACCTCTTGTGCTTCTGTGTCCTCTGACACTACCGTCTCCAATTGTGCTTCTGTGTCCGTTGACACTCTCGTCACCTCTTGTGCTTCTGTGTCCTCTGACACTCCCGTCTCCTCTTGTGCTTCTGTGTCCGTTGCCCCTCCCGTCACCTCTTGTGCTATTGTGTCCTCTGACACTCCCGCGTCTTCTCTTGTGCTTCTGTGTCTGTTGACAATCCCGTCACCTCTTGTGCTTCTGTGTCCTCTGACACTCCCGTCTCCTCTTTTGCTTCTGTGTCTGTTGACACTTCCGTCTCCTCTTGAGCTTGCTGTGTCCGCTGACACTGTCGTCTATTCTTGTGCTTCTGTGTCCGCTCACACTTCCGTCTCCTTTTGAGCTGGCTGTGTCCGCTGACACTCCCGTCTCTTCTTGTGCTTCTGTGTCCGGTGACACTCCCGTTTCCTCTTGTGCTTCTGTGTCCGCTGACACTCCAGTCTCCTCTTGTGCTTCTGTGTCCGCTGACACTCCCGTCTCCTCTTAAGTTGGCTGTGTTCGCAGACACTCAAGTCTCCTCTTTGGCCAGCTGAGTCCGCTGACACTCCCATCTCCTCTTGTGCCAGCTGTGTCTGCTGACACTCCGCTCTCCTCTTGTGCTTCTGTGTCTGCTGACACTCCCGTCTTCTCTTGTGTCGCTGTGTCCGGTGACACGCCCGTCATCTCTTGTGCTTCTGTGTCCGCTGACACTCCCGTCTCTTGTACTTTTGTGTCAGCTGACACTCCACTCTCCTGTTGTGCTTTCGTGTCCGGTGACACTCCTGTCTCCCCTTGTGCTTCGGTTCCCGCTTACACTCCCGTCTCCCCTTGTACCGCTGTGTTCGGTGACACTCTCGTCTCCTCTTGTGCTTCTGTGTCCGCAGACACTTTGGTCTCCTCTTGTGCCAGCTGTGTCCGCTGACACTCTTGTCTCCTCTTGTACTGCATTATCCTGTGAAACTTCCGTCTCCTCTTATGCTTTTGTGTCCGCAGGCACTCCCGTCACCTCTTGTGCTTCTGTGTCCTCTGACACTCCCGTCTCCTCTTGTGCTTCTGTGTCCTCTGACACTCCCGTCTCCTCTTGTGCTTCTGTGTCTGCTGACACTCCTGTTTCTTCTTAAGCTTCTGTGTCCGCTGAAATCACGTCTCCTCTTGTGCTTCTGTGTCCGCTGACACTCCCGTCTCCTCTCGTACCGCTTTGTCCTGTGAAACTTCCGTCTCTTATTGTGCTTCTGTGTCCGCAGGCACTGCCGTCTCCTCTTGTGCTTCTGTGTCCGCTTACACTCCCGTCTCCTCTTGTGCTTCTGTGTCCGCTGACACACCCGTCTCCTCTTGTGCTTCTGTGTCCGCTGACACTCCAGTCTTCTCTTGTGCTTCTGTGTCCGCTGACACTCCCGTCTTCTCTTGTGCTTCTGTGTCTGCTGACACTCCCGCCATCTTTTGTGCTTCTGTGTCCGCTGACACTCCCATCTCCACTTGTGTTCTGTGTCCGCTGACACTCCCGTCTCATCTTGTGCTTCTGTGTCCGCTGACACTCCCGTCTCCACTTGTGCTTCTGTGTCCGCTGACACTCCCGTCTCCACTTGTGCTTCTGTGTCCGCTGACACTCCCGTCTCCACTTGTGCTTCTATGTCCGCTGACACTCCCGTTTCCTTTTTTGCTTCTGTGTCCGCTGACAATCCAATCTCCTCTTGTTCTCCCGTCTCCTCTTGTTCTTCTGTGTCAGCTGACACTCCCGTCACCACTTGAACTTCTGTGTCCGCTGAACCTCCCATCTCCTCTTGTGCTTCTGTGTCCGCTGACACTTTCGTCCCCTCTTGTGCTTCTGTGTCCGCTGACACTCCCTTCTCCTCTAGTGCTTCTGTGTCCGCTGACACTCTTGTCTCCTCTTGTGCTTCTGTGTCCGCTGACACTTCCGTCTCTACTTGTGCTTCTGTGTCCGCTGATACTCCCGTCTGCTCTTGTTTTTCTGTTCTCGCCGAAAGTCCCGTCACCACTTGTAGTTCTGTTTCCGCTGGCACTCCCATCTCCTCTTGTGCTTCTGTGTCCGCTGACACCCCCGTCTCCTCTTGTTCATCTGTGCCCGCAGACACTCCCGTCCCTCTTGTGCTTCTGTGTCCAACGTGACAGCGTCTCCTCGTGAACTGGCTGTTTCCGCTGACACTTCTGTTTCCTGTTGAGCTAGTTGTGTCCGCTGACACTCCCGTCTCCTCTTGTGCCAGCTTTGTCCAGTAACACTTCCGTCTCCTCTTGTGCTGTTGTGTCTGCTGACACTCCCTTCTCCTCGTGAACTGGCTGTTTCCGCTGACACTCCCGTCTCCTCTTGTGCCGCTGATTTCGGTGAAACTCCCGTCTCCTCTTGTGCCGCTGTGTCCGACGAAACTTCCGTCTTCTCTTGTGCTACTGTGTCCGCTGATACTCCCTGGTCTTGTGCCGCTGTGTCCGGTGAAACTCCCGTTCCTCTTGTGCCGCTGTGTCCGGTAACACTCCCGTCTCCCCTTGTAGCAGCTGTGTAATTTGACACTCCCGTCTTCTCTTGTGCTTCTATGTCCGCTGACACTCCAGTCTTAATTTGTGTTTCTGTGTCCGCTGACACTCCCGTCTCCCCTTGTGCTTCTGTGCCCGCTGACACTCCCGTCTCCCCTTTTGCTTCTGTGCCCGCTGACACTCCCGTCTCCTCTTGAGCTTGCTGTGTCCGCTGACACTCCCGTATCCCCTTGTGCTTCTGTGCCTGCTGACTTTCCCGTCTCCTCTTGTGCTCTGTGCCCGCTTATACTCCCGTCTCCTCTTGTGGTTCTGTGCCCGCTGACACTCCCGTCATCCTCTTGTGCTTCTGTGTCCGGTGACACTCCCGTCTCCTCTTGTGCTTCTATGTCCGCTGACACTCCAGTCTTAATTTGTGTTTCTGTGTCCGCTGACACTCCCGTCTCCCCTTGTGGCAGCTGTGTAATTTGACACTCCCGTCTTCTCTTGTGCTTCTATGTCCGCTGACACTCCAGTCTTAATTTGTGTTTCTGTGTCCGCTGACACTCCCGTCTCCCCTTGTGCTTCTGTGCCCGCTGACACTCCCGTCTCCCCTTTTGCTTCTGTTCCCGCTGACACTCCCGTATCCCCTTGTGCTTCTGTGCCCGCTGACTTTCCCGTCTCCTCTTGTGCTCTGTGCCCGCTGATACTCCCGTCTCCTCTTGTGGTTCTGTGCCCGCTGACACTCCCGTCTCCTCTTGAGCTTGCTGTGTCCGCTGACACTCCCGTATCCCCTTGTGCTTCTGTGCCCGCTGACTTTCCCGTCTCCTCTTGTGCTCTGTGCCCGCTGATACTCCCGTCTACTCTTGTGGTTCTGTGCCCGCTGACACTCCCGTCTCCTCTTGTGCTTCTGTACCCGCTGACACTCCCGTCTCCTCTTGTGCTTCTGTGTCCGCTGACACTCCCGTCCCCTCTTGTGCTTCTGTGTCCGCTGATATCCTGTAACCTTTTTAGGTAGCTGTGTCCGCTGACACTCCCGTCTCCTCTTGTGCCAGCTGTGTCCAGTGACACTCCCGTCTCCTCTTTTGCTTTTGTGTCTGCTGACACTCCTGTCTTCTCGTGAATTGGCTTTTTCCGCTGACACTCCCGTCTCCTCTTGTGCTTTTGTGTTTGCTGACACTCCAGTCTCCTCGTGAACTGGCTGTTTCCGCTAAAACTCCTTTCTCCTGTTGATCGAGCTAGCTGTGTCCGCTGACACTCCCGTCTCCTCTTGTGACAGCTGTGTCCAGTGACTCTCCCGTCTCCTCTTTTGCTTTTGTGTACGCTGACACTCCCGTCTCCTCGTGAACTGGCTGTTTCCGCTGACACTCCCGTCTCCTCTTGTACTTCAGTGTCCGCTGACACCACCGTCTCCTCTTGAGCTAGCTGTGACCGCTGACACTCCCGTCTGCTCTTTTTTTTCTGTTTCCGCTGTAACTCCCGTCTCCTCTTGTGTTTCTGTTTCCGCAGACACTCCCGTCTCCTCTTGTGCTTCTGTTTTCGCTGACACTCCCGTCTCCTCTTGTGCCGCTGTGTTCGCTGACACTCCCGTCTCCTCTTGTACCGCTGTGTCCGCTGACCCGCCCGTCTCTTCTTGTACCGCTGTTTCTGCTGACACGCCTGTCTCCTTTTGTACCGCTTTGTCCGCTGACACTTCTGTCTCCTCTTGTGCCAGCTGTGTCCGCTGACACTCCCGTCTCTTCTTGTGCTTTTGTGTCCGCATCACTCCCGTCTCCTCTTGTGCTTCTGTGTCCGCTGACACTCCCGTTTCCTCTTGTGACGCTGTGTCCAGTGACACTCCCGTCTCCTCTTGTGCTTCTGTTTCTGCAGACACTTCCGTCTTCTTTTGTGCTTCTGTGTCCGCTGACACTCCCGTCTTCTCTTGTACCGATGTGTCCGGTGACACTCCCGTCTCCTCTTGTGCTTCTGTGTCCGCAGATACTCCCGTCTCCTCTTGTGCTTCTGTGTCCGGTTACACTCCCGTCTCTTCTTGTGCTTTTGTGTCCGCAGACACTCCTGTCTCGTCTTGTGCTTCTGTGTCCGCTGACACTCCCGTCCCCTCTTGTGCTTCTGTGTCCGGTGACACTCCCGTCTTCTCTTGTGCTTCTGTGTCCGCTGACACTCCCGTCTCCTCTTGTGCTGCTGTGTCCGCTGACACGCCCGTCTCCTCTTGTGCTTCTGTGTCCGCTGACACGCCCGTCTCCTCTTGTGCTTCTGTGTCCGGTGACACTCCCGTCTCCTCTTGTGCTGCTGTGTCCGCTGACACGCCCGTCTCCTCTTGTGCTTCTGTGTCCGGTGACACCTCCGTCTTCTCTTGTGCTTCTGTGTCCGCTGACACTCCCGTCCCCTCTTGTGCTTCTGTGTCCGGTGACACTCCCGTCTCCTTTTGTGTTTCTGTGTCCGCTGACACTCCCGTCTCCTTTTGTACTTCTGTGTCCGCTGACACTCCACTCTCCTTTTGTGTTTCTGTGTCCGCTGACACACCCGTCTCCTCTTGTGTTCTGTTTCCGCTGACACTCCCGTCTCCTCTTGAGCTGGCTATGTCCGGTGACACGCTCGTCTCCTCTTGAGCTGGCTGTGTCCGGTGACACGCCCGTCTCCTCCTGTGCCTCTGGTTCCGCTGACACGCCCGTCTCCTCTTGAGCTGGCCGTGTCCGGTTACACGCCCGACTCCTCTTTAGCTGGCTGTGTCCGGTGACACGCCCGTCTCCTCTTGTGCTGGCTGTGTCTTCTGACTGCCCGTCTCCTCTTGAGCTTGCTGTGTCCGGTGACACTACCGTCTCCTCTTGTGCTGGCTGTGTCTTCTGACTGCCCGTCTCCTCTTGAGCTGGCTATGTCCGCTGACACGCCCGTCTCCTCTTGAGCTGGCCGTGTTCGCTGACACGATCCTTTCCTATGTGCTTGTTCTGTATCACGCTCGTCGCTGATGTGACGTTGTAGGTACGTCACAACGTCTAAAGCTATGGCTTGGTTGTGTGGCAAACACACGGATATGATGTAGGGATTGTAGTGGCTTAATATGTCTGCATGGATTCTCTAGGGCCTAGGAGAAGTTCCTGATGATACCGGGGTATAGAGTGTTGTGGTGCTGAAAGACCATGGCTGAGGACTTGCGAAGTCCTGTCATGTTCCCCGAGCACATTTTGAACTGGGGGGCTAATATAAAAAGTGTACTTTGTGATGAGAAGGGGTAGGGGTGATGACGAATGACTGTAAGTGGCGTGGTTTTTTTTTGGGGGGGGGGGGGGGGGTGGGGGGTGGGGGTTGAACTGAAAGTTATTATTAGTGTTCAATTAAACCGTGTGGGTGGATTTTGTCAGTGAGGGATCGAGTCAGTGAGTGAGTAAGTGATTGAGTTAGTGAGCGTGTTATTTAGTGAGTGAGGGTGTGATTCACTGAGTAACTGAGTGAATGCCCTTGTAATTGAGTGAGTGAATCAATAGGTGAGTATGTGAATGCGATTTGTTAATGTGTTGCTTGACTACATAGCTAGGTGCGAGTGAGTATAATTACTCACCTTAGTTCAGAGATTCGGTTTGCAACATCTCACAGCACTGTCGTATGGTATTCTCAGTCAATCGTTCTCAGTGTATGCATTATGCACCTTCACCTGCAAGAGGGTAATTATGACGCTCATTAGTTCAAAACTACACAACTGCTGTGTTTAGTTTAGATAATTTACTATATCACAAACATTTAATAATGTTTTGTTTGTTAATATTGGATTGAGCCTGGGCATCAATCTGAATTTTGTATTGAATATATTTTAAGTAAAGAAACAAGACAAATTGACTTTTTAATTTGGTCAATAGTTATAAAAATTATATCACTTACCCCATTACTAATATTTACATTTAAGGAAAAATTTATTATTTAGTAAAGTAGGTAGTAAATAGTTTGTAGTACGATTTCCTACTTGTGTGAATTGACGAACTCGACAATTGGCCATACATTTTTGCTTTTGTATACATGTACACTATCATATATATTAACATTCTGTGGTAGGTAATTTATCTTTATTACAACGCTTCGTTGCTTTTTTTTAATTGAGAGGACGCGGACATTAAGACTATCTGAAAGATGGTTGCCAATGTGTCAGTTTTTGAGATAATCATTTTATTTTTTTTTGCGTAATATTACTAAGTTAATTATAAATGTTTGTGATGGCCTACGTACGTAATCTATCTCCCAAAGGAATACACACAAAAAGTGAGTAGAAACCGGATCAGTTGTTCGGAAGAAATACCAAACAAAATTACAAATAATTAATAAGTTATAAGTGGTATACAAATATAAATACAAATATGTGTTAAATTATTTGCCTTAACCCGTCTGCACACTTACCTTTTTCAAACGAATTATTGTAGCCCAGAGCTGGAGTCTATGAACTAGTCAGAAATAAGCTTTCTATAACGTTGCCAAGCAAAGACAACAATACATCAATAAAACCCAACAATCCACTAGTAAAATGTATTAATTAATTAATTTTATTGTTGTTGTCCTGTTTCATGAAAGGACAGGATGGCCAGTGTAGGGTTATGGGCATGCCCATACCTTCTTTAGCCTAAAAATGTATTCATGTTGTAAATAAATTGGGTACCGTAACTCGAAGGTAGAGCTATATCTGGGCCCATGGAACTGTTTCATAACACCCGGCCTATTAGCCACAAGAAAAACAAATTCCCTAACAATTAGACGGAAAATTATATTTTGATAACGCTACACAATATTGAAAAAGTGAACAATTTCGCTGTAGTAGTTTAGTAAGCACTACTGGGCCGCGATTCTGAATGGGCGTCGATAAGTTTAGCCCGAGTTTTTGTCGTTAAAAGAAGGCGATGAGCCAATCACCGCCTTGCATTCGCCTACTGTAACGACAAAAAGCATGCGTTTAACTTATCACGGCCATTCAGAATCGCACTGCTGTGCTAACAAAATTTAAAGTAGGTATTGCAATCATTATGGTTGTCATTAAAGAAGCCAATTAAATAATGAATAATTATTGGTTGCCCTAATGGTAACTGTAATGAGAAGGCCTAATGACTGCAATATTTGAAATTTTGGTAACCCGGTTTTTTGTTCTTACTATACACTACATTTCACACATTTGTCACGTTTCCAATATTGAGTAGCGTTCTCAAAATATAACTATAACACTTTTTGCAGGACTGTACATGCAGACCCAGGTAGACCCACAATGGAGAGGACTCATGACGTAACTAGGGGGGGGGGGGGGGGTTAGGGGGTTCAACCCCCCCCCCCCCTCCCCGAAATTATATTGAGGCTACAACATTGAGCTCAAACGTTGTAGGAACTATTGTAAACAGTAACGTAACACAAACATATGGGTATAATGCATCGAATTTTATTCTTTGACTCTATAAAGCACGAAATATCTATAAAAGTCGGAAAAAAATTCGCGTCGGGCGGCTGGGGCATTGCTCCAGACCCTTTGCTGTTCCCACACCTCGCTTTGCCATGTTATCCCCCCCACCCCCCCGGAAAAAATTCCTAGTTACGCCACTGAGAGGTGTTTTGCACCCTCGAACTTACCCGTAGTCGGCACCAGTACTCCCAGTAGGTAGTAGGCTCCAGTACTCCCACCATCAGACTTCGGCGGCGTGTATGGGTATAAAAAGGATAACTTGAGTACCTATAATTAACATCTTTGTGGCATCTAGTATTATTTATTATTTACATATTATTTGTTCAGATAAAAGTGATATGTCTAGGTTTTACCTGAAATGAATGTAATGTATAATAATGTGAACAATAAACAGCATTTGAGTCTATGAACTAAACCTAGTCAGAAATAAGTTATCTATAACGTTGCCAAGCGAAGACAACAATACATCAATAAAACCCAACAATCCACTAGTAAAATATGTTCATGTTGTTGTTAATAAATTAGGTACCTACCGTAACTCGAAGGTTGGGCCCACGGAACTGTTTCATTACACCCGTCCTATTTGCCACAAGAAAAACAAAGTCCCTAACAATTACTCAGACGGAAAAAATATTTTTTGATAACGCTACACAATATTGATTTAGTGAACAATTTCGCTGTAGTAGTTAAGTAAGCACTAATGGGCTAACAAAATTTAAAGTAGGTATTGCAATCATTATGGTTGTCATTAAAGAAGCCAATTAAATAATGAATAATTATTGGTTGCCGTAATGATAACTGTAATGAGTAATGACTGCAATATTTGAAATTTTGGTAACCCGGTTTTTTGTTCTTAATACTATTCACTACATTCCCGACATTTGTCACGTTTACCATTTTGTGTAGCGTTCTCAAAATATAACTAAAACACTTTTTGCAGGACTGTAAAAGCAGACTAGGCAGACCCTCTCATGATGTTACTAGGGGGGGGGGGGGGGTTAGGGGGTTCAACCGCCCCCCCCCCCCCCCCTCGAAATTACATTGAGGCTACATCATTGAGCTCAAACGTTTTAGGAACTATTGTAAGCAGTAACGTAACACAAACAAATGGGTAATGCATCGAATTTCATTCTTTTAAAAGCACGAAATATCTATAATAGTCCGAAAAAATTCTCGTCGGGCGGCTGGGGCATTGCCCCAGACCCTTTGCTGTTCCCACACCTCGCTTCCCCATGTGATCCTCCCCCCCCCCCCCCGGAAAAAAATTCTAGTTACGCCACTGAGAGGTTTTGCACTCTCGAACTTACCCGTAGTCGGCACCCAGGAAGGCTCCAGTACCCCCACCGACTTCGGCGACGTGTATGGGAATAAAAAGGAATACTTGAGTACCTATAATTAACATCTTTGTGGCATGTAGTATTATTTATTATTATTTACATATTATTTGTTCAAATAAAAGTGATATGTCTAGGTTTTACCTGAAATTAATGTAATGTATAATATGAACAATAAACAGCATTTTGATTAAAATAAGCTTTTTGTATACTGGTATTTCTTATTTCAAATTGTGATTAATGCTAAATAATAAGAAATAAATGGTATGATATTATCTCCCACTGATAATCAGCTCTTTCTGAGTGGGTAGATAATAAATTCAGATTTCTTTCTTTACAACTCGAAGCTTGTACTTTACAGACATTTTGAAGTTAAATGGTAAAAGATAAATGGTAGAGGATCAGTGTTTGATATGACCATGTGAAATAAATAACTAGTTGTTTTTAGTACGGTTTGGATTTATTATAATAAGCCAAAATGTAGAAATAGGATAAGGTTTCACAATACAGTTTAAAATCATGAATAGAAATAAACAAAGCATTCAAGATTCAGAGTTCTTTTTATTTCTACTCCATCAAAAACCAACCTTACAAAATCAAGTCTGCCAGTAAACAATCGAACAGGTCTTGACAAGCAACAACTCATATATTAACCAAAGGTTTGCCACCCTCTTGGATAGGATGTAAAGCCTATGATCGCCTTGTTACTTTTCGACAGACGTAGGCTATATACTACGGTACCACATTTCCTCACTTCCCTTCCATATTATATTTTCACTAGTGGGACCTTGGTTTTGTTGCAATGAAATAAAAGTTTTTCCAGGATTCTGCCTTCTCTTCTTTAACCATCCTTGTGCTTCCTTCATTGCATTGTTGTATGCTTCTCTTTTCTCATGTGTTCTGTTTTTCATGTAGTCACTCCATGTTCTATCCACTATTATTTATGTGTGTACTTTATGTGTACAACTCTTTATTCATGTTTATGGGGGGAAAGAAAGTGATATATCATGTGACTTTGGCAAATTTTGTTTTCATTGATTGAAAAATGCTAAACCACAAAAGGCACCATTAATGTTAGGTACTCATTATGAGAAAAAGTTTTGTTTCATCCTCTTACTTGTCTCTTTCCTCCAATCAACCCTTGATGTCATATGACCTAGTTGTCTAGCTGGTTGTTTAACACTAAATAAATAAAATAATCAATCAAATCTGCTCAAAAACAAACATACACAGGGGTCGAAATGAACTCCACAAGCACGTGGCAACAATAGTCTTCTTGCTCGAGAGCATTTTTACTACCTCGCAATCAAATAGGTCATACTTATCTAAAGCGATCACAAGTGCATGTTTTAAGGCACAATATTCGCCGGGTTTAACATGTAAGTGAGGGGGACTATGGAGTGACCGGAAACGATTTTTATCCATAATAATAATAACATTTGACGATTATAGCCAAAATTTAGATTTTTATTTTGTGTACAAACGAAATCGAAAATTATATGTCAGTGTATCAATACACTGACGAGATATACTATCGACCAGATATATCTGGAAACACCTACAAGAAAACTAGTATTTTGTTGACTTGAATACACACCTGGCCCCACTCGCATGTTCACTAGCCCGAATACATCTTCACTAGGCTCGGGTGAGCATTAATTTCGAACCGTGAACTGATTAGGGTTTTCACTTTCTTTCCCCAGTACTACCTCCATGTTCTATTTTGTATGTGTTCTTTATGTGTACAACTCATTATTTGTATGTATAATTTGTGTTTCACTCTTTGTCTCATCTTTAAGCACACTCTCATGTCTCCTCCACATGCTCACATGTATATTCTGTATTTCATAGTTGGCACCTCACTGTTTAGAAAGAATATTTACACTAATATCACATTTACTTCTACAGTACTGTACTGCTACTTGTACTTGCACTCTACTCTTAGGCCTGGCACTAGAACCAGTATAGGTAATTGATTGTTGCACCAGCATACGGTGTGTGGGTTCGGGCCTGGCACTAGAACCAGTAGGTAATTGATTGTCGCACCAGCATACGGTGTGTGGGTTGGGGCCTGGCACTAGAACCAGTAGGTAATTGATTGTTGCACCAGCATACGGTGTGTGGGTTGGGGCCTGGCACTAGAACCAGTAGGTAATTGATTGTCGCACCAGCATACGGTGTGTGGGTTCAGGCCTGGCACTAGAACCAGTAGGTAATTGATAGTTGCACCAGCATACGGTGTGTGGGTTCAGGCCTGGCACTAGAACCAGTAGGTAATTGATTGTTGCACCAGCATACGGTGTGTGGGTTCGGGCCTGGCACTAGAACCAGTAGGTAATTGATTGTTGCACCAGCATACGGTGTGTGGGTTCGGGCCTGGCACTAGAACCAGTAGGTAATTGATTGTTGCACCAGCATACGGTGTGTGGGTTCGGGCCTGGCACTAGAACCAGTAGGTAATTGATTGTTGCACCAGCATACGGTGTGTGGGTTCGGGCCTGGCACTAGAACCAGTAGGTAATTGATTGTCGCACCAGCATACGGTGTGTGGGTTCGGGCCTGGCACTAGAACCAGTAGGTAATTGATTGTTGCACCAGCATACGGTGTGTGGGTTCGGGCCTGGCACTAGAACCAGTAGGTAATTGATTGTTGCACCAGCATACGGTGTGTGGGTTCGGGCCAGACACTAGAACCAGTAGGTAATTGATTGTTGCACCAGCATACGGTGTGTGGGTTCGGGCCTGGCACTAGAACCAGTAGGTCATCTTCAGTGCGCCGGACGTGTCAACGGGCGTCTCCATGGTGCTGGATTGACGCACCAGCTGTGGGATGCGGCGTGTGGGTTCGTTGCCTGGTAGTGGCGTCAGCTGTCCGTTGATCAACACCACTCGAGGTTGACAGTAGGACATCTCCACCTCCTCCCGTTCACGCTCGCTCAAGTCTTCGTACGATCCAGACCACGAGGAAGGTCTGGAAACAGGAAATATGAATCATTTTCCTGGAAGGCTCACATTAATTCTGGTGTGGAAACTGGAAAGCAATACTACCAGTATATGCTTTTTATTTTGGTATAATGAGTAGAAAAGTCTCTAAACATAGATAAAAAAAAATTGAAAAACATTGTTAAAATTATACAACATGGGATAAATTGACGAAAAAATTCAAAATTGATATTAATAGAAATGCCCACATAAAGTAGACGAATTAAGCTTAAATATGAATTATTGCAGTAAAATATTAGCACAGAAAATTCATTGTCTTTTCTCTGTCACGTATCTATGCTTGGATCTAAAAACAAAGTTCATGCACAAAAATGAAAGTTTTTTGGTGTCAGTTGAATAAAAAATTACCTCTTGACAGTCAGTTACCTTATTATTGTATAATGCTTAATGTCTCATTAATTTTTAAATTTAAATATGATCGTGTTAAACTCTAGTCAAACCGACTTTAAAAGATTATATTAAAATTTTGACGAAGTAACCTACAGTAATTGTGTTATGTATATTTAAGTATTCTCTTACAAAATCTATAAACATCTTCACATACACATGGGATGTGTGAATCAGGCAATATGTGTAAGGAAGATGATATAGTGGACCCAAGATTACTTTACACCTGCTTTCGTCACATCCGGGACAGTCGTAGCCAACCAGCGAACCGCCCGAGACACACCAGCGCCAATGTCGA
This sequence comes from Isoperla grammatica, assembly GCA_945910005.1. NCBI lineage: Eukaryota > Metazoa > Arthropoda > Insecta > Plecoptera > Perlodidae > Isoperla > Isoperla grammatica. Next base: position 106,528,111 of record OX246737.1, on the reverse strand, counting down.
TCGCTGATTGGCTACGAACCAATCGCCTGTGACGAAAGCATGTGTAAGGTAGTCTTGGGACCACTATAGTCAAGACAACATCAACTCACTTAGTTGGGATGCACCTCAGACAGTCGGTAAGAGTCCAGTCCTTGCCGAACTCCTCTCCGTCCTCCACGGTCTGCGGCAACCGGTGGTGAAGAGTCTCAGGCAGCCTCAGAGCCGATAGTCCCCCAATGACAGACATCACCCCCATTATCACCAGGGGTAGGACCAGAACCTCAGCACCCTGGAAGAGACGAGTTCTTACTCGGGATGGAAAAAAGCGTATCCTCAACGTTAACCTAATTTTAAAACGATGTTTAAACTTTAAATGTACCTTCCCCAATAAACAGGTTTTTTAAGGATTGAAATCTGAAATGTTTATTTTTTGTTTATTGAAATTAGACCTTCAACATGGGTAACCACGCATAGTGGCTGATGACAGGCACAAGCAAAGAAAGTTGGCAGTTGCACAGTGAGAACAGGTTTGTACTTTGAGTTTAAGCCGACTTGAGAAATTGGATACCATGATTTAACTGATATTCCGACTCTGCTTAACAATAATACAGTATATATGTTTAAACTCTATTGTCACAATGTAGTAAATAAATAACAAGTCTTCATCGCATGTAAATCATTATATGTACAATGTTGTTGTTAGAATTATTACAATAATCTCTTTAGTCTTTAGTTCAAAGGTTAGTCAATTTATTATAAAATGTAGGCCTATGACTGCATAGGGTACTTACCAAATAAGTGACGAAAGGAATTATAACCAGTCCAAGGCCCCCAATATAAGCAGAGAAACCAATGCCTATCCCTCGCAGACTCGTTGGATATAGCTCAGCTGCAAATGGATAGATGATGAGGAATGACGCGGAGATCGCAAACTTGGAGAACAGAAATAGAACCAATGTTGTGAGTACAGCATCTGAAATAGAACATTACAGGAAATACATGTATTGACATTTAATCCAGCGACAATGAAGCTGTGCCCCATCAGTACCATTATATACAATAAGTTAATAACACACAAAATAAAGTTATTCATAACAAAACAACTACTCATTTCCATCCCATCATAAATATGTAAATTTTAGCACCATCCAATAAGTATTGGACGTAATTGCAGTGGATGTGCGTGTATGCATGTCAGTAAATACCAGTAATTATATTATAGTACAGTACAGTAATCCCCCTTTAATTAAAATTTCAAGGGACCGTACAAACTTCTATTTGAATTACAAAATTTTGAATTAAAAGAACTTAAACACTTTTAGCACCGTACCCAAATCTTCTACTGGGACTCCATCAATAGTTTGAATTATACATAAATTGGAATTTACCAATTGTTTGAATTAACGAGGGACTACTGTATTAGTGTTGTGTAATGCATCATCCTCACCTTCTGGTAAGAGTACAGTGACAATGCAGCTGACTCCGCTACAGATCATGCAGATAGAGAGTGGCCAGCGCCTACCCCAGCGATCCATCACAAGCCAGCAGGCAAGATAGCTCGGGATCTCCACGGCGGCAGAGAGAAAGAAACTCAGGTAGCGATCGCTGCCTAGTGCTGGGCCGTAGTAGCTGAGACCCACGTACACCGACTGGTTGGCAAACCTGAAACAGTATGACCACACATATACTGAGGACTGACACCATAAACATTTATTGTCACATCCAACTCTGCAAGGGTTAGCATGGAAACTAGTCCTTTCCACTTTCTTCTACCTTCCCACCATCCTACATCCATCTGGGAAAGCTCTGACTGTCGTAAGAGGCGACTAAAAGGCCGACATCATCGGACGTAGCTGTCGACTACGTCGTAAAACAATCCCCGTCTGGGCCTGGGCTAAAATTTGGGCCGGGATGTCTCTGCCAATCGTGAGGCGACGGAATGAGTTCCTCGAATTTCCGCTTTCCTCCCATTTACTTCTCTAAATCTATTTTTGGGTCCTCCTGTAGTTGTCCCTTTCCTCCAATCTCCTCCAATGTCATATGACCTAGTTGTCGAACATGTATTAAACACCCAATTCAAATAAAATATAATAATAATAATAATAATAATTAATGATAAAAAAAAAAAAAAATAATAATAATAATAATAATAATAATAATAATAAAAATAATAATACCAAATAAATACTAATAACGTCATTATTCTCCCCTCTCCGTACTACGTTCCAGGCTTCTCCTCTTCTCACTGTCCTTCTTCACAGCTCTGCCAATGCTGTCCCTTCCTCTCCTATACCTTGAAGATCCAATCCAACATCTTACTTGGTTATCTTATATACTCAAACTTATTCTCTAATCTCTACTATCCATTTATTCCCTTTCAATCTCATGGCACATAGCCTTTACTATAACGCTTCTGAATGTACAATTTGCAGTACAGTAACTAGTAACTGACCATAGTTGAGTGCAATTAGTGTGCATTCATACACTATGCGGCTCAATAATGAGTGGCAACATTAATATGCAGCTCAGTAACTGACCGGTTAAGTGCAATGAGTGTGAACATACAATATTGGCAGCTAAGTAATGAGTGGAAACATCAATATGCAGCTCAGTAACTGACCGGTTAAGTGCAATGAGTGTGAACATACAATATTGGCAGCTAAGTAATGAGTGGAAACATCAATATGCAGCTCAGTAACTGACCGGTTAAGTGCAATGAGTGTGAACATACAATACTGGCAGCTAAGTAATGAGTGGAAACATCAATATGCAGCTCAGTAACTGACCGGTTAAGTGCAATGAGTGTGAACATACAATACTGGCAGCTAAGTAATGAGTGGAAACATCAATATGCAGCTCAGTAACTGACCGGTTAAGTGCAATAGTGTGAACATACAATATTGGCAGCTAAGTAATGAGTGGAAACATCAATATGCAGCTCAGTAACTGACCGGTTAAGTGCAATAGTGTAAACATACAATATTGGCAGCTAAGTAATGAGTGGAAACATCAATATGCAGCTCAGTAACTGACCGGTTAAGTGCAATGAGTGTGAACATACAATACTGGCAGCTAAGTAATGAGTGGAAACATCAATATGCAGCTCAGTAACTGACCGGTTAAGTGCAATAGTGTGAACATACAATATTGGCAGCTAAGTAATGAGCAGCTTAGTAACTAACCAGTTGAGAGTGATGAGCGCTGTCTTGAGTCTCATATTGGGCGTCTTGCAGAGAGCCGAGGCGCTCGGGCCCTGAGACAGACGTCGTTCTTCTGATTGCGTCCGTTGCAGCATCATGCGTTGCTTCAGCTTGAGTGCAAAGCTTGGTGGGAGCTCCTTCTTATTGACACGAGCCAGTGTCTCGAGGATCTTAGAGCCTTCTTCCAGCCGTCCCTTCGCCAGCAACCAGCGCGGGGACTCTGGCAGGAACCTGACACAGATGATAGTATTTACAAGCTAGTGCCAAAGACCCAAGGTGAAGGTGAGACATTCAATATTTCTCATACGAATTACCCCCCCCACCCCCACCCCCCTCTATACCCAATCCATAATTTCTTCCTTTATTTCTAGCTGTTCGTTTGTGAAAATCACAATTTATTCGAGGTGTTTATAATGTATAGTAGTCCTGCTGTAATTCAAATTTCAATTGATCATAAAATGTCAATTTGAATTAAAAACCGTTGAATTCAAAGAACATTTAACACTAAGCCTTGTGATCAAACCTTCTGCAAGGACATCCTCGTTAGTTTGAATCATTCATAATTGAAAACAGAATAACAATTGTTAAAGGATTACTGTACGTATAATTAAAGTTTACTATGACAGGGACTTTCGAGTCCATGTGCCACAAATATAGCCTACTGAAGTTTTTGATACCAAGAAATTAGCATTGTGATTGATTATTAGAACAGATGCATTTTTACAGGAGACTACGGTGCACCAAGATGGTAATTTTGCCAACATTTAGGAGAGTGAAAAGTCATGTTTTAGTTCATCATCATAACGTACTTCGTTTTTACAGGAGACTACGGTGCACGAAGATGGTAATTTTGCCAACATTTAGGAGAGTACCACTAAAAAGACATGTTTTGCCCACCCCTACCACTCACCACCAGTAGACGAAATAGAGTAAGAAGGGGGCGGAGGTGGCGATGGCCAGCGTGACCCAGTCTCGCACGAAGTAGGCGATACCGGTGAGCAGCATCAGCCCCAACGTGTAGAACAGACACGTCATCACGGTCACAAACGAGCGGTAGTTGGGACCCACCAGCTCCAGCGCTAAGCAACAGACACAAGACAATTTAATAGTTACGTTCTTTTTAGCGTTTTAGGTTTTACTTTTAGCTACCGGTACTAAATTGGTGAACATATATTTTTGAAAATGCAACAAAATCCAAATTTGACAAAAATACGGTGTTCTCATTCTTTTTGAGATTAAGGAATTTCGTTCAAACCCTTAAAGCAGTTATTTCAATTGATTTTAAATATCTTCACATATAATTTCAATTAGGAGTGTAAGAAACCCCATAATATTCAAAGATTTGATTAAAAGAAAGGTATGCTAGATAAAGATAAATTTAAAATAACTAGGAAAACGCTCTGTTTAACGCGTTGATAAGCGAGCGCGTCAATATCTACGAACTTTCTGGCGACAAGATTTCAATGCTAAATCAAACAACAATTAACAACAATTCAAGAATGCGCATTGCAAAAATTTTTCTAATTTCCATAGCTATTATACTTCCCGACATTGTTGGATGCAGTGCAATGTGCGTTGCTAAGATTTTTTTTTTTTCCTTCTTGTGCCAAGATGGCTTTTTTTATTTTTATTTTCGCTGTCATGTTTTCGCCGCGGTCCGCCACCGTTACTAACAGTTATTGACAGCAATAGAAATGTAATTTCTGCCTCTAATATGTATCAAATCGCGTTTACATTAGTATATTCGTGACCGGACAAAAATTGACTATAAGATATAGCCACCTTACATTTTGCTGTTACTGTGTTTCAGAAATATATTTTCGAGTAACTTTTGTGTAACTTTGCCAATATTTATCGATCGCCATAACATGAACATATTTGTGATCGAAAAAAGCTTTAAAAAAATATGGCTATCTCACATTTTGCCGCCATTTTCTTTCAGAAAAATATTTTGCAGTAACTATGGTGTAACTTTGTAACTTTTCGAACGATTTTGCCTCAAAACTATACACCTTCAATCCACATCGAGGCTTGTGGATGGTCCAAATTTCAAGTTGATTGGACTTTCTGTTCGACCGCTATCGACGGGCATAAAAAAAAAAAAAAACAAAAAAAAACAAAACAAAACAGAACGAAGTGCCATAAGAGTCTCGTGGAGACGCTCGCTTCGCTCGCTCAATTAATTTGCTAAGTTTAGAGAAAATTAATGCTAAAAAGACTTATCTCTACAAATAAGTAACTACACTTATTTATAGTAAGAGAAGCTCGTTATCCTGTGGGATGATCAACTTTTTATAGGGTTGGAAGATATTCAGGAATATGGAGGGAATAGTCAAGGACTTATAGGACTTAATCGCAGATTGGAATTTTGACTGAGGAACACTTTGGAAAACCACCCTAGTGGCATTGCACGGAAACTAATACTGCATGCCGGGCACTACTCGAGTAATACTCACAGATTATGAACGGGATCTGGTAGATGGCGGGGATGGTGAGACCCACAATCAGCCGACAAGCAGCCCAGGTCCAGAAGTCTCGAGCGGCAGCGGTCAAGAAGCTTCCGACGATGAGGGTGGACAGACACGTGAAGAACGACAGTCGCCGCCCCAGCCTACACTCACAGACTATTGTACAGAGCGGTCAAGAAGCTTCCGACGATGAGGGTCGTCAGACACGTGAAGAACGACAGTCGCCGCCCCAGCCTACACTCACAGACTATTGTACAGAGCGGTCAAGAAGCTTCCGACGATGAGGGTCGTCAGACACGTGAAGAACGACAGTCGCCGCCCCAGCCTACACTCACAGACTATTGTACAGAGCGGTCAAGAAGCTTCCGACGATGAGGGTGGACAGACACGTGAAGAACGACAGTCGCCGCCCCAGCCTACACTCACAGACTATTGTACAGAGCGGTCAAGAAGCTTCCGACGATGAGGGTGGACAGACACGTGAAGAACGACGGTTGCCGCCTCAGCCTACACTCACAAACTATTGTACACAGCGGTCAAGAAGCTTCCGACGATGAGGGTGGACAGATACGTGAAGAACGACGGTCGCCGCCTCAGCCTACACTCACAGACTATAGTACACAGCGGTCAAGAAGCTTCCGACGATGAGGGTCGTCAGACACGTGAAGAACGACAGTCGCCGCCCCAGCCTACACTCACAGACTATTGTACAGAGCGGTCAAGAAGCTTCCGACGATGAGGGTCGTCAGACACGTGAAGAACGACAGTCGCCGCCCCAGCCTACACTCACAGACTATTGTACAGAGCGGTCAAGAAGCTTCCGACGATGAGGGTCGTCAGACACGTGAAGAACGACAGTCGCCGCCCCAGCCTACACTCACAGACTATTGTACAGAGCGGTCAAGAAGCTTCCGACGATGAGGGTCGTCAGACACGTGAAGAACGACAGTCGCCGCCCCAGCCTACACTCACAGACTATTGTACAGAGTGGTCAAGAAGCTTCCGACGATGAGGGTCGTCAGACACGTGAAGAACGACAGTCGCCGCCCCAGCCTACACTCACAGACTATTGTACAGAGCGGTCAAGAAGCTTCCGACGATGAGGGTCGTCAGACACGTGAAGAACGACAGTCGCCGCCCCAGCCTACACTCACAGGCTATTGTACAACGCGTTCATACAGACAACCATGAGAGGATGACATTATTCTTGAAAATCTCAATGGTAGTGATACCGCCAATAATGGATAGTATTGTGTTACCTTTTTAATAATTTTTAAGTTGAGCAACTCATACTTTTATCAATCCTTGTATGTAAAGGATTACAAACAAGGATACAATACAATTACAATTTGGTCAAAATATTTTAGAAGCCAGAGAATGATTAGTTAAATCAAAGATTGGTAACGAGTTTTCGTTTTAGTAACATACACAAAATAGTTATATTTTGCAAAGAGAAATTTGATGATGTATATCAGTGGATACAAAGAGAAACAGATAATAAAAGGAATATGTTGATAATGCATAGTTTGATGATATTTGGGTTTTTACACCTCATATTTATAGGCAACAATGTTAATCAAGACAATGAGTGGGTGATAATAAGGATGAACAACTATCATACCGAAACCAGGATTCGAACCTGGATTGCACAAACCGTCATGTATTAGCTACCAACGCCTAATATAATATACTGTGGCTAACGCCTCCAGCTGCGTGGTACAAAAGATTGGTGGTATCGTTACTATTAGCCTGTGCTTGAACAGCTGGTCAGAGCTCAGACACTGAGATGAGTCTGATGAAAGGGGCATGATGGAAATAATTCGCCGTGCACATAGAGGTAACCCCCCCCCCCCCCCACCCCCCAGCCAATGCTTCTTATGTATTAGTATTACCTCATATAGGATTGTCAGAGTTAAATAAATTTGGAACTAATAATAATAACAACTTTTATTGGTCTCTGCAGCCATAGCTGTTGCCGTAAGACACAGAATAACATACAATTTATATAAAACGAAAATAGAAACAACTTACACATATATGTATAAACAAAACAAAATTAAGAATACAAATCAAATGGCGCCTAAAGATGAAAATAGGCCATCGTATCTCGGCCAGAACAATTTCTTCGGTGAGACTTGATGGTAGTTTGAACGTCTTCCGGAATTCCTCGAAAAAGCCGGGGATTGTACCCCTAGCACCTATCATAAGACTCATAACTCTGACATTCTTCAGATTGTAATAGGTCTTATAATAGGCACCAGCAACAAACAGTACTGCCTGAATGCAAATATAATTAGTCTAGTCCTGAGTCTACTTACACTAAATAAATAATTATTCATTTTCCGGACACTTATGAAGACAACAGTTAATTTGGAAGTGCAGTCCACATTTTACACTAAAGCTTCTCCCAGAAAAGAACACTTGGTCACGGGTACACCTGGGTGGTCAAAGTTGAGCTAATACCTTTCGTGGCAAAACACCAAGAAGAAGTTTATAATTATATTATTATAATAATAAAGTGCACGGACAACTTCTTTCACTAATACCTTACACAGTCCCATGAGGGGAGTCTTAATTCCTGACGAGTTGTTTTTGATCTCCACATGGTTTCTTTAGGTTTAAGCCGACACGTGTTGGTCGCCGAACCCTAGCAAGTGCATCACTCCCTCCCCACATCCCATGACGTCAAGCTTACCTGTCATTCAGAGCGCCAAATAGGTAGACTCCGACTGGCCCCCCAGTGTTGAGAGCCACTAAACCAATTGTGGGGTAGATTGCGTAGTTGCACACCAGGTCAAACTAGAGAAGACAAGTTTGTTAGTTTATTAGTACATTTCTAAATTATGTATATAAGTACGTATGTCTGAAACACTCGTGGTCTACTAAAGAGACCCCAAATATAGTACCGGAACACGGAAAACAAGGTATTATAAACACAAATTTGTTTTCTTTTATGACATATAATAGCAATGTTTGTCGTTTGTCATGTTTGTGTAACGTAGTAAAACCAGAAACAATAAAATTAAAAAATCACCACTAAGAAGATGAGAGCTTGGTATAACTGAGCTACTATTTCACGTTTATTCAATTGATTTATTAAAAAAAAAAAAAAAAAGTGTTTATATCAACGTTCGACAACTAGGTCATATGACCTTGGGAGTGATTGTAAAAAGCAACAACTAGGAGGAAAACAATTATATTCAAAGGCGGAAAAAGAAAAGGGAGGGCCTCATTTTGTCACCTCACAATTGCAAGAGTCACCCTGAACGAATTCTACAACGGGCCCAGATGGGGATACGTGGGAGGAGGAATGATATTCTAAGTAAAGGCTATTATCATAGAGTATAATGTCTTACATCGATCACGATGGATGAACTGACGTCAGAAGTATCGTATTCCCAACCCGCAGGACAATACTCCGTTGGCCAGCTGGGCTCGGGGACAATCTCGTCAATGGTGTGATTCTCCAGCAATACTGTCCAGTTAACAGCGTAGCGGTAACACCGGTCAAATGTGCCATTGGTCGCGTCCTGTAACCCAGGTCATTGGTTGTGGAATGACGCGGTTGCATACTTCCCCAACGACACGTCTATACTAAAAACAGTTAGGTGATGTGTCCAAAAACTAAACATAATGCCTGTATTATGCACTTGCTTGTTTTGTTCCCTAATCAAAATCTAACGAAAGTAGTTTGCTTGACAAAGAAGAAAAATAAACAATTGGTGGAAAAAATGTATACTTATTTGCTTGAAATATTTGCTGTAAGAACAATGGCGGATATATTTGATAACAGGAGCAACACAAACGAATTTAAATACATTACAGTTAATAGTGATATTCTGAGGGGGAAATCATCCATCGCTAAACACATAATTTAAGAGTGCATTACATATTTCATATTTTCCAAATACAATTATCATACGAATGTGTTTTATACGTCAGGAAAAATAGCTCTAAATAAAGAAAAGCTGCGAAAAAGGTATGACCCTGCATTATACTGGAAAATATATCAGGCATTGTTGACTCAAGCGAGTATGAGATTGGCCTCGGGCACCCGCTGATGCAAAAACCAAAATGCTACTAACTTCCTGATTCAGTTTTGTGATAATAGTATACCGAACATGTATTATGTCAATAAACCATTTGTCGAGACGTGGTGTGACAGTTCAAACTGGTGGATACATTAGATGGGATTCTGCGGGAAAAGTTGCGAACCAAGCAACTACAGCAAATACCGTGCCAAATGATTCAACAACGGTATACTAGGCACTTCTCCTATAATACAATAATGTGTCTTTATATTCTTGCCTCCCCCCCCCCCCCCCCCCCCCCCCCCACACCTGCACTTAAAACAAAATTGTTCTTGCAGGTCGCATGGAGCCATGCACCAAGTTGCGCTCGGCGCGGAATTTGGGAAGGTGCAGTGTATAAAGGAGACTGATGCGGTAGCTGAAAGGGACAGTGATGCTAAAAATAGTTTAGTTCATACCTCTAGAGCTGATATTTTAGTGACAAACTATAAAACATCAAAAAGAGTAGGGAATGTTTTATTCTAAGTCAAAGAATTATCATAATTATTCATGGGCATTGCCATCACCAAAATAGCAGCTATCAATAACATAAGCCACAGGTAGTAGTGGATGGACGAAACATGGCGGCGACTGACCTGCAGAGGGATGGCAACGCGCCGGCGCAGGTCTGCGTTGAAGTCCATGAGCTCGGGCACGTGACACCAGTGTTCGGGCACGTCCGCCATAAACAGCTGATTGAAGGCGCAGAAACCGCACGGGATGCACGCGGGTAGACAGACCAGCCACAGTAGCAGCTTCTGGTAGCGGCCGAACTCTCCCACGTGCGGCAGTAGATCGTCCAGGTCCATACCATCCTACACAACACTCACATCAACAGCTGATTGAAGGCGCAGAAACCGCACGGGATGCACGCGGGTAGACAGACCAGCCACAGTAGCAGCTTCTGGTAGCGACCAAACTCTCCCACGTGCGGCAGTAGATCGTCCAGGTCCATACCATCCTACACAACACTGTATATTTTTCCCGCGGCCTAGCCATTCACCGTGGTGACCCGGTCAAATGGAAGTGCGGGACGGCGAGGTCAGATCGTATTGTTGTTGTTTTCCTTACCTGAGAATAGCTTGGTACGTCGTGCCTACGTGCTGACTGATTGAAACTCTCTTATAGTGATCGAACTTGGCGTGGTATCAAAACGACATGATAGGAAGCAGCATCGTACGTAGGTGGATATAGGTGTTGGTAAGTCCGCAATAACCAACCAAATACAGTAAGTAGGTATGTTCAATCCGGTGATACAAGTAAATCACTGGTACCTGCCCCGAAGCAACCTTACCGACGCGATCGTCATACACTTGTGAATCGGTATTTGAAATGAGCGCTCGTTCGCTGGTTGACCACGACTCACTTGTTTGTGACGAAAACACCTGTAAGGTTATTTAGCGACAAGTATAGAACGTTTCCTGCACTCGCCATGTTATTTTCTGGTAACCAATGTATCAATAACAATAGGCAACACACAGAAGAGAAACGGTGATTAGCTTAGCAGCCATATTGTATAATACGCAGGAGAGTTCTTTATACCAGAGACGTGTTATGTCTTACCCTCGCTCGATGTACTGATGTGTATTAGTGTGTAACCAAGGCACTATATAAAACACCGTAGATATTATGTAGTTAGATTATACTAGTTGAACGGTGTTGATTGCGTGGGAATTTGGTAGAAGATCCTCTGGATGTGGTCACCCGCACCATATTATATATCTTCATAAATGTATCGGCTGCTCACTTCTACTATAAATCTAATTATGCCTACAGCGTCTGTATTAGACATCGGCATCGCCTACATAGATTTGTAGGCGATGCCGATTGTAGGCGATGCCCATCTATCTACATAGATTTGTCTTGTTCTTTCAGCTAAGTTAATAAGATGTTAGCCGAACTCGGATGAAGTTGAAGCTCTAAGAGGATTTATCTTGAAGCTTAGCGCGGTCTGTGGAAGCCGCATAAGAAGATGGTGGCGCTCGGATCACGCCGGAACTAATCGATAGCCATGAGTCATGCATGGGTCCTATCAACTGACCTCCTACGCGTCGGGGCCTATATTAAGAAATTTTCAGAACAACCCATCGAACAAATATTAGGAGCATCACGTGATAACATTGACAGGTGGAATGTGTAAATGCACAAGTGACCAAACCCCCTACTATACGCAAACTCAAAGTAAGCGGGAATGTTTGAAGGGGTTGAGGGTGGGTGGCTGATAGGCAGGCAGACAGAATAACGAAACTGGGCGTTTGGTTCGGGGGGGGGGGGGGTCAACGTATTAAAAGGAATAATTTAAAGAAACCAAGCAAGGAATCCATGACACATCTTATCAAAGACCTTGTCCAAGAACAAAAAAAAGCCACCGTCAACTGTTAACTGTTTCCTCCTTGCTTCTCAACCATCTTAGACAGTACAGAGGGAGACAAATTAGTCGCACAAACACTCAGTTCACTAAATTCTAAAAAAATTGCCACTTAAAATTTTTAGAACAACCCAAACAAGCCAGAATATCCCACTAATATAGGCCCTGCTACGCGTGTCCACATTTACACGGAAGTGCATGCCTATATTCTAGTCCCAACGTAAGTAGTCTCATACCGTCCTCAGAGCCGTGCCCGTATTTACCCCTTACAAGCACGCTGATTCAACGAAAACCAACAGATTGCTGTCATTCTCTCCCACACATGTTTAAAGGTTTAGTAGAGCGCACAAGCCTCATTAGTTACGCCCGCTGTGTTAGGAATTCCCAGGTAACCAACCCAAGGTCGAAAATTATTACTAATAGATCTGCTTCAATCAGATAGTAGGGACTAGATAAGTAGAAAGTTAAGAGGAAGGACTACTAACCAATATTATAACCCGCGAAATTAACGTATTTTCGTCATATCTCAATAACGCCACACAATATTGAAACAGTGACACCTACGCATGTTTTGGATTCGTGAGAGCTCAATACCTTATGAAAAAGATTTATTAGTTTGCAGTAATTATAATTATTATTTCGAATTTAATTAATTTACAAGTTAATTACAAATTACAACTATAATTACTACAATCTACGAAATCTTTTTCATTTGGTATTGAGCTCTCACGAATCCAAAATATGCGTAGGTGTCACTGTTTCGATATTGTGTGGCGTTATTGAGATATGACGAAAATACGTTAATTTCGCGGGTTTTAATATTAGCTAGTAGTCCTTCCTCTTAAGTTGGCACCATTGGACTCAGCTATATCCAATGATATGTAACACCTATAGTAGGATATGTAACACCTATAGTAGGCTAGATCACCAGTCCCCCAACCTTCCACCAGTAGCGAGCGTAGCAAATTGGAGAGCCCATCCGCCATGTTGAATTGGGCAGGGGACAGACTACGTTGGACCTTTCAGTACTGCTAGCGCTGCGAGCGGCAGAAAGTCGCGTATGAGACGCCCATTCCCGCCTGTAGTAGTTGCCCAATTCAAGATGGCTTCTAATTGACACGCATGTGGCTGCTAGGTTGTGCAATGTGCATCTAGCCTACTATAGGTGTCACATGCCTACTGTTACATATCATTGGATAGATCGTAACCATGAGAATATTTCCGTTGGGGCAACTTTAGCTTTATGATAAAACAGGCACTTATCATGTTGCTTTGTGATGAGCAACGTAATGTGCACTTTATAAGTGATAATAAAAGTACATCACAACATCAAGTTAGTACATCTCGAATACTTGTGATCTCCATTTATTATAGAAACGATACTTGTGTTCTGACAAGAGGGTACGGTACAGTTTTCTGAGCACCAAAACATGCATCGAATAGAATACTTATTTTATTGTAATTAAGGCCAGTGTAAGGCACAACGCCCTCTTTAGCCTGACGACGGATGATTGATGAACGATAATGAAGAAGGGAGGATGGGAAGCCTAGTACCGGCACGTAGCCTACTACTGTCGAAAAGTACCAAGGGGACCATCGGTTTTACGTCCCATCCGAAAGGACGGTGTAACTTTGACCAGTCATATGGATTCCTCCACTTTAACCTGGACTGCCGAGCAGTTGACGAGAAGAACGAAGCTGTTACACAAGCTTTCGAACCCTCCAATCTGCTCTAACCACCGGTAACTAGTGTTTCAGAGGCGAGTGGTCACCCATCCACCTCCTGACCTAGCCCGAGGTTGCTTAATTTCGGTGTTCGTATGGGAACCGGCTAAGTGACCGCGGCTAAAACGTTGGCTATAGAATACTTGTCTTACAGTCACATCTTGTCTGTTTCTCTATTTTAGCGCTATCGGCGGCCGTAGTGTTGGAGTAGTCCTATATAGTCATTGTGGGTCTGAAAGGTATCATTATTTTTGTGATACCGATGCGAGATTGCCAACTGACTCCGTCGAAATTAGATTCTTACGTTTATTTAATTCGAGTCCTTTTTTTCGTTCCAGACCATCTACATATCACAACGTCTACAGGAAACATAAATATAAGTATAATCACATGTATAGTATGGTGTAGAGATTTTTGAACATTATGAGAACACGCTGCATGGCAAAAAATAGTAATATTTTTTTGTTGGTTTAGTAGTACATTATTAATAAAAGGTTCGTTTTTGGTGTTACATGGTTTCTATACTTTCAAATGTACTGGTGTGTGCAATGTGTATGCAAATAAATAAATAAATAAGTAAGTAAATACATACATAAATAGATAAATGAATGAATGAATGAATAAATAAATAAATAAATAAATAAATAAATAAATAAATAAATAAATAAATAAATAAATAAATAAATAAATAAATAAATAAATAAATAAATAAATAAATAAATAAATAAATAAATAAATAAATAAATAAATAAACAAATAAATAAATAAATAAATAAATAAATAAATAAATAAATAAATAAATAAATAAATAAATAAATAAATAAATAAATAGTAACAATCATATATATAACAATAAGACGGTTTCTAAGCTTTACGGACTTGTGCGATGTGTCAGGACTTAATTTATGAGTGTCGTCCAGATAAGAACTTTGCTTAATGATTTGATTTCCGCTCCCACTGTGACAACTTAAATGTTACTATGACTTCACTATGAGACTGAACTCTGACCTGAATTAAAAGTTGACTATCGTGTCCGACATACTGTTGCTCAGGATCGCGTAGCCTACCCGGTGACCCGACCTCTAGTTCAACAACAGATGTCTTGTACGGCTAATCCTCGGCTTTCATCCCCTCCCCCCTTCTTACGTCACCGCGATGGGCGGCGTTGGACATGTGCCATGTGAATTGTGACGTCATAGACGGAGCCAATCAGCTGGTGACGTTTTGGTTGGCACATCTATGACGTCAGCATCCACAAGTTTGCTGTGGAACGACTTTTATACTGTGACATTCGGTATGACCTATTTTATTTAACCGCATGGCAAGGTGGTATGGTCATAGATTATGTAATAGTGATCGATTGATTGATATTTGGGCTTAACGTCTTATATTTTTGCAACTTGGTTATCAAGACGATGAGTGGGTGATAATGAAGATGAAATTGGGGGCTCTTTGGAGGAAAGGGGCAAGTCAGAGGGAGCGTGAGGAAAGGGGAAAGGGGATTGTTGTTGTGAGTGTGAGGGTGCATTCTAATGGCGGTTGCTGCACCGCATACAGTGAACAATAACAAGCAGATATCGAGAAATCTGCGCTGAATATACCGTTTAGATAGATCGCGTTGAGCGACCGTCTCGTCTTACTTCTTACGGCGTGGCCAGTACAGTTCTGACGAAGGTGTATATTAATTATAAATATGATTTATTTTACATAGTTTATTTTGAAATCTTACTAATAAGAATATTGGTTACCTCTCGCATCCACCTGTGTCACGGTCTCTTCCCATATAATTGCTGTATTAATTTAAAGAAAGCTAAGTAAGGGTATAGAAATACTGTAATGTAATCTTCGAAATCTTCTTTTTGATTGTATTTGTGGATACCTGTCTGCCGATTATCTCTACGAAATTAGTCATTGCAATTACTGTTCGAAGTATCGTAAAACTGCACGGATTTTAAATGAGATACTGAAAACAAATAATAATAAAAATAATGATAATAATAATAATAATAGTAATAATAATAATAATAATAATAATAAAAATAACAACAACATGGGCATATTTTCTTATAAGCTCTGACTAATTCTAAATGCATGTACATATTTTACCACACTGCCTTTGCAAATGCTATAATGCACTTACGAGGGAATGTAAGACAAATGGAGATTCGATCCTACAAATAAACACGTTGTCTGGACAAGGTATGTGTAGTTCCACTAATTGGATTTATATTTCCCGGTATTCATTTAATATAGCCTATGCATTTTACTTTTGTACGAAATTAAGTGAAACCATACAATTGATGTCATTTGTAAAATAGCAGAACTGCTCGACCAAGTGTCTTATGTGTCTTACTGCAACTGTGTCTTACGGCAAACTAGTTTTAAACGTGTTATTATAATAGTACAGAATTCTTGTGTGTAACTCCGTTTACAAGTTTTGATTTGAGTTCATAGTTTGTGAGATGAACTTGAAGCAGTAAGCCGTTGCAATATTCAAAAATAGCTTCTCTACATCGGATACGGCGCGAGAGTTTTGAGTGACTGGTGGCGCTCTACGGTTATTTGTGCAAAAGTTTCAACTGTGTCCTTGGTTTTTGGGTTTGGGGCTGACGGCAGCGCAACTAGTGAGAAAACTTGTCCCTACTGGCGCTGGATTGGCCTTAAGGCGCGTCTTCACAAAATGATTAATGTGTAAGTCGTAAGGTGTTTAAATCGTAACGTTGTCCCCGCCCCTATATATGTCTTTGAAAGATCTGCGACTACGTAACGAACGTTGATTGGATGGTCGTAAGCCTTACGACAGTAGTTCGATCTTGTTCAACTACTCTTATAAACACTAATCATTAAACATTACACCTTACGACACTGTGTGAACGCTAACACGTAAATCATATGCCTGTACTTGCTTAAACCATAAACCTTAAACATTAATCATTTTGTGTAAACGCGCCTTTAAGCACACGAACACATTTTAGACTTTTACGAAACACATTATTTACAATCGGTTCAGCGCCTTGGTGGAGGTGCCGGGTCTATGTATTATGAAGCAACAGGGGAACGCAGCATTCTCACTTAATTATTGAAATGACAATCGAAACAATTACAATATTATCTAGAAGTGAACAGGTTTTATTGATATCTTGAGATCGCTTTAAGATATTGAAAAAGTGGTTTCTACGCGGAATTCGGTTTTGTAAGGGCTGGTCCACACAGATTTTCAAGACATACGATTTAAGGTTTAACGCGTAGTTGTAAAGTTGGATCATAGGAAACACGTACTGGCGTTCACACAAAGTTTTAGTTTTAAGACGTTGTTTTCATTGTTGTTTTTAAAACAACGTTTTAAAACCTTATGCATTATGTCTTCAAAATCTGTGTGGACCAGCCTTAACAGTGAATTTAAAAAACTTTTTAATTATTGCAATTGTGACGGTTTTTATTTCTGTAATTAAATCAATATTTAGAATTCATTAATTATTGAAAATACAATCGTAACAGTTACACTTGTTGATAAGTTTTAAGATCCATTGTTTAGCTGATACAAAACCAAATTCGCGTAGGAATCGCTTTTCCAATATCTTGAAACGTTCTCAAGATATAAAAGCACCCGTTCACTTATAGGTCCGAATTCACCAAACTTTTTCATCGGCCGATTTACAAATCTCCGATTGGTTGCCATGGTTTGAACAAACATTACACACACAAAATGCACGGTGTCTTCTACCGGGCGCCATTTTTGATCTCGTCCAATTAACAGAAAATCGCGGGATTTTAGTTTGGTAAAACCGGCTCTTAGCGAGTTAGGCTCCTTCCCTTTTTGGAGAATAGTGTTATGAATTTCCAACAACATGCGGCAAACTGCACCGAAAAGTATATATATATATGTCATGCAGCCACAGCATAGTAAACAACTAATAATAATAATAACAACCTTTATTGGTCTCTGCAGCCATCTGTTGCCGTAAGACACAGAATAACATACAATTTATATCAAAACGAAAATAGAAACAAATTACACTTAATACAATATAAACTAAACAAAATTAAGAATACAAATGGTGCCTAAAGATGAAAATAGACCATTGTAATACGGCCAGAACAATTTCTTCGTTGAGACTTGATGGTAATTTGAACGTCTTCTCGAAAAAGCCGGGGATTGTATACCCCTAGCACCTATCATAAGACCCATAACTCTGACATTCTTCAGATTGTAATAGGTCTTATAATTACATAGGTCTACATCACATGATTATTTTCTATTACTAAAATAGCAAGGAAATGAAATATAAGAGTAGAGCCGTGTGGGTAACGGTAACTTGACTTACGTGCGAGTTTGCTGCCGACGGTTTGTGGTGGGGTTCTGCCATGGTGTGCACTGCTAGACTGCCGGCCTATGCAGCCGCAGGGGGAAGCCATAGAACACACCTGACCACGGGAAATCCATATCAAAGTTGAGGCCAAAGGAGTCACCTCCTCTTGATGGGTGAAAAGACACGGGTGGTCACTGTTAATAACATATCTAATAGTAAGGTCCAGTCTTACAATGTCCCAATACAATCTCCTAATAAGAAAGTTATTTGTTGCAATCAAGCTATTTGGAGGATTTCAAGGGTTTTGATTGGAGGTTGCCATGGAGAAAACAAGCTATTCGAAGAATAAATAGTTATTGGAACATAATATATAAGACTGGGGCTAGTAGAGTTAATAATATATATATAAGGAATGTTTGTTGTAGTAAAATTCGTTTTTTCTAATTTGCTGCTAAAAAAGAAAGAGATCGATTATTTTAACATTTTGAGTAACTATTATTTTTGCAGTTTGATGTTTATTGTACGAATTCTTAACTTAACAGTAATGGTTCGAAAACCGTGGTCAATTGGCTCATTTCTATTGCTCCGTGGAAACTTGAAAGAATGTGTAAATAAATAAAACATAATTAATACACTTGAGACAGTGGATATATTTTCAACCCATAAGACTCACAACATTATAATTTTGTGCAGTAAACATTGATGTATAAAACATTTCGTGTAGGCCTGCATCAGTTCTGGACATGCTTCGTTCTCTCAGACCAATCTATATTGAAATATTTTTTTTTTTTACATTGAACACAGCAAATACTAATATGTGCAATTCTAATAATATGGCGAAATAAAAATTATCCAAATTACCACCGAATACTTACGACCTGTGCCACATTTTTGGTTATTATGCGTGGCTCTCAATTTTCCAGACATTATAAATCTATTTTTGCTAAACTACAGTGCAGGGATTCATGAAAATGCCAAACCCCTAAATTGTCTTAGTTAAGCAAATCCTAGCGTGATAAATCTTCGATGAATGTTACTACACATTCTCAAATCAATACAAGTTTTATTGTTGATATTTTGTTATAATATAGTGAGATAGCATCAATAAAACTTCAATAAAACTTGTATCATCAAGAGTTTGTAGAACGACATAGGCACGATTTTTATATATATGTATATATATATATATATATATATGTGAAATCCAGAAATTAAAAAACCCACCCCGACTGGGAATCGAACCCAGGTCTCTTACTTGCCGGGTGGGCGCCATAACCCCTAGACCACCGGGACCAGCAATTCAATCACTGGATGTAATGCATTAAGATAGTATGCGGCGGTGGACCAACACTGCAACGCTATGTTTACACTTGAGTTGACCAGCCACACATACTTTAATGCGTAGCGTGACGCAAGCTTGATCGAAGAGACATCCACGACAAGAGTGTGTCTTGAAAGAATATTCGTATAGATATATATATATAAATCGTACATTACAATAGTTTACTATACATTACTCTGTAAATATGTGTCGAAACATTACATTTTCCAATTTATGGCTGGTTTTGACCCAAAGTCCGTCAACCCCTGGCGGAGGGTAACCCTCAAAGTTACTATGAGCACGAAAATCGCCAATCTCGTGCCCACTACAAAAACTGGTTTATCTACTAATTTATAATGTAAAATTTGATTGCAGAATTCTTCACTTAAAAATGTGGATGGACTAAAAGTATAATTAAATTATTTCAATTAGATATAATGAGGTTTTGAGTCAGAATTGGTTACGACAGATCAATTAATTTGTTTTTCTGAATGATTCTCCCATTTGAATAACATGACTGTGACTTTTCACATTGTGGAAATGGATGGAACGACCTGACTTGGGAGTTCGACGAGCCCCCGGGGGCCAGGGGATTTACGAACCTTGGTTTGGACCAGGCAAAGGTATCTCACTATGGGCATAAAAAACACGTCACCTTCGGTATTTGAGATAAAAGCTCACCACCCCCCAAATTTTTTTTCGGGAAATGGTAAAACAATGTTTCATTATTCAGGAGAAGCTAAATACTAGGGGTGCGCAAACACGTGTATCTTACTAAACGTGTACACGCTTAGCTGTCAGTTCGGGTACACTGAACGAGATTATATTTGGCAAAAAAAAATATTAAACGCCGAAGCGACGTTCGGGGGGGGGGGGGGGGGGGTTCAATCAAACAGATCAAACAGACGAAAGAGCGACTGAAAGAGCGCGTAACTCTGAGCTCAGCGATTGCACAAAGTAGTGAATGGACGTGTACACTCCCCCCCCCCCCCTACTAAATACCAATAGCAATTTTTACCAAAACCAACACCATGCATTTTCAAGTCCGTAACATCTTCGGCATCTGAAATAAAAAATTCACTTCTTATTTTCACCCCCCTTAACTTTATTTTGGCATAACAGTAAAACACGTTTCTATATTTTGAAATGAGTAGGTAGGCCTATCTAATAAATACCAAATTTCACGGTCTTTCAAGATCTTTGTTCAAAAGATTCCCCACCCCCCCCCCCCCACTTTGATTTTCGGAAAGCGGTAGAACACACGTTTCTTCATTATTAAAGGATAATCTAAATACTAATTTTCACGTCTGTAAAACACCTTGTTTTTTTTAGGCATCGTCATAATAAAATTCACCCCCCCATTTCACTCTCATAACTGATATTCGGAAAATGGTAAAACATATTTTGTTTCTCTATTTTTAAAGAAGAATCAAAAAAATAACGATTGTCACGTATTTTAATACCTTACATCTTCGGTTTTTGAGATGTAGATCCTCAAAAAAGCTTTCACCCCCCACATTCACTCGCCTTAAATGGATTTTCAAAAAATTGTAAAACATGCGTTTCTTTATTTTTAAAGGAGAACCTACCCATGACTGCTACCTTATCGTGGTGGGCAGGTTTGTGTGCTTTGTTGATCCCGAGAGCTGTTGCCGGCGGAAGCGTATGCTTCTGGTAGGGCTACCCTAGCCGGACAGGTCGGAGTGGAGAAGCCAGACCGGACGAAACGCAGTTCACGTACTCCCCTTTAAGCCCTACTTGTCCCTTTTCCTCCAACACCCCCCGACGTCATATGATTATACTTGTCGCGCAAGTAGTTAAACAACAAAAAGTAAATTTTTTTTTATGAGAATCTAAGTACCAACACGGATGTAACATCTTTACATTTGAGATGTAGCTATCCTTATATAAAAAAAAAAAACGAGTTTATTTGGTAATTAAGTTATTAATTGTAATGAAATGTTAGTGTGCAGGTAACACTTAGGTCCGAATGCATAGTCCAGACTCAAGCCTTCCACAACTCAGCCTCTCCTCAGCCTCGCCTAACCACCAATCACAGAACAGCATTGCCATGCGGACGGCTCTGTGATTGGTGGCTAAGGAGGCTGAGGAGAGGCTGAGTTGAGGAGGGCTTGAGTGTGAACTATGCATTCGGGCCTAAGCCTCAAATGCATAGCCGTTCCTCACGTGCTCCTTAACTCAGCCTTTCCTCAAACTCGCCCAACCACCAATCACAGAGCAGCATTGTCATGTGGACTGCTCTATGATTGGCGGTTAGGCGAGTCCGAGGAAAGGCTGAGTTGAAGAGCACGTGAGGAACGACTATGCATTTGACCCTAACAGTGCATGTAGATCCCTGCGGGTATCATTGTAATAGCAAAGTAGATCACTGTTACTTGTTGGCTGCTCTAGAGGATGACATATTTTGATTTTCTTTATGTATAATTTAAAAACATATTAAAGCAATTTTAACATATCAAAGTCTGGTGTTCCGCATGGTAGGTATGGTATAGGTATGGTATAGGTATGGGGTATAGGTATATGGTATAAACCAGTAAATTTCATTGTTACCGGTACATTATGAATTACGATACGGGAACATCTATCCGAGTGTCAGAGCTGTGTCTGCAGTGATTTGGAAGAAGCGGGTCTCCATAGCTCCACGGTGACTACGTGGCTCTGTCACATGATGCAGTTTGCGATGTGGCTAAAATCCAGTGATTATAACGGGAAAGGGTACCTCTACGTAAAGAACTGTACACAATTTTCATTTTAAAATTATATCTCAAGAATGGACTTCGAAATCGAAAATCTGAATCAACAGTGCACTGTGGTTTGGGAAGCCCCACTGACTGAATGCCGCAAAATGTGTCTTTAACATTATAATTAGTATTTTTCAGTTTTTTTTTTTTTAATTTTAATACTAATTTTCGATGTAATAATCGAAACAATATACTACTGATTTAATATTTCATTCAGACTGTAGTGTTTACCAAAACGCAAGAGGCTGATGAGTCAGATTTTCGATTTTGAGAAGCATTCTTGTGATAAAATTTAAAATTTTCTGCGGTTTTTGACGTAGAATAGATATATCGTTCCCTCCTAACGACGCCACGAATGCCGACTTCAATCTGCATTTTGATATCGTACTCGTCGGCTGTGACTGTATGTGATTACAATCGGGGATACAATTTTCTGCAACCCTTCTAGCCTCAAATCAGGAGTGAGTCCCCTCAGACCACGGCAGATTTCAGGAGTAGTCTCCATGATGCACATTAGAATAATTTTGATTGTGCATGCACATATTTAAATTTTTGTTGTCATGCCTACTTTTTATTAGTATATGCCCCCAGATTACTGCAATTATCAGGGATAGTTGATAATGTTTCTTTTTTTTTGTTGAAAAATTTGAAATTATTGTGATTTAACTTTTATATTATTTTTTTAAAACATAAAAATTAAAAACAATAAACAATAAACAATAAACATACATCTACTGTATTGGCTCTTAGCCAAGCCAAGAGCACTACATTTTAAAGCTGTATTTATCTGTTTACACATTGACGTTGCCGGGTAAATACTTACTATTTTATCACCGCACCACCATTCACAATGTAGGAGCTACTGTAAAAATTTGGAAAATTCTTGCGCTTGGTGATTAAGCAATAAAAATTAGTGGAATTATATATAATATATATATATATATATATATATATATACACACATATATAACAGTATACTTAATACATGGAACAGAAGCTACGTACAAAAGCTGACTACTCCCTGGCCGAGACCATTTTATTACGTAGTTCATGTTTTATTTAAGTCTGTTGTATCTCTTTTATAATTTCAATTTTAAAGATAATCTCATCATTGTCTTCATCTTCCATTCTACATACCATTCTACCATTAGATTTAGTAATAATTGACGACACCTATATCTGTACCATGTACACTTGTAATGAATGTAAAAAAAAAAATAGCATTATTCTTATGGGAAGCAAAGCACTAAATGTAGGCGTCCTCATTTGTAGACCAAGGCGTACGTAAGTTTATTGCAATTTTATGTTTATTTTGATATTTGATTTGGAATCCTGACCAGGCATAACATGAAGAACACGAAGAAAAAAGTGAGATAACGTTAGTTGTTTTTGTTTTATCGCAAATTACGAAAAGCAACCATCCCTAGCTATTTAATGTTCCAACTATAATAATAATAATAATAATAATAATAATAATATGTAACAATTTAAAAATGTATGAAATTATTATACTGGTTATGAAAGTAGGTGCCAATCGGCTGGAATGGTATATTAAGTGAGGAAA
The DNA here is from genome assembly GCA_945910005.1 of Isoperla grammatica. NCBI lineage: Eukaryota > Metazoa > Arthropoda > Insecta > Plecoptera > Perlodidae > Isoperla > Isoperla grammatica. The sequence continues at coordinate 106,504,344 of OX246737.1, read as the reverse complement.
GGATCCAACAAGGATCCAGGCAGTAGCCATTCTTCTCTCGAGTGAGCAAGACCTCGGTCGAAACGTCTCGTTATATTTTGTATTATGTCTTCATGTGTACTTCAAACTCGCAAATCCGTCATCTTACTACACGAAGGTAAGCTGTTGGATCCTTTCCTCACTTAATATACCAAATTATTATACTGTTTTTTTACTTGGGTATTATGGTAGATTGGAAAAATTGAAATAGCCTATATGTCCCTTTCGTACAGAAGTAATGACGTGAAATTTAAAGAATCAGTTTTGCTTAAAACATAATAGAGTAAAACGAAATATTCCATCTCTTCCTGGCACATTAATCAATACAGTACGTAGTACTATCCAAGTGTTCACCCACCTTGCGGAACACCCAATTTTGGTCTGTTAAAATTGCTTTACAATGGGTTTAAGTTGTCCCAAAAGAAAATCAAAATGTGTCATCTCATAGAGAATTTAATGCTCTTTATTATGAATGGGTTTTTATTTCAACTAATATTTCCGTTTTGCAGATGTTCTTAATTAGGTGTGAAAGGTGTCTAGCAATATCATAATACAAAAGGTAATTTAAAACATCTGAAAAACAGGAATATTGATTGGAACAAAACAATTATAAGCAATGAGCACTAAATTCTCTACAGCACGACATATTTTGATTTAGATTTGGGACAGTTTAAATATTTAACAGACCGAAATCAGGAGTTCTTCAGGCTAGGTAAACGTACAGTCTTAACAGAAACCTTGGGTTAAGACGGGAAACTGTGACTATTTAGCAATATAAAGGCGGCGACATGAAAACAGCACTGCCAAGCAGATCGTATAGGAGTCAATAACTTCTCAATCGAAGATTAGATCCTCACCGCTAATATTGCCACAAAAAATGTGTTGTCAATAAAAAAGGGGAGCTTTCCATCTTAACCGCAGTTTACTATTAAGTAAGGTCTTTGGTACCGGTACCACATAGGAACTTATCGGCAACAATTATGATCGGTAACGATCGGCACCAGGACAGGTGTTTTAAACTAAGGTTTTTGGCCAAACCTTCATCATGAAAAATTCCAAATGAGAATCTGGGGAAGTTGCAGCGGAGACAATGATTAAAAAATAACATTATGTTAAACTCCTTCTGATACTTTTTATTGGTCTGATATTACACAGCTAAATTTGCTTAGTTCTAAATGAAAGTGCCTTGGGTTATTATATGCCCAACAGTAGGCTCTGGCTCTGTCACAATTCGTATACAGAAAGTTGCCAAGAATACTTTCTATACACCATCAAATTAAGAAGTAATTTCTCAAGAAATACCAGTTTTAACATTTACCATTCTTTTATATCTTTAAAAATCATAAATGTCAATTTACTTTTGTTCATTGATATCTATATAAGCAGGCAGCAACAGGCAAAAAAGGAAGGTTCCAGGGGGTAAAGCTTGCGTACTAATTATTTCAAGTTCATGGCACACACAGTTAACGTACATACTTAAACATTCATTTAAAAAAATCGCTTTTAACGCACACATACCTACTCATTTAGTAACAGTCTACATTCATACGTCCAGGCACACTCGTCTCGTCTTCGGCACACACACACTCGCACACTTGGAACATTCACACTCACGTTTACATCCGTTCATACTTGAGTTACACTTTATTCATTGATACAATGCAGTTAACGTAACTTCCATGCCGTTGGAAGATAGGAACATTGCTTCGGCTGGCATGGGAATGTTTCTCAGGCTCGCAAGCGCAGGGACGCAAATATCACCCATCAGTCGGGAATAAATGAGGAGGACCGTGGCAAAACTGTACAGTGGAAGGTTTGAATGTCCATTTGAAAACATTGTCACATGGCTTTATAAGTACACCACTTACTATATTTTAATTAATTTACTAAGGACATTTTCATAGGACTTTTATTGTTATTGTGCAAATTTTTGCAGTCTTGCACGGACCTCCTCAAATCACAGAAATTTTTTATTTAGTTTTGAGTTCATGAACTTACCGTACTTTGGTTTATGATGGTTTTTACATGACCATGGGTGGAAAGCCCACATCTGGACTCCACATCACATACCAAAGGTTAACATAATTAATCAATGGATCGTTCGTTACAAAATTATATAAACATGTCAAAAACAAAATAGATCTCAAAACAAATTGTGTCTAAATAACAAGAGATTACTAAAAATATATCATAAATTTCAAAACACATTTTAAATTTGGTGTAAGTAATTTAACTAAAATGTTTATAATGAGTACATAATAACGGAGCTTAGTCTAGTCGTCGACCAGATGTTAACAAGTTTACCGAATGGCTCGTTATTATCTAAAGGCACTTCAATCATTGGAATTTCTTACACATCTACACTGGTAACGGAGTGAAGTGCCTTTCTTCTCGCTGTGCTTCTAGTTAACAATGATTACCCACAGCACTTCACCTCTTGGTAACAAAGGACCAGTAGGAAGATATGTCATTTACTCGCAGAATTTCACTCTTCTTCTTTTCAGAAAATACCATTTAAAAATATCATTTTCTTTTCTTTTTTTTTTTTACAATTTTCCTGAGCAAGAAGAAAACACGTAAATATGTCGAATTTGCAGCGAAAGAATACGTATTCTGGTTGCAACATATGGCTGTTTCTTTTGGCATTTCTTATTATGTTGGCAAAATCTTGACGTGTTACGTTGTTCGTTCGGTCGATTTGTCTGAAGTCTTCTCATTCGCTTCACACTCAGTTGTGCGTCCCTACTCACACACTATACACTCAGACACTCACACTTTCCAGTCACTGTGCACACTGCATTTGTTTGAAGTTCATCATTTGGAATCAATCGCTCGCCCTGTTGCTCTGCCTCTTTCACCCTGAACGAGCCCTCAGAGTGGAGTGGGGATTTGCAGACAACCAAAAGTAGGAATAACAAGATTGAGAAAGTGTCTCATCCAACCGTCGTCGTCCATAACAGTATGAGTTGGATCTGTAAATGGAAAACGATTTACTGGCATTTTCTCATATTGAAACACACAGATGTATTTGTTACCCTAAACAATGCACTCGTGCTACTTGTTCCAGTCCAGTCACTCAAGGAAATAAACAGAACACAAGTTTAACTGGCATTCCTTGCTTAGCTATCTGGAACTTCTATCAATTACACAGCTCCCACTAACTTGTTTGTATTGATACAAGCCAATACTATACTGTATTTCAGTAAAACCACTGTACTCATTTTGTAACTTGATTCCGTAAAAGCTAAAACACACCCGAGTTCAACAGTGTATTCTTTTCTCTCAACCCGCTTTTATGTGAAGCTCCTTGCACAAACTAGTCGGAAGGGTGCGACTATCATAAAATGTATCAAGGATTAAGGTTCTAATAGCGTATCTGAAAGTTTCAAGTAAGCTGTTGGAATCCCACGACTCTAATATTTGCTACCAATAACAATAATTTACGCACAACTCTTCCAACTATGCTGTGTTCTGTCGTGGTTGTCACACACAAAAATAATACAAAATAAATATAGAAAAAATATTATTATTAATAATTAATTAATTACCTAATATTAATAATTATTACATTAAAGCAATTCCCAATTTATGCAACAAAGTCCCTCAAATAATAATAATAATAATAATAATAATAATAATAATAATAATAATAATAAAAATACCGTATTTACCCGAATAGAAGACGACCCCTTTGTTATTTTCAAGAATTTTAAACTGGAAAAACCATATTCATAGGCCTAATCTTAACACCCGAATTTTAGACGGGGCGTCTTAAAATAAAAATAAATATTATATATATTATATAAAAATATTTTAACGATACAAAATTCGATTCAGGTAAATACGGTACCGTAATGGCAATAATAATAATTTTTTTTTTTTTTTTTTATTAAATCGTTTCACACATACGTACAATATGAGAAATTGTTTTAATTCCCATAATAATAATAATAATAATAATAATAATAATAATAATAATAATAATAATAATAATAATAATAATAATAAATAGCAACATGAAATATCATTATCAGTTAAACAGGGTACTATTTTCCATGAGCGTGTGGCGCTGGCTTTGAGTTATTTTTAAGATGAATGTGAAATCATACTAGATGTAGTTTACAACTATCATCCAGTCATTATATTTTCATCACATAATTATGAAATCACACTTGTATTCAATATTTATAAAGAAACACTGCATGAAACAAATGTTGGCACTCTACATCATAACAATAATTGTGCCTCTAACTACGTATAGACATGTTTTCAATGGTAATCCACACGTCTTTCTGTATGGAGTAACACCACATTCTGCTGTTAACATGGGAGGATATCTTCGTGAATTAGTATAGGTATTTTTTAGAAGTCTTGAATGCTGTGAATACTACTCTAGTACTAGTACTACTACTAATACTATACTTATACATTTATAAGTATGTACAGTATGACTCATGGTCACTGAATAACATAGGGTGTATAATAAAAATAAAAAGTAATTGTTTGTGATTGAAGAAATATTCAGTGACATTAACATTTGTTATGTTTACGCTCTACGCCATTATGTGACAACTGATAATTTCCCGAGGACCTGTTACCTTTTATAACACTTAATTTTCTACAGATCTGAGGATAAATCGTGTGTTTTAGGGTCGGTCTTACAACTTACGAGCAGCTCGTAAGAAAGTTAGTAGCTAATAATTGGTTTTCACCATGCCAACCACCAATCAGAAGCCTTAAAATCCACCTAATAGCTTATTTTAGTAGATCCTATTCAATTCCTTTATCAGCTGTTCATCATAATATACCGGGCCTTGGTCTTTTAATTTGGGATGTCTAAATTCAAAATTTCATTTTGAGATTCATCACAGCTTTTGGTGTGACTATTATTGTGATACGACTAAACATAATTGATTTAACATAGCTTTGTAGGGCTGGGAGAAAACGTTTAATTTTCTATTTTTCCGAATTTTTCGCGTTCACACGTTTAAACGTAATACCCCTCCTGTTAACAAAATGACTTTAAAAAATGTGTTGTAATGTTCGCGAAGAAAAATGTTCAACGAAATAACACGGGTGACTTATTATATTCATTGTTGATTATATTTTCCACCTTTGTGTCCAACTCTCCACACGTCATTTTGACTCCACACTAAAGCTCATCGAAGAGCTGTGACATCGGAAAAATCTGCGAGTTTGGGTCTTGGGTGGGAGTGGCGGGGGAGGGGGATTGTTCGGGCCGGGGTATAAGACACTGTTAAACGTGTATGAATATTTGTGCACGTAATTTTCACGTGGGCGTTTACATGTCTAAACGTTTAAACTTTAAATGACTCAGCCTATAGCTTCGTGATTAGGAAGTGTGTTTTTAACAATAAGTTTCTTCCATTACAAACTGGAGATGTGCAATTTACAATACAGCGTTGGTTTAAACCCACATCGGCCACCGAAAAAGGGCGTCCAAAATAAAAATGTCACCTCAGTGAAGTACACTGTATAGTAGTAGTAGTACAGTTAGCCTACTACAGTATGACGTGATCACGTAACTGCAGCATTGTTAACGACGTGACTGGATCCGAATACGGACCCGAGTATGACATGTACATAGTACGGTACCACAAATCTTGTTCCACTACAAGATAAACAAAACGTTCACCCAGTGATAACGACTCCGAAGATAGTTTACGAGACCGCACTGTAGTGGGCGCATTGAGTGAGGCCTCGGGGGATGGAGAATTCCTAAATGTGGGAGAGGGAGGGGTAAACGGAAACCTTCTTCTTTAAGATAATCATGGCAAAAAGCTCCATGACATAACTGCAGATTCATATTCGTATAATACCATAGTATTGATGAAGATTTTCGTTGTCTTGGATTATGTTGTAGCATTATGTATGCCTATAGTCACTAATAAATGATTATTTACACTACATACATAGTGTTATCTGTGGTAGGCCTATTCTGTAATATGTATACATAATAGTGGCATCCACATACTATAAAAAGTAAAACCCATATTTCAACTATTTTATAATATAAATAAAATATATAAAAATATACGAGAAAATAGAAATGTTACATAAGTCAGTTTTCCCTTTTCAGGTAGCCCACTTGTCAGACAAGTGTGTAGAAGAATAGGAAGACAAATGCTAAGTATGAGCTTGTGGTTGTTCTGCAACAGACTCGTGACAAAACTGTTTATCGCACACCAGGCCAGCCAACTTTTCAATTAGACATATGCGAGTTATTACGAGCAAGTTGAAATACCTACAGATATGCAAGAGGTACGAACCTTGGTTTCTGCTTATGTTTGTTGATTTGTTATCATAGCTTTAGTTGGCTTGTCTGTACTGTGGCGGTCCGGCGTGTTAGGAAATAAAGTGGTCTGCTCCCGAAGCTTGGAAGGGTTTTGAGCTGTATTTACTGTATTTAATTTACTTTTTAGTTTTTAACACTAGTTAGTAGCGATATTTCTTAAGGCTTTTAATAAGCAAAAGCGTTCAGTGGGGAACGACGAGGGGCTGGGAGGTTCTACACTTTGGGTGTAATTATTACATAGGCCTATTATTTTTGGTATCTGGTTGCACATATTTTGAGGAACGAAGAGCACGTGAAAGGGAAACATAGTGGAGATACTAAGATTGGAATACAGTGAAACTTCTTTGACAAACGGCCTTATAAGAAAAAATTGTTTTTGAGGTCCCAAAAGGTTCTTATGCATGTATATGCATGTATATGCATCTTATGCATGTATATAACAAAATAATAATCTGGTCACCAAGAGTTCGTTATAAAGAAGTGTCACTGTATGTGCAAAAGATAATCCAGATATGCACTGTTAGGGATACGGTAAGTAGAAATGGAAAGACTAGGAAAAAGGAGGAACGAATGGAGAGCCTTTTTAAACCCATCTTTACTGAACATACTGATTAATTGCATGAAACAAACATAGAACTGTGTATAATAGAATAGGAGATAACCCAAACAAAATAAAAAAATAATAGAGCTGTTCCTACATGAATGTAATAGGACCTACCTAAGACTAGTTTGAAAACCAATATTTAAATATTGTTTTGAATTTGGTGTCATAAACACTACATAGTGGGTAATTTGTTAAAGGTATATAATACACTAAAGCGTCGTTCACAACCAATTAGCGTGCGAAAATTAACGCGTACAAATTTTAGAAATTGATGTAGGTGTTCAGAATAGAATTTCACAAATGAACATAAACCAATCAGATATGACTGCACTTTCCACGATAATCCGACCTTCTATTATCGTACAAAATGTTCTGAACTTTGCACAAGATTTATGAAAAGTGATTCGTCCATTATAACCTCAACAGCTTTCTTAAAACCCGCAAACAAACTCGAAATATGTGTATTTGGTTTTGTGCGCATGCGCACAATTTAGAAAATTACTGAAATTAGCTGAAAAGTTGAAGTTGGTTCAACTTTTCGATAATTACGTGTAGCGATAATTTCGCAAATTTCTATGTGAACATTGGCATATGAACTGCATTGGACCAACTTCGTAATTTTCATAAGTTACGTACGCTAATTGGTTCTGAACGGACCTTAATCCTACAAGCTTCAATTGATTTAACAATTCACAGGCTATGTAGAAGATTTAACTTTCTCAGCATGCTGTGTGGATACTATGGCTTTGTCCAAAGGCTGTTCACAATCTCGACATTGTAAGTAGACTAGGTAGGTAATGCTAGGTAAATGTTTTGACTTTTACCAAGGTCTTTGGAGTGGCTTTGTTTACTGACTTCAAGTCAAATTTCTGAGACTTCAAATGACTCCCCCTTTTAGGCCCCCTAGATGGGGAATCAATATTATTCCAGCAATTACTAACAGCTGTATTTTTGTCTTTTTGTTATTGATGTTTAGACTAGCACTGTGTGCCTGATACATTTTCCCAAAAAAAACAAAGAATAAGCAAACTATGGGAATATATTATTAATTATCATACAAATCAAGTTGGCACAATTAAACTGAGTGTAGCAGTGAGAACATCGACTATTGGATTAAAAAGGTACGTTTCTCAATTTAGAAAACAGTCAATAAAATAATTAATAATGATATGTACAATGCAATTACAAAACTATTTAAATTATTTTATTATATTCTTAAAATTATCCCAAAATTGTTCTATTGTTGCCATCTTTTTGTTATTGTTACGACAACAGTAGGCCTACAATGATAAACGGTGAAAAATCACACTTTAAAGGAAGATTGTATCACATAAAGCTATGAGATACCAAAAGTACTCAAACAAATGTTTAAAATTTAATTTAATTGATATGATACATAACCATTAACCAAGAAACAACACAATATTTTACGGTGTTTTCTCTCTTGCACTATCACTATTAATCATTTTTGAGCAAATTTTCAAAGTTGCGAGACACGCCTTTTTGATTGTGATAAATAAAGTTTAGGGTGTAGCTATATTCTTACCATGCATGCTTTATATTGCAGTAATGAGTTGGGCAGCTCATTATTCACCTGGAGTCATTTCTTGTAGGCTATGAACAACCATCAGAAATCAAAATAATGTAAGAGGAGAGAGTAAAGTAACACTTAACAGAAGTTAGCGCAAGTTGGCCCAGGCTGCCAATATGAAGTTATGTAACCTGGAAGTCAGTAAACAAAACACACAGCAGAAAGAAAATACCATGTATGTAAAGTTATTGGGGTGATGTGATTGTAATGTAGATGATAACACGTGCGATTTTGAGCACATAGTACCTATACAGTCTCACAAAATCCGAACTTCAACTAAGGGCATGGGCATGTACATTTCTGCAAAGTACATGCTTTTGCCCATTCCTAGAAAACACAATTCCAAACTAAACTAAACTACTAACTAAAGTGGCCATCACCTAAAGAGTAATCGAGTTATGTGGAATGCCTGCCCATTTAACACTCGCCAGCATCCGTTTACGGGTGAAGGGAGCTAATGGAAGATCAGATCTCGCTACTAATAGACTTTTGATTTGTCTATAACGACATTCAATTAAAATAACCATCTCTGAAGAACAATTAATACCTTTTATTCTAATTACATTAAATTAAATTAAATGTTATTATATTACTAATTATTTTATGCTAGTTGAAAGTATTTTCAAAGGAAAACAATAAAAATACGATTTCGAAGGTTAAAACTTAAAATAGCTTGGTTTACAATATTAAACTGGTGGTCACGTAAAGAATAATCCAGAGTAATCCAGTAGTAAATCAAGCTAGGTATTCTTTACGTTTGAAATAGGATTTTTAGTTTTTCCTTGAAAGTATCAACTCATGTAAAATATTAGTAATATATAATATCATTTAATGTAATTAGAAACAAAATGAATTTATTTGTAATGGAAGATGATTAATGTAATTGAATGTTGCTAAAAAGACTGATACGAGGTCTATTACTGATACGTATTAGGATCTTCCATTAGCTTCCTGTGCACCTGTGCACAGTGGGTGGGGGTAAGGGATCCTAGATCAAGATTACTCTTTCGTTGACGGGCATTTTACGTAGTTTACAAAGATGGGCCAATACATAATGTGTAGGCCTAGACAGAATGATGAAATTGACGATGATGCAATCACTACAAGACTTTGGGGAATTTGTCTGTTAAATTGCAGTAGGACGAAACACGCTTCGAATGGGATAAGAGAAAAAAGCTTCTAGTTTCTAAATCGCACGCTATCAAAAAACGCACAAAATAATAGAATTACCGTCACCCCATCAGCAATTAAATAACACATTGAATGAGTTGCATACCTTCAAATATTTTTGCCTAATCCCCATTGGTAGTACTATATCACTATGTAAGCCTACCATGATTAAAGCAAGTTCATGAATTTCTGAGTCACTATAGCACAGCTGCCAGTAAAATACAGTTTAAAATTATCTTGGATAGATAAAAGTTAAAAAATAATAATTTGATATATCATAGCGGCATAGCCTAATTATTCATTATTTCAAAAATAGCAATTTATTGTATGATTTATTTTACAGTGTAAACAAAAATCACAGCATTGTAATAATTACTATTACTATAGTATTATTTTATTGAATGTATGACATAGGCATATACAAATAAATCTATTAAATAATATTGTTTGCTCAAGTTGGCATTTGGCATCCTAATTTTTTCAAGTTGGTCAGTAATGACCAATGATATTCAACAGCTATAGTAGGCTAGATGCGCAACCTAGCAGCCACAAGCGTGTCAATTTGAAGCCATCTTGAAATGGGCAAATAACACAGGCGGGAATAGGAGTTTCTAATGCGACTTTCTGCCGTTGGCAGCGCTAGCAGTACTAAAGGGTCCAATTTAGCATGTAAATTGCCGATTTCAAAATGGCTTCAAATCGCTACGCTTGCTACTGAGTGGAAGGTTGGGGGACTGGTGATCTAGCCTACTATAGCTGTTGAATATCATTGGTAATGAGATGACAACTACACTTTAATCGACTTATTATTACATACAGTTCTTTTGAATATAACGAAGTAGGTTTTGCTCTACCGTTGATCTACTTTTTGAAATTTGAAATGGGCTACCGGATATATAAACGTAAACTGATGTTGGAAAGCTTCGAAACTATCAAGTTCGATTCTTCACTCGAATCCAAAATCTTAACATTTCGAAGTATTTGAATGAATTCGAATCCGGCGCCAAACAAGACTGCAACTGAGAAACTAGCGATTATATCGATCATCGCGTAACCGGAACTCACAATTATATCGATTGGTTCATTACCGAACTACGTATCCTGTGACATACAAGGTCGCCGTCTATGTCACGAAAACTTATGTCTTGTAGGCCTACTTTGTTTCATTTGATATATATAAAACTATGTATTATAATTCCTTTGGCTTGGTGGGTTAACAAATATTTGGATTTGGCTTCGGATTCGAGGATATTCTTACTTAGAATTTGAGATACGGATTCGAAATAAAAAAATCGCACACCCCTATTATTTATTTCTAGTCTGCAGGAACAGATTTTCACTGGGGAACATTTATACCAGTTATTATATGGCCCGTTACTATGGAGGCTATCTAGTCACCGTTTGTACATAGTACATCAGTATTATTATCAATAGATCAAAGTCCAGTTTCAAAAAACCCAGCCTGAACCAGGAACCGAACCTTGGACCTTCTACACTGGGAGCAGGGAGAAACCCACTAGACCAGGCCTGCCGTTTTCATGGATTTTATCCGTTTTCACTTTTCACGGAAATTTAGATGTTCACGAGTTTCGTATTTATTTTGAAAAAACCCGCCTAAAATTGTATCAGTTTGCGTGAAAAGTATAAATTGCTATAAGACAAATTTCTGATCTCAAGTTTGTCAGTGCTAAGAAGGAATGTTGTTGTCGAGTTATTTCACACTGCTTGTAAGTGGACTAGCTATACTACGTGAAACGACCGTCAGGATAGACTGTCTGCCGTCATGCGACTGTGCGCAAAGACGTTGCGCAGTATAGGAGAAAACGAAACTCCGCTTAAGTCCCGCCCCATCCCCTCCACGATCCAGAGCCTAGTCTGTTGCAATCAACCAAGAGTGTCGTTGTGTCCTTGTCCGGCAGTACTCATTCATTTCTCCACCCGTACGGTACATTGACGGAAAAAGCCGCAATTACCATACATTCGAGTGTAATGGCTATCAAGCCTACCTGAGCTAGCTAAGTTATTTAAGTGTTTTATTTTGTAAATCTGTTCCTAGGCCTAGGCTAGGTCTAGTATGCGTTAAGATTCGTCCATCCCACGTGTTAGGCTATTTGAGAACGTGTATTATCCCATAATTGTTGAACAATGAACAAAAGTCAAAACTTTGTTAAGTCAAAACTTATTTTAGTTCTTAGTTGGATGCATGTCCAGATGTACACAATTCAGTGTTTTGTTCAAAATGTGCAATAACAAATGCTAAATTGGAACGTTTGCTGTAAAAAAAAAGCAATAAAACAGGGTTGCCGTTTTTGCGGAGTTTATCCTCTTTTGCGGATTTTTAGGGTGCCTCGCGGACATGAGGATTAATGGCCACATTGGCGGATTTTCTACAATTATTGTAAAAACCGTGAAATTAACTATAATTTGAAAATCCCGCCATAAAGAACGATTAAATAACGTAAAAAGTAAAGTTGGACAATCTACACTTGAACCCGCAGCATAGACACAATGTCTGAAAACACGTGTGAAATAACGAGATTTCAACTGTTTTATTGTAAGTTGTCTGACTATACTAGCAAGTGGAGGGTGGAGCTTGTGTGGGAGACAGCCAATGCGGTACGTATAGCGCTGTGATTGGTCTAGTAGTAAGTAGCGTCCCCTATCGTCAACTTTGCAGAACGTGTGTGTTCGTTTAGTGTACGATAGAGCGCGTTGCCTGTGCCTCGTTGGTAACAAGCAGAACAAAACAGAACAAGTGTGAGCCCGTGACGTGACGACTGACTTTTCTCTGAGTCTATGCTGTTATTTGCCTGGTTTCTTGTTTATAATTTATATACAAAAATAAATTCATTATTTATTTATATATAAATTAAAATGGAAAGGTAAATCATTAAAGATCATCTGGGCATAGATATCAATGTGGCATAGGCCTAACACATAACCTAAAAAAAAATTGTTATTCTTTCACACTTTATAATATGCTAAGTTACAGCAGAATAAATGTGTTTTGGAGGATTTTTGAGGATTTTTTTGGTATCTTCAGAGGATTTAAAAAATTACTTGGTGGCAACCCTGCAATAAAACATTTTGCAGGATTTTTTGGTGGTGGGAACAGGATTAGGAAAAAAATTGGTGGCAGGCCTGCACTAGACCAACGAGCCACACTAACTATGTAGTAACGTCCCGTTAAGACTCTCTCCTCACATTTAATTGATTTCGTGGTAATTGGTCTAGTCTGGCTCATGTAGGGAATGTGGATATGGAGGAAATTCACTGGAAGCAACTTCAGACTCTCCAAGTCCAAATGGATCAGGTACCAGGCACCTGAAGGGAAAGGGTATACAACACATAAAATAACTCATGCAGTCTCACTCACTCTCATTAAAAATGTACGACATTCTTCACACGGATGGTTTGTTATTATCACTTATCATCCATCATCTTAGATAAGGCCCTACTTCTTGGAAGGCAGATTAAAGGTGGACATGTCACGGACAGTTTCAGCAGTTAACTGATGCTAGGAATGGGAGTGGCCTAGATCAAGTTTTTATATACGAAAATAAATTCAAATCAGTTTTGACAATGCGAAGAATCCTCCAAAAACCGTGACCTGTAACTTTTGAATTGCTTTATCCTGTCGTAAAATGTACATTTTCAGTTGCTCATAGCGTGGACATTTCTGTTAGGGCCTACTGCCTTACACGAAAACAATGAGTCCAACTACGTAGTTCTTCTCCATGGCTTTGTTCATACAGTGCCTTGTTGAGTGGGAAAAAGATAAGAACCAACAGCTTCCCTTAAAGAGGTTTAGCAGCCGTGTCGCGTTGGAGAACATAGGTAAATATTTACAATAACAATTCATGGCGGAATGTTTCAGCTTACATAGCCTTAATCACCCCTTGGTGTAGAGAAACTAACTAACTAGAGATTACTACATATTATGTATAATGATTGATTGATTGGATCTTTATTGACGACGGGTCAGTGACCCACTAGTGCTGGTCCAGGCTACGTACAAGCCGAAACGTTCGGTCATGAATTGTTATTGTAAATATTCATGTTAGTATCTCCAACTCTACACAGCTGCCGAACTTCTTTAAAGTAAGCTGTTAGCTCATATTTTCTTTCCCACTAACACTATTACTTCTCCATTGTAATGACAAGTCAAATATTAGGCAGCTTTTTCAAGGCAGCAAAAACGTCATTCCAATGTGGGGCTACTTGTCACGTGTCTGCTCATATGACCAGTTCCACATTACTACTGACGGTCATGCATCTGATTAGTGCGTTTTGGCCTTCCTTTGTTTGGCGCTATCTGTCGTTTATCTTCGAAATGCCTGGCCCTATGCTATTGGTTCCAGGACAGCCACGAGCCCAAAACGTGACAAAGAAATCGTCCTAACGAATCAAAGTTAATATGGTTATGGAGATTCGGTGGAACCGCTATTTAATTGATGTATTAAGCATAAAAACGTCCAACGAAATTTGATCATGCATATAAAATATCGTTTAAATTCTTAGTTTATGATACTAAATTACGCAAATTATTAATTTTCCGTGCGTTATCGATGTTACCGTTACCTACCCTAGTACAAAGCATGTACGTAGTATAATATTTGTGAAAGTTGTGTGAAAAGAAAACACTGTTTGGTGTCTCGGGGTGATTCCAAGGACCAAGGCAGGAAAGTAGGTTCATATAGGTACAGTAGTGATGGCGCACTTTTCCATCTCCAACCAGCGAGCTCAACCAACATCTTTGGCCGTGTAGCATAGTACTCTACTCAATCAGTCGAATTGCGGTAAGCGTTTTTTCTCCGGCCTTGTGGCGACCAGGTTCAATAATGGAATGCTTTGGTTGCGACCGATTCTGACCGGTCTAATAACTAGTAAAGGAACACCCATAATCTAGCCTACCAACTTTTATGACTTCTTTATAGGGCTGTGAGAGTAGGCCTAGCTACTAGAAATTTCAAATTCGAATCAAATATGACATGTGTTCAAACTCGATTCGAAGTAATTCGAACACGTATTTCAATCAATTCAATGTAGCACACAGCGCAACGTGCAGAACATGGTTGCCACCGACTGCTCTACAACTTCTTTATCCACTCTGGTAGCAGTGCATGCAGTTGACCATAGCTCTGAAGCGAGGTGGCTTGCAAATTCGGCTGTTTTGACTTCGATATAAGTGATGTTGGGCCTATGTCGACGCTAAGGTTATTTCATTATTCGTGTTTTTATTGGGAAAAAGTTATTTGTGAGTTATCATTACCTACTATTAACTTTTTTCATTTTTGTATTATGTATCACATTCATAACTGTTCAGATTTTCCTAATCTCCTTTATGTCAACTTCCCGCAATATTATAACGTTTTTTAGAATAATAACTTGTTGCCTCGTAGTCTTTGAGTCGTTATACTTTCATATTTTGTTCCCCGACATTTTCTATGCACATTTCGAAGTGTTACCAATCACAAGCTGGCTCTGACAATTGACACTCGACCACACGTGCTAATGGCTTGCTCCACAAAACAACAGTGATGCGTCAATGACAGGACACGCGCTGGCATCAGCCAACCCGTTACATCCAGGCTGCATAGCTCAGTTCGGTCAGCAACAGACAAGGGAAAGGGACACGTTGGTAAGCAGCAGCCGAGCACAGATGTCAACAAAAACTGCTTGGAATTCCCGGAAATGACTAGAGCCTTACAGGCTGTTTCAAAATAAATGATTTCCAATCAATGAGTTTCAGTACTATAGGGAATTTTCCGTAGACATAAATATTGACCAGAGTACCAAAAAATGATAGATCCTTATCCAAAAATAACGTGGATATAATTTCTTGTCTGAGAAGTGCATGTAGTTTCAATTCTATCAGCATTTCAATTTTGAAATTTTTACCTGCATTGTGAAACGGTCTGTGACGTCAAACGTTGGTAAACAACACATCTTATGAATTAACTGGTCTAAGCTCTTTGGAATTTACAACTATTTTGCTTGTTAAAATAGCACTTCATTGTTCTCGATCGTCAGACGTTTTATTTTGAAACCCCAATATTTTCAAATATTCTTCAAAAACATTGTAATTATTGATTATTACCAGAAGAATTAATGTTCAAGAGTAATTACTGAACATTTTAGAAACAAATTTGATATAAAATTGTGAGTGAAATTGTTAGCAAAACAGCATTTCTTGATATGATTGGTCGGTTGTGATCCAAATGTTTGACGTCATTCCCCCCTTTTTTCCTGCCAAAACGATGTGTGAAAGTTTCGGGTAATGTTTATCAATGAAATCTATTCCAAAGCACACAACAATTACAATTAATGTGATCCTATAGAAAATGGTATTCAACTAGATGGAACCATAAAAAATCATCCGAAAATTTCCTATTGTGCTGAAATTAATTTGGAACTATGAAAGAGCCGAATTTTGAAATAACAGATGAGAATAACGTGTTAATTTCTGGGACATAAATACTGGTACAGTAGAACGGCCTTTATACGTTTCGCTTTTCTACGTTTTTTACGTTTCTACGTTTTTTTTACGAGGTCCCGGCGAAGCCTTATGGCATTTATGCATAATTTGTTTCTTTAATACGTTTCCCAATATTACGTTTTTACGTTAATGCGTTTCAAAAATCAGTCCCGTCACTGTAATTAGATCCTATGGTACGTTTTCTGTGTTCTCATAATCGGTTTTTCCGGCCAGCCAGTGAGTCGAATTACAAGGTGTTATTGTTCAAGTGGGGCCACGTTAGTCATTCATTCATCCCAGTTCTGCAAAGCGCCCCCCCCCCCCTCCTTCCCTCGCTCAACACAATGCAGCCCAGCCGCCAGTGAGTGCCCTGACCTTGACCGCAGCTGCATCTCGTTCCACGGGGGTTGGGGGGGGGGGGGGGGTCTTTGAAAGGGTCTTTTGGCACTGAGGTTCTTTACCTGCTTACCATAAATAACAAACCCTCGTCCAGTGGTCCTCTTTACAAAAGGCTTTTGTCAAACTACATAGTTAATTAAACATACATTGCCCTCGCACTTCGACTACTCTTATTGTCCTAAGTATAGAAAACAATATTTTTACCCACTCGAGTTTTTTATAATACGTCATCACACAGCCTAGTCTAGCTTCATGACCTTGGTCGCCGGGCCTCGCTTACGACCCTTCTTAGATAAGAATGGTGTCGGAGGGGGGGGGGGGGGGGGGGGGGGGGGGGGGTGTTATGGCAACAAGAGCGGCTTTGTAGGCAGAGGCTAAATGCAAACACCATAATAAGAGCTTTTACAAGATTTAAGATAATTCCTTTGTCATATCCTAGGGCTAAGTGTTAGAAATGTATGAAAAGAGAAATGTGAAGTATTTCAATAGTGTGTTTTTCTTGTTACCACGTTTTTTTGTCTCGGGTCCCTCGAAAACGTACAAAGGAGGTTTTACTGTATATCTCTTCAGATAAAATTTGAATGTAGACGAGTTTGAAGTATCTAAGGACTACTGTAGTTTGTTTCTTGAAAACATTGTGACTTGGTAAAGAAGAGTAAGTTATTAATAAAACTGACCAGCTTGTTGCAGTGAGTTTCAGCTTCCGTAGTTCCTTGGTAGCCCAGGTTGCCAATGCCTTTGTTTTGGAGACCCGTGAACGTCGACCTTGAGTCAGCAATGCATTAATTGGATCTATGTCTAAGAGTGCGACCATAGGCCGGCCAAATGCAGTACACAGATCGCTAGATGAAACAAAACACAGGATATTAGAATACTTCCAAGGTTAGATTCTCAAAGGTGAATCATTATTCATTATTGTTGGTAACAATTCCCAAAACCAATATGTATCATTTTCACAGTTCTAGAATTTGAAACTGAATTTCAAACTGTCCACTCAGCAGTGCTCCACATGAAATATATTCAAATCAGGTATATAATGTGAGGAAAGGATCCAACAGCTTACCTTCGTGTAAGATGACGGATTTGCGAGTTTGAAGTACACGTAAAATCATAATACAAATATAACGAGACGTTTCGACCGAGGTCTTGTTCACTCGAGAGAAGAATGGCTCTCGAGTGAACAAGACCTCGGTCGAAACGTCTCGTTATATTTGTATTATGTTTTTTATGTGTACTTTAAACTCGCAAATCCGTCATCTTACATGAAGGTAAGCTGTTGGATCCTTTCCTCACATTATATACCATTCCAGCCAATTGGCACCTACTTTCATAACCCATGTATTCAAATCAATCTAGTACAATTGCATTGCTGAAGGTATTTATATTAGTACGGGTACTACTGCACGTTCCAAATACATTGAAAAATGAGGAAAGTGAGAAACAGACGAAAGACAATGACGGTTAATTAATTAGGCCTAACAACATTTACATAACCCTTAAAAAGAAAACAGACAAGGTAGTTATTGTTCTATTATCCCACCCGTATCTGGAAGTAGAATATGTTGGGCTTTGCAGAGTTTTTGGGGTGTATGAGAATGTTGCCGATTCGGCGATTATTGCAGTTATCTCCTCGCACTTGTGATCAGTTAAACAAGAAATGGCAGTTTTAAGGTAATATTTTCATTCACTCAATTTTAATTAATATTAATATAGAAAAAAACCTGTTTAAGATAAGATTAAGTAGTTATTTATCACTGCCAGGCACTGGCACCCCTTTCTTTATCTAGTGAAATACCAAAACACACACTGGGCATGACTGTGTGTTTGCATCACTGTGCCGTTTGCCCTAATATATAGGCCTTATAAATTAGTAATGTAAAGCATTTTTGCTCGTACACACATCTGACTCACGGCTATCCCATTACGAGGGAAAAGGTTGCCCTGATGTAACACTTGTGATGGAGCTATGACTGACTAGGCCAACACATGTTAGCAGAATTAACCAAACCGGATGTGTTGCGAATACAATTTCATTTTTCCCCGTCGTATAAATACATACATACAATAGGCCTATACAACATTGACAAACTTTTAAAATTTCTTGTCCGGTCAGTTGTTTACCTAACTTTGAGATAACTGGAACAGATGCACATTCTAAGGATATTATGTATAGACTCTTCACAAGTATAATCCCTGTCGGGTTCTAGGTAAAACATGGCCAGGTAGATCTGCCAGTCGAACGAGGCTATTAAAAAATGAACTTGTGAATTTGTGTAAGTTTGCCTAACGGCTAGGTTTGAGCTTGGGGGGAAGGATAGGAAGGAACCAACAGCTTACCTTGTAGTAGTTGCGGCCTTCGGAGTCGATAGAAACACAAAAAGATATATACAAAACGTCGAGACAGTTTCGGCCTGACGTGGCCTTGATCAACCGACGAAGGCTATCCCATTACGAGGGAAAAGGTTGCCCTGATGCAACACTTGTGATGTGTACGAGTCTTTCCTCCACCTTCGTCGGGTGATCAAGGCCACGTCAGGCCGAAACTGTCTCGACGTTTTGTATATATCTTTTTTGTGTTTCTATCGACTCTGAAGGCCACAACTACTACAAGGTAAGCTGTTGGTTCCTTCCTATCCTTCCCCCCAAGCTCAAAAAATGAACTTGGTGTTGATCTGTGCGTTGGGACTTACCCAATAAGACCCGCACACGCTGACACATTGCTGTCCGAGTGGTCTGTGTCCTGGGCTATGGAGGTGATAAACTGAACAATGAAGGTGACATGTGGCTCCATCAGTTGGATATCAGGATGGGGTGTCTCTCCATCTCCTTTCAATCCTTGTACAATACCAGTGTATGCTTCTAAGACACCTTCTCGTAGTTCGTTCAAGTACTCCACCATGTCATAATCACACTGAAAACAAGGGTAACAGTACATTATTGATTAAATACTATGTATCGGTAGGTAGCCCTACCCATAGGTTGAGGTAGTGAAAAATAAAAATGGTGACTACGAAATGTTGTACAAGTCAACTTTTTTTAGCTTGTTCATAAAGTGAGCGAGTTTCTTCCTGCTTCCAATGCAGAAGGTCCAGGGTTCGATTCCAAGTGTGGGCGCTTCCCAGATGCTCTCGTTTTAGCAGATTCCCCACAAACACGATAACAATCCCTCTACAGTTATAACTTCTTAATAGCTACGACAGGAAAAAATATACCCATGTATCATGAACAAATTTAGCTAGTACATTGGTTAGGCCTATCTAAACCATTCTCCTTAGGCCTGCCTAGTGGATCTCTTTTAATCATCCACGTTAAGTCTGAGCATTGCTATGTCAAATCAACAGCTAGAAAGTCTATGTGCATTCACTCACCCTGTCAACCTGAGCCTGGGATGCCTGGGTCAGTGTTTGCAACACAACTTCTAGGTATTTCTTGAACTCTGGTCCAATGCTGAGAGCCAGATCACCAAACACCGAGAGAATTTGAGGCTTGACACCACGGTGTACAGAATTATCCTGAAACAGAACAAGGTGTGAATGTGTGAGCTCAAAACAAGTGCAGACCTATTCAATTAGGGTTATTATTAGGGATGCACACGATAATCGATATTATCGATCGATATTCGATAATCAATATAATTTCGATAATCGATAATAGAAATATTATCGATATTTTTCATTTATCATGCGCTGGCAGTCCCGGGCACGGCTCGACGGAACCTCAGCCGCCTCGATCCTGCATAGACTTGTTGTCGCCGACAGCCGGGGTTGCTGGCCAGTGAGTCAAGCAGTGAGAGAGCACGCAAATGTCTATGAGCTAAAGAGGGACTGAGACAGCGCTATGTTTTGTAGCCACGGCAAGCCACCCCCTGTGTTTTCCTTTTAGTCCTTTCAATTCATTCATCGTGGTAAGTGGCAGAAAAAAAGATCGCGTAGACAAGTGAAAAGTTGTTTCGTGTTCTGTTTTGGTATTGGTGCTTGGTAATGGTTAGGGCTGTGCGAGCAGGGATTTTTTAAGTCGAGCGAGATTCATAAGATATTCTTGAATCTCGAGCAAGATTCGAGATCGAGCGAACCAAAAATTTTCATTGAATATCGAGCGAGATTCAAGATAAAAACAGACTTTTCTTATTACCATAAAGGCCCGAATATAACGCGATGTTTTTTTTTAAAACAAAAAATTCCATATCTTCGCTCGCGCTAGAATCGGAGACTACAAATTTCCAAACGCATTTCACGATGTTTGAAATTCCCGCCTAAAGTCGATAAAGTAGTAACTTTCCATACCGGCAAGTCGATCAAGTAGTCCCAGTCTAGCCCCGATGCTAGCGCAACCACTTATTAATTGAAGAACTTCTAAGGGAGGAACAGGGTGTTGGGAGTGGGGTGATATCCAAGATGGACGTTGTCAATGGAAAGTGATGACACGGTCTGCGGAATTTTTACCAGCAAGCAATTTTGCAAAGAGTTTAGACTATTTTTGAAGTCCATGGCATATTACTAGAATCCATGTTTTGGTAGTACAATCACGAAAATAGGCCGCCTAAATGTTTTATCTAGATTATACAAAGCCTAGGCTAGGGTAGGCCCAGGCCTACCTTCCGTAAGACAGTCCACGCCTAAGCTCTTCATAATTCTGTGGTTCTATTAGTATTTATTACGAAATTTGGTTAAAATATAAAAATAATGATGAAATATTGTGAACGTCGTTGAGTCTCCACAGAATGTTTCCGTTTTAATATATTACTCTTAATTTCTCGAGCCTGCTCGAGACTCGAATTTTCGAGCAGGTGTTTGAGCAAGTCGAGCGATACACGAGCAGAATTTTTATCTCGATCTCGTCTCGAAATTTCGAGACTCGCACAGCTCTACTATTGGTGTTATTAATTAATAATTAGTGAATATTAAACGCCAAATGGCTGTACTGTTTAATTTCCTGCCCGTGGTATCCCATTTCATCGAATGTTTGTTGTATCAGCAATCAACAAACTGCCGAGACTCTTGTCTTCGGCCCACGGCTGGGACGAGTGAGATAGCGTGCCTCAGCCTCGGGGCTAGCAGCCGTGCAGTTTGCACTCGCCACTCGGGATCAACTCTCCGTCAAGAATTGTGTCTGTTCTGCTGACATTATCGTTAGATATTATCGATCGATAATGCAGTCACCTTTTCAATTATTGATAATTTTAATTTTATCGATGTGCATCCCTAGTTATTATTGGTAATCGAAATATTGATCGATAATCAATAGGAGTCAAATGATATGAATCAATTTATGATTTATTTATTATGAATGATAGATTAGATACTATGTAGGCTTTTAACATTATGATAAGTATTTGGATACGATATGATAGCTAAATGTAAAAAGGACGTTTTTGTGTTGCTTGATTTCAAAATGCAGCTTCGTAAATGTCATTGGTTGTTACTAGTGGTGTAGAACGATATCGATAATTCGATACGATATCGATATCGCCCGAAAATCGCTGTTAGTATCGATATCGATATGGTAGTGTCATATGGAAAATATCGCGATATCGTGGTCAACTTAAAATTAAAATATTAAAATATTTCCACTATGGTCTGCAGTATGGGTTGCTGAAGCTTTTCACTGAGTACCTATCCCCCCCCCCCCCCCCCCCCCCCCCCCCAGCCTTCGAGGATATTGCGATATCATTGTCAACTTGAAGTATTTCTCCCATGGTTTGCAGCATGCCTTGCTGCAGTTTGTAACTGGACATCTACCCCCTCCACACAGTTCAACTATTTATACCTGGAAACCCGAATTCTTTCGGAGAAGAATGTTGTTGTTCAGTATTGCTTGATACTTTTACGACTGTCAATAGCCGACGTCATCACGCGAATTCAAGCCTTTATCGCTATGCAGCAACTCGTACTGCAGACCACGGGCGGAAAATTTTCAAGTTGATAATGATATCCCGGGGTAATGGTGGGGGGGGGGGGGGGGGGGTGTATAGATGTAAAGACACTAACTGCAGCAACGCATACTGCTGACTTCGGCGAAAACACTTTAAATTGACTACGATTCTTATGCATTGTTTTATTACAGACGAAAAAAATTCGATATCGCGATATCGATGTCAATTTTTTAATAACGATAACGATAAATAACGATATCGCGACCCGATATAGGCAACATGGCGCCGATATCGATATTGAAAAAAATATCGTTTGACACCACTAGTTGTTACGCTTCTCAAACTAACCAAACCAATAGGTTCTCGTGGTGATGATTTGGGTTGTGATTGTTTAGAACTCTGGTCATATAAATATAATAGATGAATATAGAAATAGAATAGAAATAATACTTCTTCAGAGGTAGGCCTAAAGCAGCCAATTTTCTTTAAATTTGTGCCAAAAGAATTCAATGTTGCATGCAACAATCTTTGCAGAAATTCTATGTGCCTTTTAAACATCGATTGTTGTCTCTGATTGTGGGAGTTATAGGGATGTTCAACGATCTTTTTTTTCAGTATCCATATCGCCGCCATTTTGCCGATATCGTTATTAAAAAACTAACATCGATATCGATTTTTTTTGGGCGGTAATAAAACAATACATAAGATATCATAGTCAATTGAAAGTATTTTCACCATGGCCTGCAGTAAGAGTTGCTGTAGTTAGTCCCTTCACATCTCTACCAAAACAAAATATTTGTGACTGATTCTTGATATGTTAGATTAACTGTCTTGCATTTTTACTTGTAAACATAGTTTTTGTTTTTTTATTACCACTGAGCAAAATTCAATATTAATATGTAGGTATAGGCCTAAATTTGTATAGCTATCATAACGAGATCAATATAAAAATACAGTAAACCCTCGTTAATACGAACATCAAGGGACCTAAAAATCGTCAGTTCGTAATATAAAAATTCGCAATATCGGAAAAACGTTGAAATTCAATTGTACCAGCCAAAATAAACGTATCTACAAACAATCAATGTTTTCCAATGGATAGTAGCGCGCGGGTATGATGTTTTGTGGGCGCATAGTAGGCGGACTAAGCAGGCACCTTGCAGTGAGCAAGCCACGCCCCTCAACAGCTGTACGGGCTGGCGCGCGCATCCGATCGCGCCTGCGGGCGGTGGAGGGGGAAGGGAAAACCAAGCACCAACAAAACAAGTAGCTGCCTGCGACAACGTACGCTCGGGCTCGGCGGACAAAAATCTTGATACCTACGCCTACTCTGCGAGTTGAACTCTCAGACACATTATTTTGTTTGTGCGGGTTCAAAATTATTAGTTCGTATTAAACCACGAACATTATGTATAAGTACCACCCAGGGGATAAATAATTAGTTCGTATTACGTATTATGCGAAATTCGTTATATCCGTTTTATTTAACATTGAGTGTCCTATTTACGCGGGCTGGGTCTTGCTTACTATTCGTATTATCTGAGAATTCGCACTAACCGAGTTCGTTTTACCGAGGGTTTACTGTAATAATGTTGCACATCACCAGTAAAAATGGATAAAATCCATTAAAATGGCAGCCCTGTACACAGGCCCCTTTGCATATTGCTATAAATAATAGAAGTGTAGAAGAATGCTTACCCCTAAGTTGGCAAGCAACAGCATCATGATTTCGTCACAGTAAGGCAGCACCTGTGCCCGTAGTGCTCGGCAGATGTCCCCTGTAAGGCCTACCGCTGAGCCACACACCTGTAGACAAACATCCATATTTGGTCATTACACCGTAATGTGAATTAGTAGAGTGAGGAGTAGGCTTGCGTAGAACATTTTCAAACCTCACTGTAGGCCTAATTAACACTGCATTCCCGCCATTCCCAATACAAAATTGGGGTATGGTAATTTATAGGGTTGGGAGTTGACATCGATTATTTGATTCGACATCGATGTCGAAACCAAAATTGACATTCGATTCGACATCGATTTGCAATCTCAAATCGTAATAATCGTCGACATCGAAACTTCCGTGCGGTATTTAATTTTCAAATATCCCGCGTTGAGAGCGCGGAAGTTGGTTAAACTGGCAACCTTGTACACAAAGCACAGGTTGATTCCAGCGAGTGCGTGCATGCGTAGGCCCCAGGCGGTGAACATGTTTCACCCTGTGGGCCTGTCCATCCAGTTCCAGCCTGCAACGCGGCCTTGAACGTTATGTTCCGTGTTGATTCAAGAAACAAATCAATCGTATAATATATTCATCTCTCCGCGGTTTGAGATGTCATCTTTGCCAGTAAGGCCTGTTTTAGTGACGCCGACGGGAAAGCGAAGTGATGTGTCGAAGTCATTTGGATTTGAGGCAAATAAAGACGGCCAAAAAAACACATTTAAAAAAAATAACTTTTTTGTTTTGGGGGGGGGGGGGGGGGGGGGGGTTGATGTCCGTCGAAAATAGTTTCGATGTCGGAAATAATTTCCATTTGATGTCGAAATTTTCGGTAAGACATCGATTACGAATTTATAATCAAATCCCAACCCTAGTAATTTATATGAATGGGGCAGTTGAACTCAAGTTGTGGACTAACAAGTTAACATTTTAATTTTAATGTAGGCCTACAATTAGGTATTCCAGAGTTACCATTGAAAAATTTTCAAATCAGCATATAAAAGGTAAAATGTCTGCAAATATCTGTTTAAAGAACAAAAAGATAACGGTTTTTCGAGCTTTTCTTAATGCCAAATCATGTAGATGCTGGCGACAGTGACAACCAGTACAGCAGGGGCGGAAATGGCACTTTCGAGCAGTGCCTCCATATCAGCGCATCATGTAACCTCCAATTTAATTTCCCCCGCCTGCGGCTCGCCACTCATCCTCGATACACTCCGCGCCCCCTCCCCCCTTGACCAGTAGTCTAATCGCAGTCATATGAGCCGCTTCACTCCCGCTTGTGGTAACGCGCTTGCCTGTCTCTCTCGTGGACAAGGCAACTCGGGCGGAGGATGAGTTTAATGTCACCCTTGAGCAAGATCGGGATTGAGAGTGAATAATGGGGCGTCTCAGACCTTCTATAACTAGAATTACGCTGAGAACTTGCGAATTAGGCACACAACAAATCTCTCTCGTGAATATTTAGAAACACATCATTAAATGAAATTTTGAATTTTTGCTTAGATCCAACTTACGAAATTTTAATTTAAAACAATTTTTTTCGATATTATCGTTTGATAACAGTACTAATTGTCCTTCGATTATCGATGACGATACCCATATTTGGAATCGATGCCCATCCCTCGATCTGTTGAATGCAACTTTAAACTTGTTGGTAGCCTAGGGCAGGCCTACTTCAAATGTCTATGAAAATGCAAAACAAAAAGTGATGTTTTGCTATCATAAACTATAGAACTAGGTACATTTTTGTAACTGGGCCTACATCACCATGAACGTAACGTGTCACACTAACCTGGTATTCTGCATGATTCTTTAGTCCAAGGCAGAGGAATGGTTTAAAGGCATCCATATACTTGAGGAATCCATCTCCTAGCACTTCTACAAGTGTGGACACAGCCATTAGCGCATCCTCTTGAACTCCGCCTGCTTTACACGAGTTTGAATTGAACATCTGGAGCAGCGCAGTCATAATGGCGTCCGAGATCTGGGGTGCATCCTCAGGAGTGACCTGCACAACACATCATACACAAGGCTCAAATCTATCATCTCCTTCAGTCAGTCGTCATCGACAGTAGTGACCAACCTACTAGGGATGACATCGGGTAATAAAATTCGGAACCGGTTCCAGCTCTCATATGTATTACCCGGGTACCCGGATCCTGAAAACGTATTTTTCGATGTGTAGGCTTGATTTGAAGGTCGTCGCTAGGCCTTGTGAAGATCGCGGGGCGCAAAGACGAGGGTCGAATGATATGCCTGCCGCCTGCTCGAAAAGCCCCTTGGAATACGCCTGCAGTAATCACGTCAAGTAAAAAAAACATTTTGCAATAGTGCAATACACAACTGAAGCACGTACATAAAACATGATAGGCCTATTTCAAGTAAAATAAGTAGTAATACAACAAGGATTAGCCAGAATCTTCATCAGAATGTTAAACAAAGAACAAACAGTAACGAATGCAAGTCGGTTCGCGTCTGTTCTGTTCCCCGCCGAGTCATGTGTTGTGGAAGGGTAGGCTCGCGCCGTACCTGCTGGATCGATCGAAATCAACCACAGCAATACTGGCCCGTACATCAAGCCTAGAAACGGACTAAAAAATTACCCGGACCCGAAAAACGGCTCCGGGTAATATTTGGAGCCGGGTACCCGAGCTACCCAGGTACCCGATGTCATCCCTACAACCTACCGACATTAGAAATTAAACACTTTAAGAGACATGTTAGAAAATTTTCAGTTTCACCCCCGGCCCCCTTTTTTCAACATTTATTTTAGTTATTTTGTTCCATGAACTTTAAAAGTAGGCCTACTACAGCTGCAAACCCCTAAAATATTACATAGGCCTACCTACAAAATATTGGAAAAAAGTGTATTTTCATTAGTGATGACATCGGTTAGTAATATTACTAACCGGTTAACCGAATTCAAAACCGGTTTTCAAAAAAAAAAAAAAAAAAAAACTAGGCCTATTTAAAAAAATAAACATCAGCGAGGCAGGTTCTGCCTGCTTTGTCAGCATATGAGGACATAGGATCGGGACGGTGAAAGGGGACGACCTTGCTACTTTGGCTGTCTGCCAACTCGGGTAATAGGTAATATTGTAAAGGGGGGTTTTGCGGGGGGGGGGGGGGGGGGAGGGGGCTCTCCTATTGAAATACAGTGTTACGTTTTCGAGGGACCTGAGACAAAGAACGTGGTAACGCGAAAAACGCGCTCTTGTTGACATAACATCCCCCCCCCCCCCCCCCCCCCCCCCAAGACACCATGCTTATCTGAGAAGGGTCGCAAGCGAGGCCCGGCGACCAAGGTCACGCAGCTAGGCTAGGCTGTGATGACGTAACCGGTAACCCAACATTTTTTCGAGGTGGGTCATAAAAAAATCTCTAGTGGGTAAAAATATTGCTTTCAATACTTAGGCAAATACGTAAGAGTAGCCGAAGTGCGATGGCAATGTTTAATTATAATGTTTGATTACAATGTTTAATTATAACTCTGTAGTTTGACAAAAGTCTTTTGTAAAGAGGAACACTGGAGGAGGGTTTGCTATTTATGGTAAGCAGGTAAAGAACCTCAGTGCCGGCAGCCGAGATCGTAGATAAAACGACCTTTTCAGAGACCCCCCCCCCCCCCCCTCCCACGTGGAACGAGATACAGCTGGTCAAGGTCAAGTCACTCACTGGCGACTGGGTTGCATTGTGTTGAGCAATGGAAGGGGGGGGGGGGGGGGGGGGGTGCAGAACTGGGATGAATGACTAATGTGGTCGCGCTTGAACAATTTAACAACTTGGAATTCGGCTCACTGGCTGGCAGGAAAACCCGATTATGAGAACACAGAAAACTTCTTTTGGATCAAATTTCCCTGACGGACTGATTTTTGGAGAAACGTAGAAAAGCTAAATGGACAAAGGTGGTTTTACTGTATAATACAGCTGCTAATTAGTCCACACAAACAAGGAAATCTCAGGAAAGAAGACGAAATCTGAGTAGTCGACAGGTGGTTCCTTGTTGCTACGGGACACACGTCGTTAGGCAATCAACAACCCGCCCGACCGCCCGTCAGAGGCGTGGCTCTTAGCGAGGGTGAAGCACACACCGCGCAAAAAAGTAGAACCGAATCTAAAAATCGAAACCGGTTTTTACCAAAACCGGTTCGAAACCGGTTTTCGGTTAATCGATGTTATCACTAATTTTCATTGAAAAAAGTGTTTTCATAGAAAAAAAAAAACTCCATTTAAAATAGACCCAAGCCATTATCCAACCCGAAGTTTTTAGAACTACCCGTACCCGGTCCCAAACCTAAAAAGTACTACCCGCAGACCCCCATGCAAAATATAAAAAATCAACGTAAAAAACAATTTTTTTAAATTTAAATTTACTCTTGTTTGGAACGGAAAAACCTTTACAATGTTAAAATTTCAAGAGAAGAATCTACTACATAGCATCACAAAAAATCTACTCATTACAACTATGTACAGTATTTTCAAGCAGGTGATATCGGGAGACTAGTGGG
Organism: Isoperla grammatica; assembly: GCA_945910005.1. Lineage (NCBI taxonomy): Eukaryota > Metazoa > Arthropoda > Insecta > Plecoptera > Perlodidae > Isoperla > Isoperla grammatica. The sequence goes on along the minus strand of OX246737.1, from coordinate 106,475,668 downwards.
ACTTCCTTCAACAAGAGGCGAGGTCCAGCATGGGACTTAGCACAGAACTTTTTTTGTATAAATCAAACGTTATTTCAGGGTTGCCGTTTTTGCGGAGTTTATCCTCTTTTGCGGATTTTTAGGGTGCCTCGCGGACATGAGGATTAACGGCCAAATTGGCGGATTTTCTACTATTATTGTAAAAACCGTGAAATTTACTATAATTTGAAAATTCCGCCATAAAAACGATTTAATAACGTAAAAAGTAAAGTTGGACAATCTACACTTGAACCCGCAGCATAGACACAATGTCTCATTACACGTGTGAAATATCGAGATTTCAACTGCTTTTTGTAAGTTGTCTTACTATACTAGCAAGCAGAGGGCGGAGCTTGTGTGGGAGACAGCCAATGCGGTACCTAAAGCGTTGTGATTGGTTGAGTAGTAAGTACCGTCCTCTATCGTCAACTTTGCAGAACGTGTGTGTTTGTTTAGTGTACGATAGAGCGCGTTGCCTGTGCCTTGTTGGTAACAAGCAGAACCGTGAGCGTGAGCCCGTGATGTGACGACTTGTTTTTCTCCGTAAGTCTATGCTGTTATTTGCCTGGTTTCTTGTTTATATATAGGCCTATATATACATTTATTATTTATTTATATATACATTATAATGGAAAGGTAAAAAGATCATCTGGCCATAGATATAAATGTGGCATAACGCATAACCTAAAAAAAAATGTTAATCTTTCACACTTTGCTAAGTGACAGCAGAATGAATGTGTTTTGGAGGATTTTGGAGGTTTTTTTTGGTATCTTCAGAGGATTTAAAAAATCACTTGGTGGCAACCCTGCGTTATTTGCTCCAATAATGGACTTATTGGGAACTGGTGCTCAATGCCACCTAATTATTAACTATCTATCAAAGCAAGCTAATTATTAACTTGTAAGCCACAATTATACTTGTGGCCAATGGACCAACTAACCTTTCTGAGAACACTTTGGAGTGTGGCACATAGCAGACTTTGCAAGTCGTTGTATTGTGCTCGGTCGCTATGGTTTTGTATGTGTGTCTCCATCTGTAGAACTTGGTTTAGCCGTTCTAATATCACCATGGTGGTCCGCTGTACGGTAACGTAGCAGTCTCGGGGCGAGTTCTTCACAATCTCCATGAGTGCTTCATACGCAGCCGACCTGAGGTTACCTGTCGCCCCATCCGGGCGGTCTGTCGTTTCTAGTAGCCGCTGCACAATGAATTCGAAGAACTGGGAGAGACAGTAAGTTTCTGGTTGACCTGTTTCGTCATTTCCCTCGGCCTGGAAACAGACAGAAGTCACTTATTTTACAGGCTGACTGATAATAACTAGGACTAGGATGTAAATGAGGTGTCTATATTTTTATGCATCACTTATAGTTTGTCCGCAAGAATGCAATAGGCCTACTGCTCAATCCCTAACTTGACCATGTCAAGTGGAATAAGTGGATCTAATGTTTCGTAATAGATGTGCAATGAATGTTTGTTCACTCAAGAACATGGGTTTGTTATTTATGCACAAGTTATGGAAGGGTGATTTTAACAATGACACATTAGATTGTTATTGGTTTGGCACAACTAATCTTTATAATTATAAAGGAGCAAATCCTAATAGAAGGAAAGTTATAGCAGGAACGGTATAAACAATAAATAGAGCCCTACAGAAATGGTTTTATTTTTTGCCAAATTTTGATTCTCAAAAAAGAAAAGTAACCTACTTCCTGTTAGTACTTTCTATTTCCTTTATATTTTAAATTCTTCTTCAGGTTTTTTCTTACATTAACACTATTTTTGGCCAATATTTAACACATTTTCGTTATTTTGGTCGAATACACACTACACAGATATTTTGTGGATTTCATGGTTAAAGCTCCAAATCACGTTATTTTCGTGATTCAAAATTTGCATAATTAGCATGCTGACACGACTTCCTGTCCACAATTATCATTTCTAGGGGTTTAAACACAGTTTCGTTTCATTTCAAATGCAAATTTTACTTGGCTCTAATAATATATGATAAATTAGTTTACTGTGTTAGCGGGTATAACGATCGAAATATTGGCTCATCTTTAACCAACATTTCGTACCTGCTCGTAAGCGGCTTCCGCCAGGCCGGTGAACGCCCAGCAAACATTGGATGCAACACGAGCTTCTGCCTTCAGTCCATTCACCAGACATTCGAGCAGTGGTTTGAGGTAAGTGTCGTTGATGGCTGCCTCTGGGATGATCTCGCACACCCGTCCAATAGTCCAGGCGGTCGTGTCTCTTACCACCACACTGTCGTCGTACATCAGCTCGATCAGTGTTGGCATCGCTTGCTCTACTAGCGGCTTCAGTGTGGCAGGATCTAGGCCACCCATTATAGAACCTGGACACAACATATAATATAAATGCTCGACCTGGAATTTACTTATTTTAGCCAATGGCTCAGATCATTACCCAGTTTATTATCAAAGGAAGGGTAGGCCACCTATTGACAGTCCTAGCTACCTACTACTAGAAAATTAATAAATTCAAGTCCTCACACAAACCTACCAATTGATTAATTTTGGTGAAATACTAGGATGTTCTTTAAGTATGCACTTGTTCTGATGAAAATCAAAGTATTTTGGCATGTTTATAATATTTTCATTCTTTCATGTAGACACCTAATTTAATACTTTTCATTCCCTCTGATGCTGAAACATGTTATTTGATGTGCTAACAATTCCTAGTCTTATGTATGGCACAAAGTGTTCTGTCCGCTATTAGTCTAGGATAATAAAGGAATAGCTTCAGTTGCATGATACAGGGTTTTTATTAGTGACTCATGACGACCGGTTAATTGTCGTAACCCGATTAAAAAAATAATGTTAATTTTATAATATATTTAGGGGTGTCAACAATTACGATTAAATCGACTAAAGATAAATCGATTTTTTTTTAAACCGATTTTAAATTTTGGTGCTTTTTTAAATTTAGTTCTCAAGGTCCGCCGCTTACTTGAGCGCGAGCGCTAGCACTAGCATTGCTATTGCGCTAAGAACAGTATTGGACAGTAGGCCTAGGCCTAGGAAAGCATGTTAGTTAGTATCCTTGCTAGGAACAGCAACAGCATAACTTTGCGTCATAATTTGAGCAGAATTTCCAGTCATATTTTGAATAGCTAGGTCTAGTCGCCTACCCTAGACCCAGCATTTGACGCCTACGATCTATAAAAATACGAGTTGTATGTTTGTTCACAAATTACAAGAGCAGTATGGTTAGAAAAGTCGCTACGATTTTTAGTTCACATCTCGTAAATTTTAATTACGCTGCACATGAAAATCTGGTATTCAACATTGGTACAAAAAAAAAAAAAACAGAAAGTGAATAACTAAAGCCTTTTAGGCCTAATTAGGACAGAAATTATAGTCATTATCGTCGAAATCTTGGACAGAACGAAACAAAAAAAACTCCGTGGCGTAAAATATATCTACAGTCGAAAAGAAGTCGAATGAGTATTTCAAACCATATGCCATAGTCTGCCACACACTCCGTGCGAACTCGTGGCTTGCGCGGGTGATTCAAACTAAACGAAACCAGACCGAGATTTGAAAGAAACTTGCTACTATACTGGTACTGACATTGTACAAAACGATTAAAATCGATTATAGAGGTGAAAGTGAATTCGATTATCAATTGTAATAATATTATCGTTTGACATCCCTAATTATATTACATGATCTATATGGTAACTTTCAACTATGGCGGCCCGTTACGTACTTTAGTCTTCGTCCGTAGCCACTTTTAGTCCAACCTAATCAAATATCAAAGGATACCGCACACCCACACCACCATTCATTTGAAAAAGCTCCCCCTCCTACTTAAATATTTGCCAATCGCACATACTGCCCGGCCCATGCAGGCCGGGCACCAACACTTGGCAGGCGAGAACAGATGCGGCCAGCAAGTGAGAGAGAGAACAATGGAGTGTCTGAGCGAGACGCGACGAAGTAGTTCGACTCAGCGACCCATATCGGCTGCTATCGGTCGCGAGAGAGAAAGCGCTAGTCGCAGGACGCGTCACAAACTTACCAAAAGCCATAAGTGATGCATCTCTAAACCTCCAATCAGGACTCTTGATATTATCCTTGACAAACGGCAGTACAAACGGGACGATATCATCCTCACAACACGTCGCAAGAAGCAACAGACACACCCCTGCAGCCTTGCTGGGGTTCCAGTCATCTTCATCGTCAAACTCTTCTTGCTTGGTCAACTTCTGCAAGTGGAGATGAATAAATGAATAAATTGTATTTTAAATACCTGCATTCACAATCACAAATTAATAAATAAACACAACCATTAATTAATGGGGAATTGCCCAAAACAGTGAAAGTACAAAATAATAGTGCCATATATTACCTGCATGAGCACAGGCACAAGGAACTGTAGAGCCCCCTTGGCATAGAACTGCGATGTGCGGGTGGGGGGTCGGCCACTCTCTGCTGCTTCCACGTGCTCGATGGCCAGGTCCACTTCCTCGTCACTTACGTTCGACCAGAACTCAATGCCTTGTAGAGCGACTTCGTCCACGTCCGACTTCATAGCTTCTAGCGTTATCTGGAACGGTCAAGTTGTGCAACAATGCAATGAAACTACCATCCATAGTAGATGAAATAAAATAAGTAATACGTATAAATACTTAATAGTAAAACAGTACTAGTCATTCAATTTAGAGTCGAATCTACTCTTTCAAAAACTGAGAAGGAGATTAAAGAAATCATTGGGCCATCCGAGCTAAGAACTTAGAAAGTAAGATATTATTTTTAGACAGCAATTATACAGTATTAATAATAGTAGGGAAAACAGGATGCTAGCAACAAACTTACAGGGAACAGCGCCTGGCCCATGTATGTTTCCATGTACTGGTAATAGAGCGACATAATCTTGACAAGACATTGAAGAGCAGCCACTCGCACTTGAGTGTCAGTTGACTGTGTGGCTTCACATACCACCTCCATGATGAAATTACGTTCTCCCTAGCAAACAATCAAACAAGAGAATCATTAATGATGATGGCCATACAGCAGTGCAATTCACTATGGCCAGTGATTTAACGCAGGGTTGCCACTTTCAAGGATTTGATCCTTTTCTCAGGATTTTTAGAGTGTCTCAAGGATAACAGGATTTTGGGCAAAATCTTAGGATTTTCTACTGTCTTTAAAAAATACATTAAATTAATACATTTTAAAAAATTCAGCTAAAAAAGCAATGTAGACAGTAAAAGAACATCAGGTACTAGTAAAAATAAACATAAGTGACTGCATAACATTTCCCGCAAGTGGTAATGGTGAGTAAAAGTAAAACGTTAAAATATATTTTAAGAAAATTCCGATTCTTATGGGTTTCTGCACGTAATGTTGACTAGATTCTCGAAAATCAGGCTGGCATAACATATTTTGACATGAAACCTGAAAATTTGTAACATTCCTTCGCAGTTATAATATGCTAATGCTGAATATAGGCCTAACCGTTTTCAAGGATTTCTCAGGATTTTTTTAGTTTCTTTCAAGGATAAAAAAATTGACTTGGTGGCAACCCTGATTTAACGCTAATTTGACACTAAACGTTTGCCTTCTTGTAAACATTTCTTTCTAGGTACCTCTTCATCAAGGCTGTGGAGAATCAATAAGATGTCTCTTCTCTAAGGACGTGTCCAAAAGTCGGCTCTATCGTTGCTAAGTCCAGGTTCAACTTTTCAAGTCCAGATATGACACTATCAACAATCATCAACAAGCAATGAACACATTGTTGATGTCAAATTTGGACCTACAACTGGACTTAGCAACGATAGACAGGCGTTCAGACACGTCCTGAAGTACTTAAAAACAAATGCACAAAATATTCCAATCTGTTTATTAGGTCTAAAATAATCATTTGGCACACTGCAACAAAAAATAAACACAGATTTGGGGCTCTAGGTAATTAAGCATTATTCTTTGTACATGTAGAAGCAAATTGACGTTCAATTTACCACCGCTCCGGTTTCACCAGGATCAACTTTTGCAAAGTTTTTTCAAAGTTCATAATCAATGTTACACTAAATAGTCCTATTAATAAAGTACAATACTTTGTAAATAGGCCTACCTCCTTATCAAAGTTGGCTCTTGTGAACTCGAGCGAGTTGTGAAGAGCTGTTGTTGCTGCAAGGCGGACATGGTTGCTTGGTTCAGTCTGGCGCATCCCATGGATAATTGCAGTCAATATCTGATTGGATTGAGCTGCTAGCACTTCATGTTCCTAAACAAAACGTGTAAAACATATTCAACTGACTCGCACACAAAAAATCATCGGTAAACAATGCAAGTAAAATGAATATAGTTTGTTTCACTTCCAACTTACTATATCTTGGCAGATGTAGCCTATTCCTTCCAGCGTAGCTTCTTTCATCATCTCAGTACTCCCGGCACTTATTACGTTATTCACCATCAGGTTCATTAGATCGGGCCACTGATTCACAGGAAGCTCAGCTACAGCTATGTTGGCCACACACTGAGCCGCCGAGCTTGGCCGGTTGTTCTCCGTACCCAGGGCAGCCAGGACCTACAAACAAGACAAACTCAATGATGGTTCGTTCACAGTAGAACTCTAACGATAAATGGTTGTGCTATCTAGCGTAATGATTTTCAAATAAGTACAAAAGTTTTGTCAATACTACTAGTACACAGGTTAGGTTACTATTATCAGACATATCTCTTGCGTTCATAGCACACACAGGGCGGTGCGTCTGGATGGAAGAAATCCATCCACGACAGTTAGTATTCTGTATTTAGTTTAGGTTATCTTGATAGGTTATGCTACGATCTACATAGAAGACTAGTAAATTGCTGACATTTTAGTTAGCATACCAATTAACAAACTTTCTAGCCTCGTAGGTCTAAGTTACCAAATGGACACTTGTATTATATTTAGTAGGCCTAGGCCCTATGTACATACATTTTTCTTGATGTAATCTCTTGTCTCCTCGGGAAAAGCCAACCATCGCTGCTGGTATTGAACTTTGAGTGCTGCATCTTTTGATGTAAGTGTATTCTTTAGTTGTAATCCAGCAGCCATACGTGCAACCGGACTGTTGCCTCCATGATACAGAACTTCAGAGAGGCTTTTCACAAATTCAGGCTAGAACAAAAATCACCTAGGTAGTAAACATTCAACTTCCTTGACAAATTACAATACAACATGCAGGTTGAGCTAGATAAATTATGGATGTAGAAAACCACCAATGTTTAATCCCTCTTATGCTTGCAAGTTACAATGAATTTTGAAATTGTGAAGCTCTATTACCCCCCCCCCATTAGTGTTCAGCCTACCTGGTAGAAAACTACAAAACTACACAAGCTGACTGTTAAAAGGTAAGACTAGTGGCACTAGTGCCAATATTAAAATTTAAAACCTAGCGAAATTAGCTTTTTTCATATCTAAATAACGCCACATAGGCCTACTAATGACTAAGTGACATACACATAATTGGGATTCATAACAACTAATTACTTTATATGAAAATAATTAGTTTGTAGTAATTATGTAGGGCTTATAACTGTTTTTGGGATATGATTTTTTTTTCTTTTCATCTCCAACACGGAATACTAACTGTAATTACATATTATTGTATCAATATAGGCCTATTATCCAGTTTCTTTTTTTATGAAACAACATGATTGATATAGGCCCATATATCTAAAACCTAGCTGTTAGTTGGGGAAAAGGGAGTGATTAACTAGGTATTACTAGCCTATGAGACATTAATTTGATGTGAAAAGTATCAGCAGCAACCTTGCTGATAAGATGTACAGCATGCAAATTTGTACTTTTCAGCATGACCCTAACTGCAGATTTGATTGCCCTTGGCACAATGCCAATACCTGCCAAAAATTAAACTTTAAATGTTCTCCATCTTAAAGCATGTCATTGAATGAAACTAGCTTTTAGTAGGTAGTGAAATTGCAGAAACATAAGAAACAGCAGTTTCCTTGAGGCTTTTTCATCTTCCCCTCCCCTCCCCCCAATGACTTGAAAGGAATAATATATTATTAATATACAACTAGGCCTCAGGCACTGCTATTATTTTAAGAAAAAGGAATTGGACCTACTGACTAGTATATAGAAGCATGTAATATTTTAGGCCACAAAAGTTTGAAACCTGAATTAAACCACAATTATTAATTAATACAGAACCAGGTACTTACTAAATTATTTTGAGCTGCTCGCTCCAAATAACTCTGGGCTGCCTCCAATTCATTCTTATCTAAAAAGCAAAACAACATTAGGTCTAGGATGTAGCAATGGCAGTGCTCTTATACTTGGGCCTACTTAGCTGGCCTAGAAGCCGTAGGGTCAAATGCATAGTCATTCCTCACGTGCTCCTCAACTCAGCCTTTCCTCACACTCGCCAACCACCAATCACAGAGCAGCATTGCCATGTGGACTGCTCTGTGATTGGTGGTTGGATGTGTTTGAGGAAAGGCTAAGTGAGCACGTGAGGAACAACTATGCACTTGACTCAGCTTAAATATTTATAGGCTATATAGGCCTATATTCACTGTACACCATACAATGAAGCAAGGCCCATTTTTTGAATACACTTGAATACACAGTTTTATTCAGTAGGCCTACGGCTTATGAATTCCAACCTAAGGTTGGAATGAAGCAGGGCCCATTTTTTGAATACACTTGAATACACAGTTTTATTCAGTAGGCATACCGACTATGAATTCCAACCTAAGGTTGGAATTCATAGTCGGCCCCTACACCTAGGGGCGCCCATTGTTACCACGGTAACAGTTGTTTCCATGTTATTTTCCATAAACAAAACAAATCCATAGCAACAATGGGTGCCCCTAGGTGTAGGGGCCGACTATGAATTCCAACCTTAGACAAAAGTGGTTTAAAAATCCTCCCAGTAAATCTGAAAACTTTTTGTAATAAACAGAATGACAAACATGCAAGTTATAAATAACTGTTAATATTACAAAATAGGCACTATTAATTACAAGTGGACGCTGTTCCAGTAGGCCTACATATTTACATACGTCAATGAGACGGTTCCATGTTCGAATAATGGCGATGGAATGCATCCAACATGCATTTGTCTTCATAAGCATGGACTTAAAATTTAGTAACTGTGCTACTGCTGGTAAATCAGTGTGGGCTTACCACTCAACTAGCCCACAGAAGTCGCCCGTGGGCTGCCATTTTGCACTTTGGCAAAGGTTTCTGACTTTTTTACATTGACTACGTTTATCAAATCAGTGTGGGCCTACCACTCAACTAGCCCACAGAAGTCAACCATGGGCTGCCATTTTGCACTTTGGCAATGGTTTCAGACTATTTTACATTGACTACGTTTATCAAGCGGGCTGAGTCCACATTAGCTGGTTCGAGTCCGCACTTCATTTGTCTGATGAACATGTCAGCTTGCGCTTATTTCGATTCAGCAACGATACCGCACTGGCTCGCATTAACCGAGCTTAAAATTTACTGATAAACGGAATCGAACTGAGTTCAACGGCCAATGCCAACAACAAATGACTCACGGCCTGCTCACTTTTTCACTTGATTCCTGACTTCAAGCACATAGCTACGCAACATGTCGAGCTGTGCTTCGAGTTGTCCTCTTCGATCTCACAGACAATTGCTGTTCAACAAACAATTGTACCTGCTGGCACAAAAATGCCCCCTTGCCAGTTTTCTACAAACTATTTAAAAGTACTAAAGACATTGGCATAAGCTCGAGCTTCTTAGGAATCCATCTTGGATACGTAATCCGGATTAAAACTACCGTGATAAACAGAAAATGGGCCCCGTGTGGTCCAGACTCAGGCAGCTTGATAAACGTAGGCCTAGTCATTTTTGGTATGTAATTGTTTAGCAATAGGGGCTTAAATGGCCATTAATTTCCAATACTGGAAATGGTATGATCTAACAATGATGCAGGTCAATTATAATTATGCATCCATTATATAACTGTCACCACTCACTCTCTTAAGATTGATGCAGAAATATGAGACAAAGTCCAGATAATAGTGGAACGTTGCACGAGTTTGTCGACTCACGGATATTACACACTAGAATAAAAATAATTACGCCTAGGGCCTATAAGTAAAAGTAAATAATAAAGAAGTGTTCAGCACTGCCTAGATATTAGTACTTTTGTTTGTACGGATACTAAACATTTTCAGTTCGGTTGATATCTATGGCCTATCCCAGTTTAGGCCTATACAAAGTGGCAAGGTGGTTAAATCTTGGTTTAGGCCTACACACGTTTGTTTATAAATCCACCCAATGTTACGATCACAGTAGGCCTATGGGTAGTTCAGTTAGGAAAAGACACGTCTAGGAACAAAATATTAAACCTTGAATCTCAGGGAAGTGTGTAAACTAAGGTTGCCCATTGACATCGATGTCGATGCAAATTTCCGACATCGATTTTTGTTCACAAATTGAATCGTTTTTTACACAAAATAATAATTTTAAAAAATCTGTACTTTGCTCTTCAACAAGGTTACAACACGAAGGTTTGCGATGAACAAGAAACGATTTTGTTAGTTTTTCTTTTCAGTTTTTACATTGTTCAAGGAACTTTTTTTTTTCGATGTCGATTATTTCAGGTTTGATGTTGATGTCGAAAAATTTCCGGCATCGCGATGTGACATCGATGTTTTGATTTCGATGTTGTAATTCAACATCGATGGGCAACCTTAGTGCAAACCGATCTTAAAGGATTTTGGTCTAGTCGAAAGATTTCTGAAGAACTTCACACAAAGATGCGATATTTCCATTTATGCTCTATAGCCTAGCGGTTGATTATGTGAACGCAGGACCCCAGATGTCTGATGGCACATCGTAAGGTTTAAGATGGTTCAGTTTCAGCAACGTTGAATAATTCTCAACTTTCTTGTGACAACCACTATGACTAGGCCTACACCTAGATCCTACAATCAAACCTTTAATCATGCGTGACCACTTGCACGTGTTCCCTATGGGAGACCGTACGAAATTCCCGTCTTTAAAGAGAGCGCTGCGAGCGGTGTTGTTCATTGAAACTAGGGGGTGTGTGCACCTGCCATGGTTTTACTGTGGACAACTGTCAACAGCTGTGGCATTACTCCAAACATTGTAATATATTTAAGTCTTTTTATGCCAATTATACGTTTTTGGTACTTAAAAAGTTGTGCAACATGAGACTTTGTTTTAAGCATTTCGGCATAGTTGACGACAGCCGCGTCATCAAACTTCGGCAAGTTCTTCTTCTTCTTCTTCTCTTATGCCCGCAATTGGTCTATTCGGCCATCATGCGTTGTCGTGCTAACCAATAGAGACAGGACTCCCTCTGTACATATGTCATGCCATCTGGCATCGCGTCAAGTTCCCTCTTCATCCTTTCAACATAACCAATATCTGGTCACTGGTGGTACTAACACGTTCAAACAATCCGGAACGATGGGTGGTTGTTTGCCAAAATTGCAGTTGCGGTTGTAAGCTTCAAGTCAGGAAGAGGAAAATATGTTGTGCCATAAATAATGATTAGTCTAGGGCCTATGCTTGTTTCAACAACTTCTCGAGAGCCTTCGAAGGCACCTACAAACTAGGGCTAGGCTAGCATTGACAGTCAGTCCCATTCTTTTTTCGGAGTGTATATTCCTACGGCAGAACGTAACAATTAATACACACTATTCTTACGTTGAGCTATCGACGGAGCTAAAGAGGTTAGGGGGAATGTTGATCTTGAACCAAATAAAGGGAAATGAGGTAGGCCTAGGCCTACACGGAGACGCAACTTTATAAAGACGTTCAAAAGGTTAGGGAGAATGTTGATCTTGAACCACAATAAAGGAAAATAAGGTAGGTAGGCCCAGTAGGCCTACAAGGAGACGCAACTTTATAACGCAACTTTGGTGGTTTTGAACGAAAAAAAAGCGAAAAAAGTGAGTAGAACACCGGATCAGCTGTGCGTAAGTTTTACCGAAAATAATGTAGGCCTAGTAGGCCTAAAGGGTATTTCTTGCACATTAAAGCCTACCTAATTCTTACGTTCGGCGGGTGATGAAGGTCTACTCTTACGTCCTGAAATGAAAATAATGTAGGCCTAAAGGGTATTTATTATTCTTACAATATTCTTACGTTCGCGGATGGCTTCTTACGTTCTAACGTAAGAATTACTAGGCCTAGGCCTGGGCTACACACTATTCTTACGTTGGTGGTGCGTGCGCCTGTCGAGTCGATTAGTCACATGATTAGAAAACCAATAGAAACACGGAACGTAAGAATAATTTATAATAAATCTTACGTTCTGCCGTAAGAATATCCACTGCCTTCTTTTTTACTTCATATTTAACAGTTCTGTCTTATAATTATATTTTCATTCATATTATGTTTTCATGTTTTTTGTTTTGTATTTTGTATTTTGTATATTTAATTATTTTTGGGTGGTTGTATTGTTATCATTATCATTTCCAGGTTCTTTTATTTATTTTTATAATTAATTTTATTTGTTCATTAATATATTTAGATTTTAAGTACTTTTAGTAGGCTATGGGTTGGCAGTCACTCTGTGTGTTTGGAGCTGTGCTCTTTTCTGCCAACCCCTATTCACTTTTGTAATGAATGGGAATAATTAATAAATAAATAAAATAAATAAAACTAGCTCTGCTTTGCGTCCACTTGTTCGTGCACGTCTCTCTTTTAAAAGAATTTTCAGTTGTAACGTTAAACTACCATACTTAGCAGCCATCTTTAGATAACAGTGAACAACACCGCTCGCAGCGCGACTAGCGGCGAAATGTCATACGGTCTCCCATACCTCATCTGCTGTTTATGACTAGCTACAACCTAGGCCTAGGCCTAAGTCATATGATCCCATCATAGGAGTGACTCAAGAGTTGGTCACTGGAAGAATGTTGACTTTTGTTTGAGTAGGGAGGCCTATGCCCAGTTGCGTTCCAGCTTCATTTTGACACGAGTTCTCAAACGTACATTAGGCCGAAACCTATACATACTAGTTGAGTTCAGGTGACCCAGTGCATTTTTAACCAAGGCAGGCCTAAGCCTAGATGTGGGCCATATGTAGGCCCAATTAACTAGGCCTATAGGCCTATTCCAGTTTCCCGCATAGGCCTAGGCCCTAGGTCTATAGGGTGCTAGACCAGGGTCTAGGGCTCATTAGATAGGCCTACTATTAAAGAAGGGAGCAAAGAAATATTTCCTCTAGGCGCCTAGGCCTAGGCCTAGGCCCTAGCCTAGGCCTAGCCTCTGAGGCATTTATGTTGTGGCTTGGGCTAGGCCCTAATTAAGTTCTCAGGATGTTTCTCCTTTATCACAACACGTAAAAAGATCAGTGAAAGGGATTAGGCCGAGGCCTAGGGCCTAGCCTGTAAAATGAAAATTCGCATAGGTCTGGGCCTAGGCCCTAGTCTAGGCCTAGGCCTGGTCTTACGACAAGCATGTAGCCTAGGCCTAGGCCTAGGGTCTAGGCCAAGCATGTAGGGATTGTAGCCTAGGCTTATGTGGGACTCAGCTGCTCTTCGCAAATTATGGTACTTAGTTGAACTCTCATTATTAGGCATGCTTAAGCATTCAAAATAACATTTAAGATAATTTATATTCATAAATTTAAAACGTACTATTTCGTTGGCCGTAGGGGCCTATCGAGTCAGCTAGACATCAACGATTTTTGCTCGCTATCAGTGACAAAGGTTTGAATTTGATACATTCATGCTAAGTACGTACCAGGAGAAACAGTCTTCTCTAAAACTTGAATAAGCTGTAGAGTAGTTTCCGGATTCATAATTCTATTTGTTTGATCTATACTATCAATAACTGCTTTATAATTTCAGGAAATAATTTCTTTAGTAGGCCTAGGCCTATTTCTAACCGGCAATGGCAATCGCCCACATGTAAAATGAATTGCCAAGTGTATTCATACGCAATAAATTTTAGGTGACAACGTTTAAATTCAATATTCTTTACAACGATGGCGTTCTTTTAAAATATTTTTTTTTTGTGCAAATTACAGCATAAAAAGTCAGAGCATGATTTAAGATGGGACATTCTAACACGTAATGCTAGGAACTATTTTCTGTGATCAATTCCCATAATGCATCAGTCTGCCACAGCTACGAATATCTTCGCGCCAAGCGGCAACCATGATGAGTTTCACCAAACACGCAATAGGTAGCGGAGTAGTACAAGTCACGGTCTACCGTGGTACAAGAAGTTTACTAATTCAGTGCATACTTGATTCACAGTACTTACCATTCTTTCCACGGTTCAAGTGCGACCGCAGTTTCCTTGAAATTACTGTGAGTCCGAATTGCACTGTAAGTGTCTTTTAGGGTTTCGGAAGTTTTAATAATACCCAAATCTCTCAAAAAAGTTATCAAATGTAATCGTTTGTTTATTGTGTGGACGCTTTTATTGGCTTATGAGAACCCAAGATCAGTAGCACAGTAGTTTTGGACACTCGATACTTAAAAATGACCAATCTTGTCACTTTAAACACAATACATAATATGATATGTTAACTTCCTGTCATTATATTCGAATAACTGTAACTAGGGTTGTTTTGTAAAGGGAACATATTATGGCTTTTACTGATACTGTTACTTTTACTGTTACTATTACTGTTACTGTTACTGACTGCTAATTTGCATTGTGCATGGGCCTAAATGCATATGAAATTTTGCACACACATACATCAACAATAAGTTTTACATGGTAATGTTTTCAAAAATTGTCGACCATTTCTTGAGCACATTTTGTTTTTTAATGCAATTTTACCGGTCCGCAAGGGGGCTTGTAAAATTCAGAAAAAATACATTTTTGCAATGTAATAATACACAAATGTGTATCGATTTTTTGATAAAAAAAACTGTGGGGAAAAGTGTATTTTTTAAATAATTATCAATGTTTATCGTAAATTTTAATTTTCTTAAAACCGATGGGTGAGTTTTGAAACTTGGTAATTTTGAACATAATCTGAAATGTAGAGAGATTTTATTAAAATATGAATGATTTATACTTGCCCCTATCTTAAAAATTGTTAATATTAGGCCTAAGTGTATTTTAATTAATAACCAGCTAAACAAAATAATACTAGGGAGTTGAGTTGGCTTGCAGAGCGGAGGGTGGCTTTAGAAGGAGTTCGATACCCACCGCGGGTAGGCCTACCTTTAACGCTTGGGGGGTTTGTTACTGGGTGAGTGAGTTATGAAGGTTAACCTATCAAGAAGTTGAAATTTTAACACATATTATAGAGCGACTCAAACCACATAACAACAGTGTGACGTCAGTGGCAGGGCGTTAAGAGAGTGCGCATGCGCAAAGTGGTGGCTCATTGTTGGGGTTTACATGTACAGACGAGCTGGATCGAGTACAGTTTTCAAGATCGAAGATGGCCTTTGCTTTGCTGACGGGCGACACTGGCGCGGCGTAGCGGTAATTGGGTTGACATTCGTTGTCGTTCGTTAGCATTAAAAAGGAAATCTACTGGTACCTCAAATTGTAGTAGTATTACTTTGCGCGCATGTGTTTGCAGCAAGAAAACGTCTTCATCACCGAAAGCCAACAATGGAACAAATGAATTGAGCTGATGGACAAACTATCAGCTGTCAAAATAATAAAATTGCAACCATAGAAATAAAAACAAGTGTAGCAATAGTAACTGCTCGCCATTTAAAACTTTTAATGATAGACAACGACTAAGTGAAAGTTTTGTATGTGTATTTGTTTGTTTTTTGTTTTGTTTTCCAAAATCAGACGAAATTATTTTTTTGACAGCTTGTTGTTTGTCCATCGATTTAATTCATTTGTTTCATTGTTGTCTTTTGGTGTTGCTAGTGCCCTATAGATTCACATCGTATACTGTGACAGACAACGACAAACATGTTTTAACGAATCCGGCTGCGAAAACCTACGCGACAGGTTGAAATTGGTTGGGAGAGTTGTGGGAGAGCATGAGAGAAGGGAAGTGGATGGGAACAATCCTTAAGATATTGGATGGGGAATATGTATTATATTTGAAAATAATTATACTCTGTACAGTTTACTAATAATATACAACTCTGGATTGCTCATGGAATAGAAGAAAAAGGAAAGTCTTCAACAAAGAAATCAGATTCACAGTCTGTCTGGCAGTATTATGAGATAGAACCACCACGATGCCATACAAAACTCATTACACTAAAAAAAAATGATTAAAATAGCCTACTACCTGATATTAAATCCATACTATAGAATAAACCTCGGAATAAACGAATATAATATTTCAGATACAAAAAATAACAACTTACATAATACACTCCCAGTAACCAATATACATCATTTAAGACATGCGTTTACTCTATTTATTTATTTATTTGCCTGTCGATTAATACATGGTACAAATATAGGCATCGTCAATCTTATAATATACATAAAATAGTATACTTACAACAAAATGGGTTACACAACCTTCTAAGGGTTATGTCAACATTATATTTTTGTAATGTAGATGAACTATGCGATTCTAGTAATTGTCATTATTCATATAATATGTTGTATGTTATATACAGGGGTGAACTGGCTACTGGCTACTGGCTAGGGATGCCGGGATGCGATCGCATCTCGGGCCCCCAGGCAATCCGGGCTCTTTGGCAGTCCGGGCCCCAGCGTTTGAGCGCACACATTTGGCCCCTAGGCCCCCCAAATACTTAAAAAACAAAAAATAAATAGCTAATAGGGGCCCTTAATCCCACTACACCAGAAAGCTCCTATGATGTTAATACTTCTCTGTGTATCGCTAAAAAATCCAAACCCCACTCGATAAGTATTATTTTGAAATACCGCGCGCCGCGACTGAAGGCTGTGAACGAGCGAGCAGGAAACAAGCCAACAACGCTAGCATTTTGCGAGGGACAATTTAGTACTTACCTCAAATATAGTTTTTTTGTGATTTGAGTTACGCGCCCAAGTAGTGTTACACTTACTGGTAGGGTAGTCTCTGTTAATTGCGTCCTAAAATCGCGTTTTAGGCCATTAAATTCAATGCATCCCTTAAAAAAATGTTTACGCCTTTGGCGTAATTGCCTCCGGCGGCTGTAGCGAACAGCTATGCCGCGTCACCTCGTGCGGGCCCCCCGACACCCAGCATCGTGGGTCTTTTAATCCCAGTCCGCCACTGTGTATATACATGAATATGATACATGTATGTATTCAAATAAAATACCTAACTACGAGACTATCAGTAAGTTGTGAGTGTAACCTAGGGGGGTGTACGATGTCCCCGTGTTGGGGTTGAGCAAAGAAGGATGATGGGTGTAAAGGGGTTTGGGGGATTGAAGTTAACTGTAATAAGAGTACTAGGAGGGAAACTGAGCTATTTTGTTATTAGTTGAAAATGTAATCCACATTTTGTAGTTGTGGCGGCCAAAGCGTGCTTGGATGATGATGTTTTGGATACACATGGGGAATTGGGAAAGTCAGTGTCCATTTTATTGTGAAGGGATCGGAGTAATAAGGGGGGGGGGGGAAACGAATCATCATTATTTTAATATGAGTGGACTGCTATTAGTATTTTTGAATTGAATATCAGGACTGTCACACCAAAAGTAGGACGTAGGGCACCCCTATCCCAGACCATCCCAGACCCAAGACCGGTCTTAGAGGGTTTGATGCCTTGTGCCAATGCCAGTGCCAGAGAGCACGTATTTTACCAACGGAGAAAAGCTAACAATTACTAATAATGTGTCCGTCATTCGAGGCATGTTACAACCGTATCATTGCGTATCACTCGTATCATAACCAAAACCACCCGGAGCAGTGCGTATACGGCGGTGTATACGCACCAAGGCCTTGTAATAGGATGAAATAAACTTTTGTCGAATAGCACCGTAGATGGTTATAGTATTTAGAGTTCAGTTTTCTTGAAAATTGTTAAGACTGATTGCAAGTGAAACAGCCCCCAGTGTTGATTATGAATCCATAATCAGCTGACCAACGCTTTCCTTAATCTGGCAATCTGATGCACAGGCGGCAGCCGGCAGAATTCTCGTATTTACTCCAGCACAGTGCCTGTGCTGGTTCTCTTCACAGCTGTTATTAAACTTGCAAGGAAAATACGTTTTAAGTTTTGGAAATAAAGGATACTGTATTGCCAGTTATTAAATGCAACAGTTTGGTCAGTTATCACTGTCTGTATGCAGGGGTGTAAACCTACGATGTCTACAAGGGACACACCGTCTGAACATGGTCTTAGTGTACTTTTTAACATTTAGCCCCCCGCCTAGCGCCTAGTATTTCTATCGAAATTATAGGTGCAGTAACTGATGTTATTTCAGTTGTTTAATTGATATTTTATGCTTCAATATTAGTCATAATTGAACAAGATTTAAAATATACAACTTTCACAAACAAATATCCAACTTTCTATTTTTTCACCGTGGGTTTTATTAATGCATAAAACCGCAGCTTTCTATGGGTTAGAACAATTAAAATTCGAGCAAATTATCAATTTTTCAGACTTTTGTTTTATTCACATAGTCTCGAACAGGGCGTGCAAAGGTGATGCGCGTGTCCCCGTGTTAGGCTTCTTTTTAGGATAGGGACGTGTTCGATACGTTTAACTATGTGAATTTCACTGCGAGCTGCGATCACCTCAGGCTACGAAAACTCGTTTTTCTCACTAGCCCAAGCTGCACACCCCTTGAGTCGCTAGCAGTTTTGGACTTGCTGATGGTAACATAAGAATGCGTAGGGGAACTGTCATGTCCGATTAGTGCGATTGATTGGAACTGTTATCTCAGACGGAACTGTTAGAATTTCAGTTTCCAAAAACTATTTGCATTTTTGTTAGTGAAGTCCGAGTGGATACTAGGAAAACAGTTAGCAACCCCCTGGGGCCAGTCACCCCTTTATGTTAGGAAAGGTCGTTTTTGCAACCGTTGAGCGGAGAAAGATTGAACAACAAGATAATGGCACAGGGACTTGTAAATCTATGTGAACATAAAGAAGACTTTAGGGGGTACACAAACAGTTGGCAAATTGGAAACCGTGCCATTTTTCAGTTCGCAGTGAAACCCATTATAGGGACACGGCGTGTCTTCTCGTGTCCCCTGGTTGTGTGTTAGACGGGAAGCAATAAGGAATGTTCGTGGTGTCATGGATAGGATTCTAGGTTGCACAAAAAAAACAATGAGCTAAGATTGTTCTTATGTATATTTGTCATGAACTTATCAGAGAAGAAGAATGGTCATAAATTGCTCAATTAACTGTGACAATTATAATTATTTTGTATAATGAGGTGCACCATGTGCCGGTAACTTTGTTTGACTACGTGCACGCACTCGCGAACAAAACGTTCGCAACTAACTCATACATGGGTAAGAAATCTGCTAGATGACACAAACTACATTATTATATAGAGCCGTTTAAAGCTAGCTCTGGCACGAGGACTGAAAACAGTGTAGTCTCTTTTCTTGACTCAACGTTTATACACATCTATAACAAACAACATCAAACCATTTGCCATGAACTGAAGAGCGAAAGAAAACATACAACATAGCGACGGCAGAGCTACTTTGTACGATAGCAAAGGCAGAGCCGTCTATGCAATGCATACAAATGACGTACAGAATTTTGCAAATTATTCTCTAAGAGAAGAACTAACACTTTTATCTCACTGGTAATATGATATGATGAAAATATCTTAATCCCTATTCATCTGGTTGTCATAACAAACAATACGGCACATCAGTGTAGTAATAGGCTTCTGCCACTTCCCTGAGATGAATACATCTCTACCTTATCGTTTCTTTTCGCTCAAAAATATATATTTCTCTTTTAATAACGCCCCTCCAGAAGGGACTGCGGATCAGTCAAGAGTGCTTCGCTTCTCTCTGTAGTAACTCAACCCACCGTGATTCATTCAATCCTATCGCTGACCAGATACCACACATCATGTGACATTTCGTTTTTTTTCTTTTACAAAGGTAGTTTTTATCTTACATATTCCAAAATAACAAATAATGAAAATATAGATTAGAAAGGAACACTTCCAAATGGCCAACGATATTTATGAGTTTTGATTTGTACAATGTGACAATGTGACAGTCACACATAAATTGTATGCATTTTGCCTTGTTCACGTGATTATGCGTGAACACTTCATCGGTGCATGTTTGCATTATAGAGAACTAGTTGACAGTCACAGCTTAGCGCGAGGGAGCACGCTATGAAACTATAAATAGATAGTATAGATATGGTTGGCATGAGAGAAATAGGCTATGTAAAAAAAATATTGCACTCTTATAAAGTACGCTGGCCAAAATATGGTACAAAAACTCATTTTATCATTTATTTGTAACATGATAATATATTACTATTAATAAGTGTTAAATATTGATCTCTTTACATCTACAAGGTAACTTCAAGTTGAGTCGTAGTGATTACTTAATCAAATAAAAATATCGCAAACATCTTTTTTCAAAAGGAAAATTACATCCGGCTGTGCGTAATTTGAACTACATTTTCCTCCTGCTATAATATCACACAGACTCATTAGACTTAATCACATACAGTAAAACAATTCTCAAATGACAATGGCACTGTTTTTTTTTTTGTAGGCGAACCTTCTAGGATTTATCGTTCTTATAACTTATAACCTTATCACAATGATATAGACCTCGCCATCAGAGATCACTGTATACGCTCCTCCACGCCTATGTCCAAATGATGCACACAACACTTTATCACGCATACAATCACACTACTTTATCCCTAAACAATCACAGAAGAGTTTCGTTATCATCATAAAATGAAACATAACTTATAAGTACATATTTTATGGTAATCAATAAAGAAAATATGCCTGGAAGTAGACTTAAAACTAATGGTGCAAGATGAATATTATACTTGACTGGCTTCAGGCTTCGGCAGCTGACCAAGTCATACAGGCTCGAAATGAAGAACACAAACACAGACAGGCATAAGCCAAAGGTACTTAGTTTATATCAAGGCCTCCTCGCACAACTCCACCATCTCAACATTGTTCTGTCTCGTATCAGTAAGAAGAAAAGTCACGCTAAGTACACACCGTACTTAGTTTTGAAGTGAAAATAAATAGCCGAGTTCGGTAAGATGTCTTTCAAGAGAGGGTTGACGTCTCTAGAAGGGGAGACTTGCGACGAACATGTTCTCGATAAGGGGCGGCGCCGGGACCAAGTCTTCGAGCTTCAGGTAGAAGATCCTCTGTAGGCCCTGGACGCTCAGTGAACGCAGCTCGGGCAGTTTACCCAGCAGGCGGGAAAAGTAGTGCGGCTTGCGCTGCGCCTCAGCGTTGTAGGTCACGTGGTCGCGGAGTGATCCGATGATCTTCATCTGGAGCTGTTCCACCTTGTGAGGCTCTTTCAACCCGTGACGCTCTGTGAACAAAACAGTGCGCATTAGGAATCACTCATTACAAGTATGAATATGTTATGTTACAACTATCAAAGGGAGGGGACGACGACCCTTATGCAAAAAAAAATAATCAGGTGCAAAGTGACCTTTTAAACTTACAATCAAGATGGTATTTTTTTTTTTTTCATTGAATAACAAAGATATTGTTTTAGGTAACACCTACTACAACATTTTCAACACGGTTTGTTAATTGTGAAATAATGGCATTCACTTCACTCGAGGCATCCTAATTTGCTCATCATTGTATAGGTGTACAATACAACCGCTGAAGTTCCTTTAATTGGTGGGGCTAAAGAGTTGTTAGAAAAATAGAAATTGGTTTTCCACCATTTGTATCAGTGTTGGCGACATCAGGGCCGCGTATCAATCAGTATGAGACCCGGCGCCTCCACCATCTGTATCAGTGTTGGCGACATCAGGGCCGCGTATCAATCAGTATGAGACCCGGCGCCTCCACCATCTGTATCAGTGTTAGCGACATCAGGGCCGCGTATCAATCAGTATGAGACCCGGCGCCTCCACCATCTGTATCAGTATTAGCGATATCAGGGCCGCGTATCAATCAGTACGAGACCCGGCGCCTCCACCATCTGTATCAGTGTAAGCGATATCAGGGCCGCGTATCAATCAGTATGAGACCCGGCGCCTCCACCATCTGTATCAGTGTTAGCGATATCAGGGCCGCGTATCAATCAGTAGTAGACCCGGCGCCTCCACCATCTGTATCAGTGTTAGCGATATCAGGGCCGCGTATCAATCAGTATGAGACCCGGCGCCTCCACCATCTGTATCAGTGTTAGCGATATCAGGGCCACGTATCAATCAGTATGAGACCCGGCGCCTCCACCATCTGTATCAGTGTTAGCGATATCAGGGCCGCGTATCAATCAGTATGAGACCCGGCGCCTCCACCATCTGTATCAGTGTTAGCGATATCAGGGCCGCGTATCAATCAGTACGAGACCCGGCGCCTCCACCATCTGTATCAGTGTTAGCGATATCAGGGCCGCGTATCAATCAGTATGAGACCCGGCGCCTCCACCATCTGTATCAGTGTTAGCGATATCAGGGCCACGTATCAATCAGTACGAGACCCGGCGCCTCCACCATCTGTATCAGTGTTAGCGATATCAGGGCCGCGTGTCAATCAGTATGAGACCCGGCGCCTCCACCATCTGTATCAGTGTTAGCGATATCAGGGGCACGTATCAATCAGTATGAGACCCGGCGCCTCCACCATCTGTATTAGTGTTAGCGATATCAGGGCCGCGTATCAATCAGTATGAGACCCGGCGCCTCCACCATCTGTATCAGTGTTAGCGATATCAGGGCCGCGTATCAATCAGTACGAGACCCGGCGCCTCCACCATCTGTATCAGTGTTAGCGATATCAGGGCCGCGTATCAATCAGTATGAGACCCGGCGCCTCCACCATCTGTATCAGTGTTAGCGATATCAGGGCCGCGTATCAATCAGTATGAGACGCGGCGCCTCCACCATCTGTATCAGTGTTAGCGATATCAGGGCCGCGTAGCAATCAGTATGAGACCCGGCGCCTCCACCATCTGTATCAGTGTTAGCGATATCAGGGCCGCGTATCAATCAGTATGAGACCCGGCGCCTCCACCGTCTGTATCAGTGTTAGCGATATCAGGGCCGCGTATCAATCAGGACGAGACCCGGCGCCTCCACCATCCGTATCAGTGTTAGCGATATCAGGGCCGCGTATCAATCAGTACGAGACCCGGCGCCTCCACCATCTGTATCAGTGTTAGCGATATCAGGGCCGCGTATCAATCAGTATGAGACCCGGCGCCTCCACCATCTGTATCAGTGTTAGCGATATCAGGGCCGCGTATCAATCAGTATGAGACGCGGCGCCTCCACCATCTGTATCAGTGTTAGCGATATCAGGGCCGCGTAGCAATCAGTATGAGACCCGGCGCCTCCACCATCTGTATCAGTGTTAGCGATATCAGGGCCGCGTATCAATCAGTATGAGACCCGGCGCCTCCACCGTCTGTATCAGTGTTAGCGATATCAGGGCCGCGTATCAATCAGGACGAGACCCGGCGCCTCCACCATCCGTATCAGTGTTAGCGATATCAGGGCCGCGTATCAATCAGTACGATACCCGGCGCCTCCACCATCTGTATCAGTGTTAGCGATATCAGGGCCGCGTATCAATCAGTATGAGACCCGGCGCCTCCACCATCTGTATCAGTGTTAGCGATATCAGGGCCGCGTATCAATCAGTATGAGACCCGGCGCCTCCACCGTCTGTATGTGTGTTAGCGATATCAGGGCCGCGTATCAATCAGTATGAGACCCGGTGCCTCCACCATCTGTATCAGTGTTAGCGATATCAGGGCCGCGTATCGATCAGTATGAGACCCGGCGCCTCCACCATCTGTATCAGTGTTAGCGATATCAGGGCCGCGTATCAATCAGTACGAGACCCGGCGCCTCCACCATCTGTATCAGTGTTAGCGATATCAGGGCTGTATGTGATTGTTGAGGCGCATCGCTAGCGCGAAAATGGCATCTCTTAAGTCCTGACCTCAATTGTTGGTATCGCAATCGTAATCGGGGGATCGTTTCCAATTTGAATTATAACGACATTGCGATCTAGTTGTAAACAGTACCACAATTACCATGTAACTTGTTATTTAATTCTTTCAGGATTTCCAGTTTACGATTGCGATCCTGCAGCGACAATTGTGTGTAGGACTTTAAGCTGTGAACGTATCGTAAGGGTTATGCCATGGTTCACTGGCAACGCCGTAAGGAGGAAGCGGAGCTTTAAATTTCTCATATCGGACGGTCACCCCACGCGGTTATTTAATCGGAATTTACCAAGGAATTTCTTGGAATCTATTTGTTATTAATCACTACGTGGAATTCACCAACCGTGATTCGAATACACCCCCACAAATCCTGCTAACGGACTCGCTGAAAGTGTCTGTACGATACCAGTGGCAATGTTACTAGATTTAGGTCGGTAGTTGACACATGCGTCACTTCACTATTACATAATCCATGACGACACCACATTGTAAGTTAACGCGACGAGACTTTAGGATCTAAAAGCCTTGTCAGACTATCGGGAAACTCGCGCGAGCTCCAAGCTACGAGTATAGACTTGCACTTGGTAGATAATGGAACTAGGCGACACGCCGCTCGCGTGAGCTCCACGCTACGAGTAGACTTGCCCTTGGTAGATAATGGAACTAGGCGACAGGCCGCTCGCGCGAGCTCCAAGCTACGAGTAGACTTGCCCTTGGTAGATAATGGAACTAGGTGACAGGCCGCTCGCGCGAGCTCCAAGCTACGAGTAGACTTGCCCTTGGTAGATAATGGAACTAGGCGACAGGCCGCTCGCGCGAGCTCCAAGCTACGAGTAGACCTGCACTTGGCGACAGCCCGCTCGCGTGAGCTCGAGAAATGTCTACGTTGTTCAACTCCCTAGCGACTCAAGTTGCAGTTTTAAAAAAATCACTATTTTACCACGTGACCATGTGACACATGAGAATCTATTATCTTATCCTATTACCTTTTAATATCTATTATTATATATTATTTATGTTTTGTCAAGTATTTGAAATACTTATAAGCTCGCGCGAGCCAACTCGCGCAAGTTTCTCGATCGTCTAACAAGGCTGTGCGCTATGCTTTGCTGTGTACCTACCTGTGACCAGCGTGAGGGCGCAGAGACAAGCGAATGCTGATATGTCGATATCCATGGCGTGGAGAGACTGGCAGAAGTCGAAGATGGCGTGAAGCCAGTCTCCGAAGCTGCGTTGACACTGCAGTTTGTCGAGGACGACTCCGTTGCAGAAGGTGAGCTTGGTGTCGTCGGGACGCGTGCGTTGGGCAAGCCGCAGCACAAACAGCTCGAGCGACGCCGACTGGAACAGCAACTCTTGGTCGTCCCGGTGGAGATCTGGGAAGCCGGGGATCTTGTCCGCAAACAGTCGGATCACGTCCACGGAGGTCGTTAGGAGGTTGTAGAACTGCTGGATCTTCTCGGCTTCGCTGGTCGAGGGCTCCGCGGGGCTCGGTTCTCGGTTCTGAAACATGGCATCACGTTAGAGCACGCACATAGACACACGCACACAGGCACACGCACACGTACACGCACACGCACAGCACACGCGTAGAGCGTACACGCACACAGGCGCACGCACACGTACAGGCACACTCACACGCACACGCGTAGAGCGTAGAGCGTAGAGTGTACACGTACCTGGGAGTAGTCGAGGTTGGCGAGATCTGGCGTCGTGTCCACGTGGGCGCGGACGAGCGCAGTGATGAGTGAGACGGGAGGGCTGGGCGGCGACTCCTGAGGGGACTTGGGTTTGGACGGCAGCCTCCCTCGACGTCCCTTGAGGGAGTCCGTCCGGACGACTTCCTTCACCATACCGACGGCCAGACACTTTTGAAACCGGCAGAACTGGCACCTGTTTCGTCGCCTCTTGTCGACTGGGCAAGCCTTGTCCGCGAGACAGACGTACTTGGAGCCCTTCTGCACGGTCCGCTTGAAGAACCCCTTGCAGCCCTCGCAGGTCCGTACGCCGTAGTGCTGACACGCCGCGGTGTCGCCGCACACGGCGCACAGCTGCGAGGGGGACGGGGGGGTGGGTCCGTGCCGAGCACCGGGGCCCGAGCCGTGGGCGGGGACGTCGCTGCTCCCGCACCCCGGCGAGGAGGACGCCGACGACGAGGCGGAGGGGGGAGGACCGGACGCCACGATGCCGAGACGGAGCTTGGGGGACTCGCTACTGCTGCAAGAACAAAACAACACTGACTGTCAGGGATATGTTGGCTTTGCTTGAAACCATCTACTGATGTCGTGAAACAACATGCAATATTACAGACGTGAGGGACAGTGTTCTTACCTCGTGGATTCGGACCTCTGCAGTGGTAACGACGCTCTCCTCTGCCGGAGACTCAGCGACGTTGTCACGTGCAGCTCAGAGGTGCTGGGGAAGTGTGGTAGCGAGTACGTGTCCTGTGGTAACGCTCCGGTGTCGAACCCGGGACTCGGTTGTTGAGGGTGAGACGGGAAGTACGGTGAGAACGGAGGCTGCGGCTGCTGTTGGAAGTCGTAGGGCGACGGGGCGGGGGTGGGGACGGGCGGGGAGGGGTGGTGGTGGTGGTGATGGTGGTGGTTCTGGTGGTGGTGGTACGGCGTCACGTTGTAACAGTCCTCGTCCATCTTGAAGCCCAGAGTAGCAAGGTCGGGCGAGCCCTCGTTGGGCGGCCGCGGGTAGCGGGGGTAGGTCTCCTGGAAGCTGGGTAGCAGGGGGGCTCCGCCGGGGGAGGAAGGACCGCCGAGGGACTCTTGAGAGTGGAAGACCACGTCGGGGAAGGGGTCAAGTTCTTCGGATAAAGCGCCGGTGTCTTCGGAGAAAGGGGCCGACAGCAGATCCGCGAAACTGCTAGAGCCGAACGGTGTCTGTGAATCAAACAAATACCAGTGTTAGTTTACTTTTTACATCGGTTTTTAAACATTAGAATAATGTTAGAGAGACGAGTATTGTTAAAACTCACCAAAAAATAATACTCAACAAACCATACGCTTAACTCTGTTTGAAATATAATAATTTACAGACTTTTATTTAAATACGTGAACCCATTTGCAAGTATATTATTATCAAATTAAACATTTAATGCTTCTACCTGCACAAGTTATGTATTTGTTAATTACGGCCGTCCGCGGGACGTAGGCCTATTAACGCGCATTTCTGTGAAAACATCGTAGAAACCACCGCACCTCGCTCGACTGACAATCCCGAACCAAAAGTCAACCCAATCAATTGTCTGTATTGATTGTTTTAGTTATTCACTATACAAGTGTTCGGAGGGAGTCCTAACGGATATGCGTCGCTCCACCCCGCGTCGCGACGCGCACGAGCACTGAGCGATGGGCGTCGCCCACGCGTCGCGACGCCCACCACCGCTCGACGCCATCGCTGACGCCGCAGGCAACGCTGGCTCCACTTCTCTATTACTGGTTCTAGTTTCAGTCATCAATTATTCCAACAATCTGCGCGGTCGACCGAATTCTGGTTCCCTTCTCACAGCGCTTTTTATGTTCTTGATTTCATCAAGTTTAATATGTTTCCATATTTGGCAGCAACATTAAAAACATGTTGCGGGTTGTCAAACGTTTCGGGATTAGAGAAATCAGAGTCTTTATGTAAAAGCTTATGCCGACGTCCTCGTACATTTCAGCCAACCCCCTCATTCTCGCACTAGCCCCATCGGCGAGGAACGTTGACTGTATTAGAGACCGCGGGAGCAATATTTTGTGTATTCATGATAAAATATGACTTCTTCAAATAGGAAGTGCATGTTTTCATGAGAAACACGATGGCATGCAATTACCGCATAAAAACTACGTTGATAATTGTATTATTATGCGATCGATCGAGCTTTATCAGAAATTGACATGATTACGTCACGAATAATACGAACTGTTGGAAGCGATCATTGCCTTTGATAAAACAAGTCAAAAGTACATGAATCCTGAACTTTCTTGCAAATTTAATTCCTTCATTGCAGATTGCAAAATTCATATTGTATTGAAAGTGACAGTAATATTTGAAAAGCTCAATGAATACAACTTTAAATAAATAAAATGTAAATGAATTGTATCCACCTACATATACAACACATTTGTAATTTCTAGACCTACTGTAAAGTTTTTAGTGTAACATTAGCTTCTCCTGAATAAATACAATATTTTGAACATTTGCAAGTAGGTATAGTGCTGCCGATGACCATGCGCTTCTGACGAACTCAGTTTTCAAATAAAGCGTCCCGTAAAACCAGCTACCTACGGTCCCGACTAACTTCGCACATGCTGACAACTCTACAAAACACAAACGACATTAGTGACAGGTTTTCCTACATGGAATATTGATTTTATGCATACGATTCGTATTATGAAGTTTTACTATATTTATTTAGTAAGTAAATCTAAAACTGATTAAACTGTAAGTTATACTTTACACAATTTTCATTAATGATAAATATGAAGTAATTTTATTTTTTCTTGCGAAATCAAATCAAAGAGAAAATTCGTAACAATGGTTCGCATAGAATTTTCATATGGTTTATATAGAATTTTGAAATATTTGTTTATTTTTACGACGTAATCGACAACTAAGTCACATGACGTCGGGAAGGGGGCTTCTTGGAGTAAAGGGTAAAGGGGAGGACGTGGACTGCGTTTCGTCTGGCTTCTCCACCTCGACCTGCCCGGCTAGGGTGGTCAGAAGCATAACCATACGTCGCCATAGCTCTCGGGACCACCAAAGCATGTCAGCCTGCCTACCACGGTAAGGTTACTGGACATTTAGTAATTTTGAAAAAAATATTTCATAAAATTTCTGAAACATATGATATCCAGTTTTGAAAATGAATTGGAAAATTAAAGAAAATGAATGAATTGGAGAGGTCCGTCGTATCATCCGTTACGGTTGTATCAGTGTTGCAAGTAATAATTAATTCATAAACATGTTCGTTAACAGTTTATGTCGTCATACTGTAGTACCCAATAAGCGAGCAGTACAAACAAATTCAAAGTGTATAATGCTACAACACAGCGTTTGAATTTAATTAAGTGTTAATGGAGATCTATCTTTTTGTACCCTCGAATAACTAATGTGTATCAACAGTATACTACAAAATTCGGTGTATGTTATTAAATAAACATGGACCAATACAATTTATATAGACTAATGGCTCATTTACTGCGACTTCCCCAAACAACCCCCACAAATTTAGAATTTAGATTAATTCTTGTTTCAATAATAATTAGTTAATTACAACTGTTTCCAGCTGAAACGAAACCCTGTCTTCTGCGGCTGATATGAAAAGTTCCCCCCCAACCCCCCCATACGTCCCTCAACACGTCAGAAGTTGAGGACGATATTCATCTCCACCTTTGAGATATATTGACAGTGAACAACTGAAACTCCCGAGTAAACCTGACTTTAAAAAACAGCAACCACAAAACAACCTTTGATCATTTACCGGTACATGTATTTCACGTTTAGAAAATACCCATGGTGGGTTAGATGCGTAACGTGTTTCTTCTTACTTCAAAATAATATATTCTATCTAATGGGACAGCAAGTTACTAGTGTCTAATTTCTATAGGTTTGCTAAACTGGTCTCAAGTATTGAACATGATGGATCGAGTTTTCGTACACTACCCTGGTGCCAACATCAAAGTGCTTCGTATCTCAGTAGCACGTAACACGTAGAAGATCGGTATAGTACAAGTTTTCGTACACGACCCTGTTGCCAATGGCAAAGTGCTTCGTATCTCAGTAGGAAGACCGGTTTAGTACAAGTTTTCGTACACGACTCTGTTGCCAATGGCAAAGTGCTTCGTATCTCAGTAGGAAGACCGGTATAGTTCAAGTATTCGTACACGACTCTGTTGCCAATGGCAAAGAGCTTAGTATCTTAGTAGGAAGACCGGTATAGTTCAAGTATTCGTACACGAAGCTGTTGCCAATGGCAAAGAGCTTAGTATCTTAGTAGGAAGACCGGTATAGTTCAAGTATTCGTACACGACTCTGTTGCCAATGGCAAAGAGCTTAGTATCCTTGTAGGAAGACCGGTATAGTTCAAGTATTCGTACACGACTCTGTTGCCAATGGCAAAGAGCTTAGTATCTTAGTAGGAAGACCGGTATAGTTCAAGTATTCGTACACGACCCTGTTGCCAATGGCAAAGAGCTTCGTATCTTAGTAGGAAGACCGGTATAGTTCAAGTTTTCGTACACGACGCTGTTGCCAATGACAAAGAGCTTCGTATCTTAGTATAGGAAGATCGGTATAGTTAAAGTTTTCGTCCACGACGCTGTTGCCAATGGCAAAGTGCTTCGTATCTCAGTAAGAAGACCGGTATAGTTCAAGTATTCGTACACGACTCTGTTGCCAATGGCAAAGAGCTTAGTATCTTAGTAGGAAGACCGGTATAGTTCAAGTATTCGTACACGAAGCTGTTGCCAATGGCAAAGAGCTTAGTATCTTAGTAGGAAGACCGGTATAGTTCAAGTATTCGTACACGACTCTGTTGCCAATGGCAAAGAGCTTAGTATCTTGGTAGGAAGACCGGTATAGTTAAAGTATTCGTACACGACTCTGTTGCCAATGGCAAAGAGCTTAGTATCTTAGTAGGAAGACCGGTATAGTTAAAGTTGTCGTATACTACCCTGTTGCCAATTGCCCACGGCACCGTATTGCGAATCGTGTGACAACTGAAGACCGGTCTTTGTATACCGAACATGGCCCTTTTACGAACAGCAGCGTTCAGTATCTCAGCAAACACGTAACATGTGGATAATTTATAGTCCTGTATAATATGTACAGTCGTACAGTGCGACTAATTGGATATTTCGATGGTTAACCATCTGTTGAGTGGCAGAGGACAAGCTTACTCGAGGAATACGAAATGCAACACGAGTTTGCTATTCGTTTACTATTAGACGGCCTATTCGTTTCAGGTTGTACGTACGTCACATCTTTGCGCGTGGCGGCCACATTTGTGATCAAACTTTGAAGTTGCCATGGAGAAACAATTGAAGGCGGTTGTGGTAGAACACATACATTCTTAGTTATTTAAAATTCAGGCCGTTTTTGAAGTAACATTTATTATTAATTATGTTTACTTTTTACATTCTAAATAAGGCTTATTTATTTATTAAATATGAATAGTATTTGCCAATGATCTATGGCAGGTCCTCATCAATTGTGTCGCAATCATGGCCGCTGTGACGTCACGTGGGATCAAAGAATAAGACATAACTTACTCACAATGGCAGTGAGAGATGTTTTTACGATTCGATTTGAGTTTTGAGTTTCAAAACAAGTATTCGGATAAATAAAACGGAAATGAAGTTTAACAACATGGAGTTCCTTTTTCTTTCAACAAAATAGAAATTGGCATCATTACACGAGACAATGCCTTACATTACCCGGAAATATAGTGCGCAACAAATGGTTCACCAGACAACCACAACACATCACGAATTTAATTAAATTATTAATTAGTTGAAAGACCAAAACTGAGGAAGGGAAATACTACGGAATTTTCTGGCGTTTATGTAACAGTTTTTACTCAAACGTAGAAAACGTTGCGATAAATTTGAAATTTGAAATCTGGGAATTGTTGAATGATCTCGTAATGGGTATTAACTATAACACAAAATTATAAAGTTAAGATATTGTCAATATCATATCTTTGTAAGGTGATATAGTTTAGTGTTTTGTGCACATTTATCATCACACCAAACAGAATGACCAATAGGCCCAAAATAATCAAAATAATTGATATCGCATCCCCCAAAAGTAAGAAAAAAAACTGTGCACACATGTTTTTCTTCCAGTCTGAAAACATGACCGACAATATAAAGTATTGCCGTCATTAATTATTTGTTATTTTGTAATCATGCAAACAATTTAGGAGCAAAACTTGAGATAATCATTTATTCATTTTAATTGAGAATCAATTTAAAGAAGGGGTCCCATCATAACTTTGGGGTCACTCAGCGGAAGGGCGAGGGGAGGACGCTTCTTTTCCCCTACGAAAACTAGAGTGAACGAAAGGACACTGAGCGAAAAGCAAAGTGCGCGAAAAGTAATGTGAGCGAATCTTCACCGTGCGAACCCTAAACTGCGCGAATGGCCACTCAGCGAAATCTTTTCGAATTTGCTCACTATAGCCTATACTGGACCATTTATGTTGTCCTGTGATAGGTTTGTAGCCATACCCAATTCATCTTGCTCGCTCATTCTGAACCCAATTGACTATTCCAAAACGAAGCTACGCACCTATTTTTCAGATGCTGGAAACTAGATTTTACCGATCGAAATGGCTCAGTGCGTAGCATACGAGGCTCTAATTCGGGAGGTCGCCGACTCGATACCCGCTACCGGCAATTCTGTCTGAAGATTTGTTCCGAGGTTTTTCTCAGTCACAATATTGGCGAGTGCTGGGATTGAGTCATAACAGCCCTCGGACACTCCTTCCCAACTACTCCAAATACCATAATACCAAGTTAGTCACCTAAAGAGGTACATGAAATGTCCCTGGGCAGGTTCATACGAAAACATTAAATTATTTAACTGGATTTATTATTTTTCAATTTCTTTATAGGCGTGTTGCTTTGTTTGAAAATTAATGCTTTTCGAACAAAACTTAGTTTCGCCGATAATTTGGCCGCATTGTGGAAATGTTCTGCTTCGTGCATCCGCCAGTTAGACGGATATACAGTACAGATAGACATAGATAGACAGAAGGCGGGCGATGCCGATGGGGTGCAGCCTGCATGTCTACCAGACAGACACACAGATAGACAGACAGATAGACAGACAGAGAGACGCGCGGGCGATGGGGTGCAGCCTACGCGTCCACCAGACAGACATACAGATAGACAGATAGACAGACATAGAGACGCGCGGGCGATGGGGTGCAGCCTACGCGTCCACCAGACAGACATACAGATAGACAGATAGACAGACATAGAGACGCGCGGGCGATGGGGTGCAGCCTACGCGTCCACCAGACAGACATACAGATAGACAGATAGACAGACAGAGAGACGCGTGGGCGATGGGGTGCAGCCTACGCGTCCACCAGACAGACATACAGACATACAGACAGACATACAGACAGACAGACAGACAGAGAGACGCGCGGGCGATGGGGTGCAGCCTACGCGTCCACCAGACAGACAGACAGACAGACAGACATAGAGACGCGCGGGCGATGGGGTGCAGCCTACGCGTCCACCAGACAGACATACAGATAGACAGATAGACAGATAGACAGACAGAGAGACGCGCGGGCGATGGGGTGCAGCCTACGCGTCCACCAGACAGACATACAGATAGACAGATAGACAGATAGACAGACAGAGAGACGCGCGGGCGATGGGGTGCAGCCTACGCGTCCACCAGACAGACATACAGACAGACAGACATAGAGACGCGCGGGCGATGGGGTGCAGCCTACGCGTCCACCAGACAGACATACAGATAGACAGACAGACAGACATAGAGACGCGCGGGCGATGGGGTGCAGCCTACGCGTCACGCTTCAAGACGCCAAATCATCATCAAGCGACGCTCAAGACCCCAGGGACGCATTCGGGCGAAATGTCAGCGCGGTTCGGGTATCCTGTATAGAAGAGTCGCCGGGGGTTTGCGAAGACATTTGCATGGCCGCGGATAGAAGAACCACATGCGTAGGTAGGCCTACAAGATTTGCGACGTTTATGAATCAGTAAATAAGTTAGTTCTAGACTTTAGGCTTCATGTTAATAAATCATGTCTTTGGACGGATGTGAAATAATGGTCACTAAGAAAATCGTAGTAATATATACCTTATATCATTGGAACAGCAATACGTTTTGTTACCATGTTTTATACATTTTTAACAAAGAGATAAAGCCCCTTTTACTATATATATATATATATATATATATATATATATATATATATATATATATATATATATATTTTTTTTTTTTTTGTGAAGGAAATAATATATAGAATGAATGTCAAATTTCGTTTTCACACAAACATAGACAAGTCAAATTGTTAAAACACTTATTATTAGTATATAATTATTTAATAATTGATGAAATTATATAAATTAGAGAAATGGAGCAAATTGAGGCTTGCATTGCATAAAATAATATAAACATAATTGTAGTATTGTGTAAAATAATTATGTCATACATTATTTATTTTATTCAATTAATGAAGATATAATCCCAACAGCTCAAAGACCAGCAGGGATAGACAGCTGAGTGGTTGCAAATGCAAGGTAGCCATGTTTTCACATCAATAACTGCAACAATCATGATGTATATATACACTCGTTTGAAAGCCTTGACTAAGATGCACTGGGGGAGATTCTGATTACCACCCCATTCAATAATATGAAATCCGATAGTTTATTTTGTGCAAGGGGCGCGTCCTTAAACCTGATCTGCTAAACTCCGACAATCAACTTCATTCAACGGCATCCGCACTCAACCGTGACACATTTGTTAAGTGCGATTCAACAACAATAACCGCTGTGATAACATCGCAACGCAGAGCGCACGGTGGCTCCATCTACCCTTTCTCAACTAAACATGTTTTAGTGGGCTGCACTTCGGCCTACTGTTGGCGATTTGAAAGTGTATTTTAATCAGCACATTATAAGTATTAGGTACGATAATTTTTCTTAATATTTAATTGAGGAGCAGGAAAGTCTTTCACTTTTCAGCCCAGTTGAAGGCCGGCTGGAATTATTTCATACCGGTGGTTTCGGGCCCGAATACTTCTAGAAGGTTTACAGACATATGAGTAATTTTAATGTTACTATTGAGAGCGTTTTTCGTCGTAACTAAACCAAAATTTTGAGAAACATGATTTCAAATATTGCAGAAAGTATAGGCTACTAATCAGAGCTTGCCGCGTTCCTAATCTTTTTGCCATTATCGAAAAAAAAACTGAGTGTAAAGAAAAATTATGATTTTACATTTGTATGTATTTAACAAACGATAATGATTTAAATGGATCGCTGGTTTTGGCGCTGGGCCAAAACCGCTGGGCCAAAATCAATGGGGCGCTGGTTTTAAGCGAATATGCCACCTAGGGACGAGGGTTCGAATCACACAAATCATATTCATGAAGCATGCACCATATATGGATGTATTTGGTAACTATTATTCTTCATCTTCATCTTCACCACTCAGTGGCTCGCATTGATTGCATTTAAAGAGATGTAATGTAACAAGAATTATCACCATCATCATCATAGCTATACTGTTAAAGTCTGGGATGAAATATTAAAAACCATTCAAGGGTCTAAAAATGACCCCCCTGCCCGCCAAATTAAAATTGAACTAAACCCATGGAAGTTCACTACTTATCAAATTGTTGTACTGTACCAATTGCTGCATTACGTCACGCATTTTCAAGCTATCTTTACTCTGTTTTAGAACGAGTTCAATTTAAATTTCCATTTATAATTACTTGTTTTAAATAATATCTCACAGATGGAGGGACGGACTACTATTTAAACCTCGCCTTGTTGTAAATTAAATTCATGTAATTCAAAATAAAATTAATAAGTGCAGTAAAAACGTTTCCATATAATCGTAGATGTTTGAATAAGTGTCTCTGTGTACGTGCATGTATGAGGGGCGAGCGCGAGTGCCCCCCCCCCCCCCCCCCCCCCCCGCGGGGCACGGGTGGAGAGAGCCATGCATCATGTCGTCAGATTAACTCGCAATTATTATCAAGGTGTGTACTGTATGTTTACCGTGTTGCAGGTTCTCCGTCGGGGTCACAGAGGTGATTGTTACCCCGAGTGACGTCATAACCGAATATCGTGTCCGCCCTCGGGACCTTTCGCCTTCGCGTTCGCACATCACGCACTGCAAGAGTGCAGCGAGGACGCCCGAGGCGTGTAAGTATTATGACACTAATTATACACTCACACTCGACATAACGACTGAGTGGTGCTTTGGGCGGGCCACAGCATTATTGGGCCAACTTGTATGCTAGTGTTATATACAGGCCGTCAAACTATGCCCAACGCCAGGGGCGTAGCGGGGAGGGATAAGGTTTTTCGACCCCCCTCCCCCGAAATTAGAAATATAACAATTTTTAATATAATTTATTTTCCGGTCGTGTTTTGACTGTCAGTGCTGTTGACATCACCATTCACCCAGTGAGCTGAATTTTTTACTTTTAGAAATTCATTAAAAAATCATAGCTTTCTTTAAATGCTTTTTTTAATGTTTGTGATTTCTTCAAGAGTGCTCATCTGTCAACGCGGAGCGTTTTTCTAGCAAAATTAATTATTATTGCACGCCTACTCTGTTTATAAACCTTTTAAAACTTTCATTTGATGGCTCCAAATTAAATGTATTATAAAGCGGCAGAAATGCCCTGCTGTCATGGGGGAGCTTGACTTCACTTCTCCCCCCCCCCCCTCCCCTCCGTGTGTAGGGTGGAATGGGTCCCTACCTACCGAACCAAACTCCGGGCTAGGCCCCTTGCATAACCCAGTAGTTTTTCATAAATTCATGAAATAGGATTGAGTTGAAATAACATAATATGTATATTTTTATTAGTTGGAAATGTTTCAGTGTAGGCCTATATGGCGGACTATAGGCCCTACGCCTTACATCATTGGATTAGTTGAATGGGTTAGGCTTAAGTTCCCCACTCCATTCCAGCATTCCCGTAATAAATAAGCACAACCTAAAAACCCCGCCCTCAGTCGGGATTGCCGGTAGCGGGATTCGAGCTCGCAACCTCTCGAACAAGAGACTCGCGTGCTAGCGCTGCGAGCCAGTTATGTCTACAATGAGAACAGTCTTTCGAACCACTGCAGGCGTAACACGCTGCGACGAGTTAATTTGGCATTAATAATTATCTATTGTACCGTGTTTTTCGTAACAGCGTAGTTGCGAAATATAAGCAAAACCTGAAGCAAAACATTATCATGGTGGTGTGGTGTCTTTTCAAAAACTCATTCTATTTAATAAGCTCTGTAGTCCCTATGGATAACAAATTGTTTCTTTTTCAAAGAATCGTAAGTACGATATTTGTTTTTACATCAAAGGATTGTTCTGACAGCGGGCATTATTTTCTATTTTTTAGAAACAATCCATGGTAGCCCATAAAACCTCTTTACGAAAAGTAAACTCGAAGTGGTACAGCAGTCAGCAACAATAAGTGCACCCAATATTTGGTTTGGAGAGATACGGACGGGTTTATTTTCAATATCCCCGATATTTGCATTGTTTTATTAATATTGGTACTGTATACGCATACCACAGGATTTACATTTTCTCCTGAAAAGGTTATTATTAGGCCTATGTGATGGAATGGCAACCATTTATTAAATCGTTTCATTTATAGTACACAACGTTTCATAAAATGGAAATCATTTGTTATATTTCAGTCAGAATACACGCAGATACTATACACGGATTTATATCAGCCACCTGAACTAATTCCATGCATCCGAACGAACTGCAGACCAGAAGAAGATGAGGAAACTGCCATTTGGAGAACTTGCGGTAGCTCATATAATTAAAACCGTCAATGGTGAAATAATAATATGGCATTCATTATTTTTAATAAATTGTACTCTACTGTAAATCAGTTGAATTTTGAAACAAGTAATGAAAATAATGGATGTTTTTAGCTAATGACTTGGGCAAGTCAAGATCTTAAAAAGCTTCAAGTAGAGCTTATTATCTGGGCGGTAGAAAGACGACCCAATGGACTGTCCACACTAATTGTCTACCACGTCACTTTCAGCTCTCACTTTTGAGATGATGTAATGTTTGCCATGCTCAGGCCCTCTTCATCAAGCAAGGTACAACTGTGACTTTAGACACTTGCAGCTGCAATTTATAACTGGACACACTAAAGTCTTGACATTTTGTTTAAAAACTTATCATATAGATGTCTGCATACGAACTGACCGCTATATTTTGTAAGGCTATAATGTGACAAGAATATGGTTGTAATTATTTATATTAATAAAAGTCAAGATACAAATTAACATTATTATTTAACTTATTAATGTAATGCTACCCAGAATAATTGAATAATTAAATACATAACATATTCGGGTAATTATGTCGTGTCATGGAGGAAATTGCTTAGTTAATAATAACTTCAACATGACGCGAGTAACAACCCGCCTAAGTTATTAATTTAATAGTTTAATTTTTTAGTTATTATTTTTATGTATTACAATTATGTATTATGATTATTATTAACAATAGTAGAATTAGTAAAAGTATAATTAGTAGAATAGTAGTAATAGTAGTGGATAACGCAATGATTGTGTGTATCAACAAAGTTGGCCCCAACTGGGACTCGAACCCAGGTAATGTATCAAGGTACAACGGCGCGCTGTATTGCACAACAGGCTTGCATTGAGCACGCGAGGTGAAGAATTTCATCCCACATATTTAGACTCACGTTCCTGTCTCATCAAACGACTCCACTGACCTTCGCCTCGCGCCATTGGTTTGTTTTGCTACACGACCAGTAAGTAACACAACTGATACAATAACATAGTTGCATGGTGCTAGCAGAATATTGGTTTGTATTTCGATCCCAAGAATCGCCGTGACTATGCGCATCCCTTCTCGTTGTCGGAGAAACGGACATGTTTCTTTTATGATCGTATTTGGGAAGGATTATGATTAGGGATGGGCATCGATTTCAAATATTGGTTTCGATAATCGAAGGACAATTATCGTTATCGGTCGATAATATCGGAAAAAAAATCGTAACTTGGATTTAAGCGAACATTCAAAATTCCATTTAAAAATGTGTTTTTCTTTAAATATCTGCAACAGAGATTTATTATAGGGCTAATTTGCGAGCTCTCAGCGTTATTCTGGTCACAAAAGGTCTGAGACGGCCATTCATTCTCAATGATTCTCAAATTTCGAGACTTTCGATACTTACTAATGGATATCCATCCAGGGGGAACGTTATATAAGATGATTATTAGGGGGAAGGGGGAGCCTCCAAAATATTTAATTTTAATGTATACGCTTTTGTAAGCGTCCGAATATAGTATTTAAAAGTGTATTCATTGTTAGTCAACATACCGTTTAAAAATAATAGTGTGGGAAACAGATAATCAAAATCTTTTAACATTTATAGAAGTATAATGAGTTAATTTTAAAACTTTTAAATTAGGTTTCTGATGTCTTCAGATGAATAACAATATATTCCACGTACTTTTAGAGCTGTAGAAAATTCATGCACATTTCCTGTTATGATGATCATAAGTTTGTTCGTACATCGTCGTTCTTGACATTATGACATATTACCAAACAACAAGTTTCTCTTGCGGGTGATTTCATTAGTTGGGTTATTGGGTTATACACTACATACACTGTGTAAAATGTCTGATAAAAAAAAAAAAGTTGAAACACTGTATTTAACAACGGCGATAAAGTGAAAACTGTAAATATATAGTGTGACGTAAAAACCTTTTCTTTGTGACAGATATATAAGGCAAACTTAAAAAATCTATTGAAACGAATCTCCGTACACACGTATTGTGAAACTGGGACAATCTACTGCCTGATTGATATTTGGGCTTTACGTCCAAATATCAATCAATCAGTCAGACAGTTGCTTGTTTGTCCACTGTCGACATATTGTTTTTTATCGACATCTTTTCGGGTTAGTTTGTGACTTCCTAAAGTTGTAACCCCTTGAGTATTTCAAACTATGGAGAACACGGTAAAATGTAAGTTCTAGAATTGAAATAAGCCTGCAGCGTTAAGTTAGAGAGCGTTTTGCGAAGACAATAATATATGACAAAGCATTTAATATCCTCTACACCCAGGACCCAGTATTTGAGGGTTTCGGTTGGCAATGCGATGTAAAACCAAGTAAAACCACACAACTAGGAACACACGAACTAAGCGGAAGAGGTATTTATAAAGAAGATATCCTTACTAGCCTTGATTTATGTCGCATAGTATTCATGTGAACATTTTAAATGTTGTTTTAGAAGACAAGTGTTTTTGTCTTCTAATTTAATTTACATAATATCCTTGTGAAGCCTTGCATAGTTATTCATTCATCTGTCTATCGCACAGCCCCTTACAATGTGACCCTGGCTACAGCCCAGATGGCAGAAATATTGTGATGCATCACAAAATTACAAATTATCTGGCGACACACTTGCAAACTTCCAATGAGTAAAATCTAGTTGTGTGGTACAAGGAAGAACACGGCTCTCCTTGTTTCAATTTTTATTAATTGCTTCTAATTTTTATTCTGATTATTATTACCACTTATTTATTGTTTTATTTTTCTGAATTATTAACTTAAAATTGTATCAAATACCACATTTTTTAACAGATTTACCAATGTTTTTTGTTATTCTATTTATGTTCCTTTCTCATAATTATATTATTGTAATTTTTATTATTTTTGTTTTTGTTATTATTATTGCTATTATTATAATTTTGTTGTTATTTTATTGTTATTATTATTATTATTATTATTATTATTATTATTATTATTATTATTATTATTATTATTATTATTACTATTATTATTATTATTGTTACAACTATTGTTATAATCACTAATAAATGTCTCGTACAGCTAAGCGGCAATGAATGAGGCTCACCTGTGTGTGCAGCAGCAGCATGCTTGAAGCCACGGTGAAGGGGGTAGAAGCCGGGGCAACTCGGCTCAACGGACTGTCACTCGATGTGGTCACCTCCTTGGGGGGCGCCTCCGAGCCTGCAAACAGGGGTCCATCACAATCTATGCAACCATCCGGGGCAACGGACTGTCACTCTCTTTGGGGGGCGCCTCCGAGCCTGCAAACAGGGGTCCATCACAATCCATGCAACCATCCGGGGCTGCACTGCTTCTGTCGGACGGCATTTTGTATCCTATACACCAGAGCCTTACACAATACTATGGGAAATGTTGACGTGTTACCCTACTCTTTCTGACTTGTTGCTACGATTTGACGCGAGTGAAGTCCATAATAAAATAAAAAAGGTTTTTAGAAAAATATAATAGAGATTTATACTGTAGAACAGATTTATAAACAGGCGCACATTTTCATGAGAAGAACATGGAAAATATGACACCATACATGAATGAAATTAAAACTAATCATGTCAAGGTAAACAGAAATTCATCATGACCATCTCATTAACACACAACTGAAATATAATACAATGAACTCAGAATAACACTGAGTGATGTCCACTTTTATAAGACACTGTAGGCAATCTTGTATTATTTTCTATGCACTTTAAAATTAGTGAATTGGCACCAATAAGAGAGACTAAGATCTTGTTGTCAAAAGCAAGTAATGTGTTTGCCTTTAAGTGTCATAGAGTAACATTTCCATCAGTATTGCACAAACACGTTTTGTGCTACACTCAAACGACTCCTTGTAGGCAAGAGTAAGAAGTAATACTATACGTTATTGCAAGAGACGACTTCTTTTGGAGGGTAGCCCTAAGGTAAATGGCGACATGCTAAAATACTGTAATGCTGCTGTAATTGATATTGCCAAAGGCTCTCAACGTGTAGTTAAAGACATGGTGCAAAGACAACGAAATACGGACTACGGACTACGGACTACGGACTACGGGTAATACGGACGATGTAATGCCCGGCGATCGCGGGCGAAACAAGCAAAAACAAATCGGTAAATGTTTTATTCCATGCGAAAAGGTGTTAATTAAACCGAGAGAGTTGAGAAATGCATTCCGTTTTGATGTAGGCTCATGTCATTAAAACATAACCCAGTTTTATTATGCCCCGACTCGTGCCCATTCCGGCCAGACGTTAAGTAGCCATGCACACAAACAAGTTTACTGCGGAATATGAATTAGTTGTCGTATTTCACTGACTGCCACATTAGAACACTTTACTGGCGCTGTCACGCTCGCCCACAATAGCTGGATTAGAGTAAAACTAACCATTATCCGAGGAGGATAACATGATAACGTACACACGTCACTGATCAACACCTTCTGTACATATGCCCGCGGGGTGGGAGTACCCATCACATTTATACAGACAACTACCCCCGTGAAGGAGGGAGGGCCCAGCCATCCATCCCAAGGGAAAACACTATTAAATCAGTGATATTTCAGAGCGCCACACTGCACGCCTCGGCGGCTCGATGATGATGATTATGTGATGATCGCGATGATGATTTTCTTTCATTTTTTTATTAGCGAGTCTTTTGTGTCGGGGTGGCTTGGAACCGCGGTATACGGAGCGGAACGAGTCGGTTCGAGATTAAACGAGCTGCGCGGAGGGGGTGGGGGGGTTGGGGGGTGGGGGGAGGGGGGCGTGACGACCGACATAGTAGCTTCATTGACGCCAGGTGTAATTGTTGAGCATGAGATGAGAATGTCATTTGATTTTACATGCATGTTGATCCGTGAAATCGCATTGCAATGTTTATTAGTGGGAATTATTTCATTGGAAGTGTCATTGTTTGTGAGAGGGGTGGGGTTGCACGGCTAGGTCAGAGGATAAGGATTGTTGAATTCAAACTGTATTAATATTCGATTCAATAATCTCGGATTAGTAACCGTGATTGTTGGTAACTGACTAACCGTGGTTGTTGGTAACTGACTAACCGTGGTTGTTGGTAATGACTAACCGTGGTTAGTTTCAATAAACGTTACATAGAAAATGTGTGCGTCCCGTCTTCTCCCAGTCGCCATGGTTGATCGGTGCAAATCACCGATTAGCGGATAATCTTGAGACTAACCGTCCGTTGGTGAAACTGAACCCGGACCTTAATTAGTTAATTAACTTTGGTTGGCACCGATGTTTACACCCACTGCAGGGCAGCTGAGTAGAGCCTGTGACATTGAGACGAGGTTTGATTTGTGTCAATAGAGACGAGAATAAGGTTGACTCGATTCACAATTGTCTCAAAGACCAGACTCATGTGGCAGATGCTTTTACTTTTATCATATAATTTAGGTATGCCATTGTACAGCTCGATTTAATAGAGTAAAAAAATACCTTTTA
This sequence comes from Isoperla grammatica, assembly GCA_945910005.1. NCBI lineage: Eukaryota > Metazoa > Arthropoda > Insecta > Plecoptera > Perlodidae > Isoperla > Isoperla grammatica. Next base: position 106,432,606 of record OX246737.1, on the reverse strand, counting down.
GAGACTAATATCGACAAGTTTGGGACATTTTATAAGATTATTAGTGTTTTCTTTTCGCGAATGAAACCTTGAGAATTGTAATAATTTCCGCCACAATTCAAACATTTGGACTAGTTCAACAATGAGCGACCAAATTACGTTCAATTTTAGTTCTATCATAACAAATTTGTGTTTGTAAATATGTTGAACTCAACCAAGTTCATCAAGGGAAAATGTATTATGTCTCAGTTATCTATTTGTTTTTATAGTTCATATTAAACTACATCATATAGGTGAAAAAGGATACCAGAAATGATTAAATCTAATTCTTGTTACCCATCTAAGTAAATTGATACTAACAAATAGCAGTGTCACTCTATAGATAGATTATGATAGTGACTAATATCCACTAAACGTTGCCAACGAAAGTGTGCATGCGTTATTTTGGTGCACGCTTCATCAACATCCATTCTTCTAGCCAATTGCTTACACAACAGGGCCTGGATTCACAAAGATGCGTAACTCTAAGTTGTCCTAAGTTAGGCAAATCCTAGCTAGATAAATCAAGATAAATCATGTCTAGGTATTAATTTACATTCACAAATCAAATATCATTAGTTACATTGTTCATATTTTACTATATTTTATCTTTATAACATTGCAGAACGACATATTGGTGATTTATATCACTAAGATTTGCCTAAACTAGGACGTCTTAGCTCTTAGGCACCTTTGTGAATCTGGGCCCTGACTTGCAGTGATATATTTCAGTGCAAAACTCTCTGAAAGTGGCGAGGATGTGTCGGTGCAAGTATAATAGACTCTCAGGGGGGCATGGCAATGATTGACCCACTAACACAACACACCACTTGACGGAACATCGCCCTAGCCAACCTCAACAATGCACATTGCAGTCATGTCTGCAGACTTTCTTTTCTGTGCGGTCATGTTTTCAGCCCATTCCCACTAAACGTTTTTCTTAAAAGTGTTGTCTTTCTTTGATGGGCTCTGATTGGGGTCAAGATACTTTCACTCTCGCGATTGCAGACTTCGTTTTGGGCACCGGGCTCGCCTCTTATTTGGCCATAAGGTCCAGAAACCTACATCCTACCCTCGCCGTCCATCTAAGGACATAGTAAACTAATTGCTTGCACGGAGATGATTGGCTATAGTGCATCGCTATCGCTACCTGTGAGCGCAATCTACGAGATCGGTAGGCCCATGTTGACCTACCACTGCCATGTTGCGGGCTGGTTCGACAAATAACGCTAAATACCTACCTCATTATTAGAAAAACCTTTACATTTTTATAGACTGTAAATTATATATCTTGCACAACTTTTTAAGTAAATTTGTACAGTCGTAAACTGGTAGGTATGGCTGTAAATTACCAGCATACTAAACGTCATCATACCACACCTCAGTGATTGCGAATATATTAAGAATACGGGTTATATAAAAATAATGTCGGCAAGGCTTCGCATTAGTGCACGAAGAGTTTCTTAGAAATAAATTTAAATTGGCTTTTGCTGGTGGATTTTAACAACAAGAAGAATACTTCGTTTCCACACATATCGATATAGTATCCTAGGTCACTTTCTTTACGGAAATCATTCTTAAACCAACTAGCAGTAGCACCATATTTGAACCAAACACTAACATTTCGATTTGAAACATTGAAAACATTTCGACAACGACGGAGTAAATACAACAAAGTATCTATTCTACCTGTTAACAACATATGGTCACTTCGGCATACGTTTCACACACTCTATCACAGAGTACCCATGCACGTATGTAGTTGACTAATTAATTCTATCTAATTTAAGAATCAATCTGGCATGTGGTAATATCGCTAGACACTCGACAGCCGCACAAACGAGTTCTCGGAGGCTCTATGGACAAATGTGACGCCATACCTGGGTTACTCACCTCACCTCGCATTCAGTCAGTCAGTCTCTATTTGAGAACACTTAAAACACAGCGCGATAAGGTTTATTGCACGTCCAGTTTCCACTACTGCTACCAGACATTCAGTCAAAACACTTATCAATTCCCACATATTCACCCGAGCGTTCGGTAGCAAACATGTTAAAATGATCGTATCGTAACAGTGCTTTTTTTTTTAAATAGAAATTACAAAAAAAGAAGCATTAAACTTCAAGACCAATGTTCGCATGGTATTGAGTTACCTATGCAAGTTTTAATGCTGCTCATTCTACGTCGTACATTTACTCAGTACCAAGCTAGGTAGTTAGTGGCTGTACTGAAGAATGATGGAACAAGCTTCGTGACTACAAAAACAGTAGCTATGTATTTGAAGAGCAAGAAAACTAGACTCGCTCCCCCCTCGCTACTTTCTCTTACAAAGTATTTATAATTTAATAACAATAACAAAAATAATTACGACAGTAGAAAATAAATGGTGATATTAAATTGTAGGACAACATGGCGAGGAAAGATAAATATACCTTATGAGTTTTCTATTGAAATAAAATAGGTGGAAACTATGATTAGAAACTACCAGAGTAACTGTTATACAATTAATTATATCCGCAAGTGGTATTGTTCCAAATAATCTCCATGACAGTATTAAATAAATTCTCCAACCGAACATATTCTTCGGGATGCAAAAAAGTATAGTATTAAACATTTATTCTATAGTACGGTATGGAAATGTTTAAAACTTTGAAGTATGAAGGCTTCAAGACAATCTTGATCCTAATGGTGAGTTTCCAACCATACAATAGGTTTATACTAAATTGAGTTTAAGTATGAATTTAATTAATATCCAGCCTATTCAGTTATAAACTGATTTACCAAAGAGGATAATAAACAAAACTAAACATTTGACTATGAATCAATAGGAAAAAGCTAACACAATAAATGTCGTTTGTTCCCTAGTATCCACTTTTGGTTGTTGTATAAGCTGAGAGTGGGCGTGTCCACCGTGAGTGGAAAAGGTGGAAACAATTTTAGCTTGTCAAGGGAACGGTTACATCTGTCTGCAGTAATTTGTCTTCACGATGGCGGCAATTTCTTAAGTTCTTTCATAACTAGTCGACAAAACTAATATGTCTTCCCCGTCAACGAAAACGTATGAATGTACTATCAATCACTTATCTATTACTTTTAGACTATAAGTATTCTCGGGAACCAGTTTATAGCTCTCCGTTACTGCTGCTATTGTGTATACCGTGATATGTTTACGTTGTTTTGTGCCACTACTATATCCAGTACTATTATTTTACTCTTTCTTGAATACGAAGAAGCTTCACGACACAGTATTTCTTCGTTTACTCCCTTTGGTGCATTGATACTGCCGTTCTCACAAATTAGTGTTCTTGTATCTTGTTTCATATGCCATATATTTATGTAAATAGTTATTTAGCAAATTTCATCTAAAGTCAATTCATTTTTGTCAGAATTTATATTTGATTGATATAATTATATTGTTTCCCTTATGGAAGGCGAGGGCTATGCTCGTACAAATGTCTTGTCCGTCTTAGGCTCATATAGGTAACAATGCCCCAAGCCCCAAGGTATTGAGCATAAAGAACTGCTACACTCCAGAAATGGTAGATATACTTCGTACAGCACTGGTAGTTTCATTATTAATTATTTGAACATAATTAAATACAAGACGTTTTATTTTTCTATTATAATTAATTCATATTTTATGGTCTCCCCTCCTTTGCCGTCTTCTAATGCGAAATAATAACAGCTCTGTGAGAATAAAGGTCGAAGAAAGCTACAACTTCTAGTGCCATAAGGCAATAAACACACAAAGAAAAAAGTGCACCAAAACCTAATTATTTGGCGGTATCTATTATTTATTGATATTTACAGAAATAATTCATACAAGAAACAAAAACCAGCAGCCGAGACCCACGATTGACAGCTTAATTGATTATCCCCCGCAGAACGTATAATCATTAATTATTGAATTGCAAATATTAGCTAGCCATGCAGATATGATTTAGAAACAGCGGCTTCATGCAGTTCCCACCGGCACTGGTAACACGCAACACGTTGCGCCCTGGGCGTTTCTCCGCTTGCGAGTTGCATAACAACAAGTGCTTCAGAATACACCTAATGAGAAGCTCCGCCGTCCTCTCTAATTTTACGATCATCAATTCCCAATAAATAACTTATGACGTAATCTCGGCGCGAGATCAGTGTTTTGTCTTCTCTACACACCTTCACTTGTTCCTAGGTTTATTTACGAGGAAGTCTGATCGCCGCAACAGATGGGCACTCGGCTCTCTCCGGTTGCATCGCGAGGCGACCCGAAACATCTTAACCCATTGGCCGCATGGCCACATGAGCTTGCGATATCTCAGGAAGAACACAAGGCAATATATCACAGGGAGCTGCATTAGCACATCCGCATTCAAACAGGTTCTGTAGGGATCGCGATGTGCGCCGCAGTCACAAGTACAGACGGTCAAGTATTGCTAACATTTCGGTACCACCGTCTTCCCAGTCGGTCGTTGGATCCCACCGTGTCTGACGACGTCTGTCACAGTCAAGACAGACGGTCAAGTATTGCTCACATTTCGGTACCACCATCTTCACAGTCGGTCGTTGGATCCCACCGTATCTTACGATGTCTGTCACAGTCAAGACAGACGGTCAAGTATTGCTCACATTTCGCCACCACCATCTTCACAGTCGGCCGTTGGATCCCACCGTATCTTACGATGTCTGTCACAGTCAAGACAGACGGTCAAGTATTGCTCACATTTCGGTACCACCATCTTCTCAGTCGGTCGTTGGATCCCACCGTATCTTACGATGTCTGTCACAGTCAAGACAGACGGTCAAGTATTGCTCACATTTCGGTACCACCACCTTCCCAGTCGGTCGTTGGATCCCACCGTATCTTACGATGTCTGTCACAGTCAAGACAGACGGTCAAGTATTGCTCACATTTCGGTACCACCACCTTCACAGTCGGTTGTTGGATCCCACCGTATCTTACGATGTCTGTCACAGTCAAGACAGACGGTCAAGTATTGCTCACATTTCGGTACCACCATCTTCCCAGTCGGTCGTTGGATCCCACCGTATCTTACGATGTCCGTCACAGTCAAGACTGACGGTCAAGTAATGCTCACATTTCGGTACCACCATCTTCACAGTCGGTCGTTGGATCCCACCGTATCTTACGATGTCTGTCACAGTCAAGACAGACGGTCAAGTATTGCTCACATTTCGGTACCATCATCTTCACAGTCGGCCGTTGGATCCCACCGTATCTTACGATGTCTGTCACAGTCAAGACAGACGGTCAAGTATTGCTCACATTTCGGTACCACCATCTTCACAGTCGGCCGTTGGATCCCACCGTATCTTACGATGTCTGTCACAGTCAAGACAGACGGTCAAGTATTGCTCACATTACGGTACCACCACCTTCACAGTCGGCCGTTGGATCCCACCGTATCTTACGATGTCTGTCACAGTCAAGACAGACGGTCAAGTATTGCTCACATTTCGGTACCACCATCTTCACAGTCGGTCGTTGGATCCCACCGTATCTTACGATGTCTGTCACAGTCAAGACAGACGGTCAAGTATTGCTCACATTTCGGTACCACCATCTTCCCAGTCGGTCGTTGGATCCCACCGTATCTTACGATGTCCGTCACAGTCAAGACTGACGGTCAAGTAATGCTCACATTTCGGTACCACCATCTTCCCAGTCGGTCGTTGGATCCCACCGTATCTTACGATGTCCGTCACAGTCAAGACAGACGGTCAAGTATTGCTCACATTTCGGTACCACCATCTTCACAGTCGGTCGTTGGATCTCACCGTATCTTACGATGTCTGTCACAGTCAAGACAGACGGTCAAGTATTGCTCACATTTCGGTACCACCATCTTCACAGTCGGTCGTTGGATCCCACCGTATCTTACGATGTCCGTCACAGTCAAGACACGGTCAAGTATTGCTCACATTTCGGTACCACCATCTTCACAGTCGGTCGTTGGATCCCACCGTATCTTACGATGTCTGTCACAGTCAAGACAGAGGTCAAGTATTGCTCACATTTCGGTACCACCATCTTCATAGTCGGTCGTTGGATCCCACCGTATCTTACGATGTATGATACAGTCAAGACAGACGGTCAAGTATTGCTCACATTTCGGTACCACCATCTTCACAGTCGGCCGTTAATTGTATCCCAACATATCGGCTATTTATCCATCAGTGTTGCGTTCAAATTATATCCAAACGAGCAACCTATTTCTCTAGTAATAAACTAATTGGTGCTATAAAATCAATTAAATTATATATTGGCACATTTTATTGCTCACTGCGCATAAAACTATGGCACGTTTGTCCTTCTCAGCGCCCACAGACATGTGTGACTTTAATAATTGGTAAGAAAACAGATCACTTACTTAGCTTGAGACCACAATCAAGGATATTTCAATGCAGGTATGTGTCACTTGCGCGCTAACGTTGACACTTAACTTATGAGATATTCACGCAGAGTAATAACTGCTTTTCTATCTAGCCTTGTTTATTTAATTAATAAAACTATTCTGCTGCACAAGTTACGAGACTGGTATGATAACGTATTTTATACATGTTGGCAAAACGAACCGATCGTTTTGTGTAGACTTAAGTGTAGGGCAAACATTGGTAATGTAATTACTGTTACATTGACTGACGACACAAGGTATAGCCGAAAAAACGCTATTAAATTTTCGATCAATAGTGTGACGTAATAGGTTATAAATAATACCTGTAACAATTAAAAAATATAGAGTTTTACAGTGATATGAGACAAAATCATATTGTGTCATCTGACGACGAGAGTGGTAAGATTGGGATTGAGTGAGAAAAAGAGAATATCACATTATAGGGATTTTTCGGGCGTGCATACATTTTTGTTTTACATTAAGACCCCAATATATATGTCTTGACATCAGATATATTTCCGTTCTTGATAAATCAGAGAAGGAGTTTGGGGGGGGGGGGGCATTAACGAAATAGTTGTTAAAATACAATTACTAACAAATAGTTGCACAGTAAATTAACAATAAATTCACGGGAGTTAGTTCCAACAAGAAGCAAATAATAAAAAAATGGTCAATTCAAACGATGATTTAAACAATAACCCTCGTTTTGTAGGGACAGTAAAAAATGAACCGAACTTAGCATTTCTATCTATTATGAATAACGATACTCTCCGCCGTTTTCGCCCACTTTCTTAGTAAACATTTAGAAACTAATCGATATGATAAGAGGGAATAAATATGACGAAGAAGAGAAATGGGACACGTTGATTAATATAGTACCGAAGACTTTAGGTGCCATCGAGAAATCGATGCAAGTTTGTTGACTTTAGAAGGCTAGAAAATGACCACCCACCCATAAGCTGACCTAGTGAGCCTGGTTAGGCTGCGGCTAAACCTTTGACCGCTTGTGAGATTGTCTGCTACCGCCCAACATTAGCGCGTTAAGAGTCGGCGGCAGCAAAGCCTGAGAATTGAAGATGTTCTGTTTGCATCTTTTAACAAGTTTTAAAATCGAAATTGTGAATAGATAACGCAGCTAGTTATTATCAATGTCTACATATAATGACACAAAATATATTCAAAAATCATTCAGTTTGGATAAAATTCGATAAAGCAATAATATCTTAAATATCAGATTGAATCCAAAAAATGAATTTCGAATATATTTTGTTTCGTTGTAATATGTAGGTAGACCTTAGCTGCGTTATCTATAATACAATTTCAAAAAAATTTCAAAAAATTTCATACAATTTTTTTATCTTACATCTCTTTTAGAAGTTGCTTTGAAGATAAGAACAGCTTTGCTGCCGCCGACTCTTAAATGTTGGAACTTCACAACATGTACGTTAGTTGAATATTTTAACAATGTCTAACTTATAAAAGCGGAATTCTGTAATTATAAATAATGTGTGTTCAACTTAAACAGATTTTGAAGCGTGAGAATTATAAAGTTTGGTTGGTATTTTCAATATGACATTCTCGATAAACAGTTTTCAATTACACGGGGACAGATATTATTTTTGTATTCAGAATCTTCAAAAGTAGATCCAAAATGTACTTATTGCATCTGGATCATGTTAGACAATTCAGATATAATTAAAATTGTAAACTTTCATCCAAAGACAATAAATTTTGCATCGTTTTTTAGGGATGTCTGTAGATGTTGATATCTTGTTCCGAATAATCCTAAAAAATGTTGATGGGTGGGAACAAAAAAGTATAAATTTTCAAGTTTTTGAGACTATTTGTGTGAAACTGTCATAACGGCAAATGGCACATATTATAATCTCGACAAATTACAGAGTTTAGTAATATATTTGGAACGCTACGCAAAATTGAAAAAGTGATAAGTGAACATGGTGTGATTTTATAAGAACTAAAAACTGGATTCAAAAAGTTTCAAATATTTGTTTCGTTACGGGTAAATGAAGAAATTACTTTAAATTAATTTACAAATCCAACAACAAGAGTCATGATAGAAAATATTTGAAATTTTATAAAATCTAGCTTTTAGTTCTTACGAAACCACTATAGCGTATCAGGTTTTCAATATTAAAAAGCGTTCACGTTCGCATCGCGTTCGCAAGATATTACTAAAAATAACGTACATTTCTTGCGGTTTTAATAATGCCAGATTACCTTTGGAACAATAGTTGTGTTATTTATAAAGATTAAGCTGTGATTGGACAAAATCATGATAATTTGAGATGGATATTTTTGAAGTTTGAACACATACTACAACAATAAATTATGTGCCTTCATTTTAAGATTGGATTTAATTTAAATCAAATGTATATTGTCTAGCCTTGCATAAGTCCTGAATTTTAATTTTACGAGGCATCTTCAAGATGTGAACCAAACTCGTAGAGTTACGAAAATGTAAATTGGCCATGAAGAAGTTGTATCAAGTAAGTTAAAGGACAATACTTCGCTTGGCCTTCCTGTCTGCACGGTACCATATTGGTACGAGAGCTTGAATATAATCAAATATATTTTCATAACTATATTATAAATTTCTATTAATATAGAAAATAATTTTTTGACGATCGATTTTTCTTGTTCGTTTTGTTTTTCTTTTCTTATAGTACCGGTAGTTAGTTTTATTGCTATTATTTTTTTGCCAATTTAATTTTGTTCAGTATTTTACCCGTTGTTTTATAGAAAATTGTTTAATTTTGTTTATTTTTCTCCTTTGGAAATAAGTTTTTTAACTGAATAGAATATCCATTACATAAGTACATTGCACGCGGTTGTCCCATCAGGAGAAGTTCAGGTTGCTGCATCTGTAACTCTTGGCCCCCGGGAACGTCCTTACCTGGAAGATTGAATTTTAGGTGCGAAAATAGACGTCTCCGTTATAAATACAACCATTGTGGTATTCTATTTTTAAACTCTTCACCTAGCCTACTGTGTCTCGTTTTACAGAAATAATACTCCGGCTGACTAGAGATGTATGCAAGACTTGCACAATTGTAACGCGACCCTTTTCAATTTCCTATTCATATTACAAAGACAGTAGATTCATGTGTTGAAAACAATCACGCTAATAAATGTGGGTGCCATACGCAAACCTAATGCTCGGTTACCATGTATTTTGCCGCGCGGCAAGACGATGCGCGGTGACCAATCAGAGCTTTGGCTCAACTCTTGCCGCGCGGCAGCACCGCCATTGGGTTTAAAATATAGTTTAAACCCAATGGCACCGCGACGGAAAACGTTGTGATTGGTCACCGCGCATCATCTTGCCGCGTGGCAAAAGACTAGCGAACCGGTCATTAGTTGTCAATCTTTCATCAGCAGTGTGTCCAATAATTAAATACAATATACAAGACAAAGTACACAAGTAATAAGGATATAGGTTGGAATTCATAGTCGGCCCCTACACCTAGGGGCACCCATTGTTGCTATGGATTTGTTTTGTTTATGGAAAATAACATGAAAACAACTGTTACCTTAGTAACAATGGGCGCCCTTAGGTGTAGGGGCCGACTATGAATTCCAACCATAGACTTCTAGACCCTACGGAATCTATTTCAATCGGCAAAACAAAAAGTATTTTGAGTGATGATGTAAAACTCTAGATGTTCTTTGACGGCAAACTTGTGAGTTGGGTTGTGAAATAAACTAAAAGTAACCAGAAGCATATATTATCATGTACGTCATAAAATAATACTCTATTCAATCGTATAACAGATGAAGCTAACCTAGAGTTTTCCTTGTTCTATAAATGTATCCTTTATCACATGCATATACAACAGTCATATTGTTTCGCGGAAGTTGTGATGCCTATTGTTATGATGATACTCATAACTCACTCATGGTGGAGCCACAATATTTGTTACTATGCCGATCTTTGTATTTCATTATTATTTATTATGCCTCAATGGTGATGATGATCCATACACAGTTAGTACGTGATTGCCTCAGTGCATAAATACTAGATTCGTACCCAAAAAATCACAAAACATAACTCTTGTCGTCTTGGTAAGAACATAAACGAAATATCGAATATTAATCCACTGCCGTGGCTTTTATTGCTGAAGCGATTGAGAAAAACTTAAATGGCAATTTCATTGCATATTATCTGCGTCCTATTTACAAACGAACGGTGTATAATGTATATGACTATGAGTATGAAATGCGGCGTAACGTAATAAAGTGGAAGAAGACTGGCTATTATTTTAACTCCTCAGTATTTTTGTTGTTTTTACGATATAACTTCATTTTCTTTTACATTCGCCAGTTACACGGCAATGCACTTGGTTCGTTCCGTTCATTTTGTGCTATAGCAGCTTATGAGACAACTATATGTTTTGAAAATACTAGCACGTAATATGCCGCGTCTCATAATGTCATTTTAAAACGCCTCTCTAATGCATTATTAACGTGCGTGTGAATGAGTGTCAATAAAGTAGTAGCCCTAATGAGTTGGTAGTGCTGTGTGCAGCTAGCTGGTGGTGCTACCTAGCGGCGCTCGACTCAACCTCGCAACACACGAATCTCATGACGTCATGGATTATCGGTGACCCTCTCCTCACTTTCAACCGAGTCTTTTATTCAGTGACGCCTCAACAACCGATATGTATTAGATTGAGCCAAGGAGTTCTTAAATGTATCAACTATATAATAATATAGCATCATTACAAATAATAATAATAACAAATAATAATATAACAAATAATAATAATGAAAATTATTATTATTATTTGGTTTGTAACGCGGACGTCGGAATATAATTACAAATACAAATAATAATAACGAGTGATCAAGCGGTAACGACAATATAAAAAAACACAACATTATAATGATAATGTTACTGATAGACCATAGTATATTTTTTATTTTATTTTTGGAGATTCTACCGATAACGTCCTAACATTCACATTTTTTTTTTTTTTAGAAAATATGGATAAAAAAATGTTGTTGGACATATTAAAACCTATAAGTATACATATTATATTGTTTTTTGTTTATTTGCGGATAATTAATAATTGGCGTTTGAACAAAATCTTAACCAGGAGAAAAGAGGCCAAATTTAACGTCGCGAAAACTTGAAGTTGTTTGTGTATAACGATTCATTCACGTTCACATTAAATAGTTAATTGCGACATGATCACGCTAGGCCTGCTATAAGTTACTCCACATCCGACACCTGTTAGAATGGGCGTACTCGGATTAGGTAGAAAACATAATAGGACACCTATTATTTTCATTCTCCTCTGAGTAAATCTAAGAAATAACTTCGATTAACTAGAAAATGTGAAAAGTGTAAGGTGGAATTAAATATAAGGTAAACACATACTTGGCTACACTATTTCATCGGTTTGCACGAGTTTGTATAACATGCTTTTAATAAAATAATGAGTGGCACGATATGAAAAGAAAACACACAAGTTATAAAACGGAAAGTAAAAACTAAAAAAAGAAATAAAACTAAGAGAACAGTATTGGAAACTAATGCAATATTAATAACAGTAGCCAACGGTTTAGCCGCGGTCGCTTATAGCCAGTTCCCCTACGAACACCGAAGTTAAACCACCTCAGGCTAGGTCAGGAGGTGGATGGGTGGCCACTCTTCTTTGAAAGACTTGTTACCGTTGATTAGAGCAGATTGGAGGGTTCGGAAGCTTGTGTAACAGCTTCGTTCTTCTCGTCAACTGCTCGGCAGTCCAGGTTAGTGGAGGAACCTATATGACTGGTCAAAGCTACACCGTCCTTTCAGATGGGACCTAAAGCCGATGGTACCCTTGGTACTTTTCGACAGGAGTAGACTACGTGCCGGTACCAGGCTTCCCCTCCTCCCTTCCTCATTATCATTCATCAATCATCACTCATCAGACTAAAGAGGGCATTTTGCCCCACACTGGCCTTAATTACAATTAATTAAAGTAAAAACAGTAGCAGCGTAAGAACAACTACACTCTTACTAAATAAAACTATCTTATATTGCTCATTTGAGTCCTTAATAAGTTTGGAATTAGAGAAGTGAATAATTGTTCTAATCCACACTATTTCTAGATTGATGTCGTCTAGTTGACCACAAAATACGTTTGCGATTTTGAGTGTATAGATACCCCTCACGGGGAGGATTTGTATTATCATAATAATGTACAATACAGATGACGAATCATTCGTAATTCCAGCGTGGGAACTAGGTGAGCATTGCTATGTATACCGTGGTGGGGTTTAATAAAGAATTGATGATGAATGTGGATTGAGGAAGTCGTTTATAACTTAAATCAAACGACAAATACTCAGATGCTTTACTCACTACGAATAAGAGAAGTGAAACTTAGGCGTACTGGAAAAATACTTTAGCAGCTACGGATACGAAACATGTGTTATAGGTTTTATAATTACAAACATGTGAATGTGCCAGTGAAATATATTAAAATAAGTTTATGCTTTGTCCGTCCTTTTAAGCACAGATTGGCAAATTCGTATAATTTATTAATCACTTATATATGTATTTAGTCACTTCGTTTCCTGTTTACTGCGTTTTAACCTTCAAAATATATTGTAATGGATTAACTTAGAATTGACAATCAAAATTTAAGTAGCACTTTCAACTGACAACTCTGTGAGTTTGAAAATTTAAAAAAGAATAAGCTTTGACTTTCTAATTATCTTGATTGCTACGGATTTGCAGGAAGACGCGTTGAAATATTCTAAGTACGCAATTTTGATCTATGGGATCTAACTTAGAAACCACTTAGTGTTAAGTATAGATATTAAAAACAAATTGTGTTTGGTGCGAGCGATCCACACACAGGCTTGGTTATTGTACTATACACACATAAAACATTGTTAAACCCAGTTTGCTATTTTGTAAAATACAAAGTGCGGATTCAATAGAATAGAATATAATAGAGCCGTCGCATAATATTATGAGCACTTTTCGCACTCCCCCTTACTTACAAATAAGTACATTTTTTAGCTTAAACTGAATACAGCGTACCTTTTTATAACCTTATAATATGTGGAGCGTAGCCTACATTTGATTGATTAAATAAATAATTTGCATTAACTAAAACGGTGTTAAATTATTATCACTGGATCAATGGAATAGAATTGCTAAGGTGTATCAACGGTTCCCTGTGCTCCCAGCTGGTGAGATAACAAGTATTGGGTTTCGATCATCTCTCAGCCTTGGGAAGGGGGCCGGGGGCGAAGGAGAAGACTCCTATACGTTACCCCATTCGTTGGTTCACTCACCCCCAATCATACCGGTAACAAACTAGCACCCTTTGGTATACTAGCAAGTAAACGCAGGCTACCAATATCACAAGGAGATGTCAAAATTAAATCCCCCAATCCACTGCTCTCAGCACAAAATAAAACTGCATAGAATTTAAACAAAGTATCTAGGACTCCTTTCTTGTTTCCTATCACAATCTTCCAAATTTTCAAGAACTATGCATAAAGTTGTAAATGTAGATATCATGGTTCCGTTCAGATGTCATTGATGCTGCGTGTGTGACTGTGTAAGTGTGACTGACTATGCTGTGCCACTGCCATGCAACTCATCGTCATGTGGGCATGAAGATACGCTTTTCCTCGCCTTGACTGTCATAACTCACAACAGTGTCCCGAGCTACGTTTTTTTTTTTTTTGAAGAGAAACACAATTTATTAAATTATAAACAAGCAGGATTACATACATTCTTCATAAAATTTCCTAAGTGGATAACTTTTAACATTTTAACATAAAATTAAGACAAAAGCATAAGGGTTGGCAATTCGAAAAGACAATACATATTATATAACATGAGGAAAAAAAACCAAGCTACGTTCACGTCGATAGCTTGAAACGCACATTTCTTAATTGTTCCGTTTCTATCTAAGTCAAATAGTAATTGATTATTATTATTGTTATTATTGTTGCACACAAACTCTACGTGTCAACTTACAAAATGCTAAAAGTTATTTCGTTGTCGTTGAAATCTTTCCATCGATGTTGGCGCAGTATTTGCATACATTACAGACAGACAGTATACCCAATTGAGCTGTTGCACAGAAAGCACGCGTCGATACGGTAAGCAAATACAGGTATGCATGCCGTCGTACAGTACATAGCACAATGTTTAAGTTAGTAGCAAACTGCTTCCAAAAACATTTCCCCTGTAAAATATTCTTAATTATCTTATGGCTTGATATTACTATGAAGTATTTTCCTCCATTGAGGGACATCGCTGTTGTTGCCAAACCACTTCGAAGCAAAATGAATTAAAGTCCCGTTATATAATTATGTGTTAACGTGTTTAAAGTGAGCTATGCAACCATGGAATTAATGCAACTACTTTGAAGTAATAAATTATATATTAATGTATGTGTGACTAGACGGGCGACAAATCTGATACGTCGCGTGAAGACATGGATATGAAGCTAATATTACAGTTGTATGACAACAGCTTGACATTCCTCCGCTCTTTTACGGCACATATTTCGTTATTTTTGGCACAGCACGATTACACCAAAGAGTTAAGACAAATATTGCAATATATTTGGCGGATGAAAAAAAGATCCCGAAACAAATATTTCTTGAAAATTAGTTTTAGCAGAATATAAATTTAATTTCTCTTATAAGCACATTTATTTTGTATACATCGAGATATCTGTTATTCCTGTTTTAGTAAGATAATTAATTCACTTCTTCATCTCTGATTTAAAAAACCAAAGTATATTATTTGCCGTGATAAAGACATTTTTTTAAATTTTCTAATACCGCGTATTAGTAACGATATATGTAGGTTGTTTCTCATTAAACTGTGTGACTAAAACTTGTTGATTGTAATCTACATACAAAAGTGAACCTTATTAGCTTTATGAATGCCAAACTTTCATGTGATGTGATGGGATGCAATTCTTTATTTATATTTATTGTAATAAACAAGTAACACGAATACCGGAAGGTAAATAAACGCAAACTGGAATTGTTCTTAACAGATTTTTATCGAGCTCATCTTTCGAACCTTCGTTTCAAACCTACTTTGAGGATTCGAACGGCGGTCTTGAAATGCTTGAAATGCATTTCACTGAGAATCTCTATACACACACAATTCAGATAGGTCGAATTTGTGCAAAACGATCACGGTCCCCGCTAGCAATCTCAAAAAGAAAGCGTTATTTATAAAAAGGCGTGGTATTCAAGCAGTGCTGACTGGTCTCGAACTCAGCTCAAGAGAGAGACAACAATAGACATGCATGCTTGAAAAAACAACAAGCGAATCAATGGCCAGTTGTAAATATCGCCGTCGTGGAGAAAGTCTCGCAACTGGCAGCAAATAATGCGCGCATAACGTTGTCAATATTTACGCGGTATAACACAATTGAGGCGCCGAAGAGCCTCGTCTAAAATGCACTTCTCAGTTGTCATTTCACATTTCATTTCCGCCCACCCATAATTTATTTATAAGAACACGACTTTCTTTGGCGCCCGATCTCTACAATCAACTTGCATCGTAATCTTTCCAACAACTAAATAATAATCTCACTAGTTTTGAATTGTTATGAATCACACACATATGTGAACTACAACCCTCCATCTATTCTGAACTATACAAACACGTCGAAAAAAAGAGAGTATAAAACAATTTAGTATTTAATAAACATTTTTAATGCATATTTTCGTCCCAAAGACCAAATTTTTCTTCCTTCACTGTCAGAGAAGGCCTACGCTTACATTACTGTGATTACACTAGTAGACTATCAATCTTTAGGTGTCGTCCTCATTGGGCCTAAGAAGGAATTATCACATCAGATTCACTCATAAACGCAGAAAAGAAGATTTATGAGGTAATAAGTAGCCAATTCTCAATACCAATGTGACTTCCATTTTTGATTGCAACTCGCATGGGCCAACGAGTGCTTGTGCTAAATAATAGATGGTTTCGTGTTAGACCTACTTCCACGTGAGAAATCCCTGATCCCTGTGACCTCTGCTTTCGTTTGAGGTAGCCACAGTAAATAACCACTCATCTTTCCTAATTAAGAAGTCACTACTTAATTTACTTCACTTAAAAATCCATACGAAAATGAAGTCATATGTTTCTCGGAAATTTATAATGTATCAATAACTTATTATTTTGAATTATACTTTATCCTGTATCAGAAATTTAAAAAATTTCATTCAAAGCAATTCAATCGTGAATGAAAAGAAATCAAAGTGTTTTACGATCGAACACATGTATACAAAGAGAATTCCAATCAATATTAAAATATTTATGTATTGATTTTAGTGGTCGAATTCATTTCACGGTACAAACTAGCTTGAAACGTACGTTTACAATACGTTTTTTTCTTGAAAGCTGTTATGTATTGCATGGTGTATTCTTACTACAACACATTCACTACTAAATGTGACGAAATTAATCACAGATTTTCTGTTGTTCCGTGTTTGTAAATCTTACAAAAGTGACCGCATCTCCTGCAAGATTAGACGAACATAAAAATGTGCACATCTGAGTTATGTCAGCCGTGGATATAAAAGCAGTTGTTCTCCTTCCCTTGTTTCCTACACAATTATCGATGATTCGCGTACGATTTGTGCCGAAACTGAAAGTGATCGCATTTTGTTTCCATCTCCTTCGTGTCTGGGTTGCGCATGCGCAGTTCCAACCTCCACCGCCAGTCAGCTGATAGTCCGCACGCGAATACGCGGGCTGTGTTCGAAAACCATCACTTGATGGTCACTTGTTCGACGTGACGAGAAACCCATTTTATTTATCGATAGTTTGCATACACATTGTAACACTTCTAGCCTGAATAAGTTATAGTGATTATTGATAGTGTTGCAGTCGCACTTCCGCTTAGTTAAAACTAAAAACTTGAGTAAAACGACAAGGTTTATACAAAAAAAAAAATATAATAAGTTAAGCAGTTATGAAGAAATTAAAAATACACGGAGTTGTTCTGTTTACAGGTGAATCTTTATAGAGAAAAACTGTTTTTTTCCGGAGCCAAAAATGTATAATGTAATAAGTTAAGCAGTTACACCTTACAATAAAAAATAGAAAGACGCATAGAATGTTCTGTTCTATATAGAGAAAAACTATTTTTTCCGGAGTCAGAAACTAACTTAAACAAGTGCACGTTCAGGTCAAATACAAATTACAATCCCCTGATAATTTACGTTGGTGAAAATTATCGTAAACGTTACCCTGGGTAGTAATGTACCACGTGGTTTGAACACGTGGTTTGAACACGTGGCATACGATACCGCTTCGTCTCTATAATAAAGTGTGATTCGCGGTTGTCAATGAAGTGCTTTGCCTTTCGAAACCACAGGAAATGTTACTACGTAAGATTGCGGTTTCACACTTGCGATGGACGTGCGGGAGTAACCACGGGGGGCGTTACGTAATGGGTTCGTTTATTTTTAGGAACGGGGGGGGGGAATGTTCCCCGTGAATATTAAACCCATGCAAAAATTACTGTATTTAGTCACACCTCTAGATCGGTTCACAATAGAAACAAGGTCTGAAGAATGCGAGAGATTTTATTATAATATTATTGATTGGGATAATAATTAAATGCACTATTAAATCGAAGTTGTTAAGCAAAAAAAAACTTAACACCTAACTAATTTTTGTTAATATAAACTTTCGTATATTCACTTGTCAAAATGACAATAGTTGGTTGTGTGTTTTTTTGAGCAACTGTTATGTACCACATTTGTTTCGCGGAGTTATAATATTGGCGGTTATTGCTTCTTGAAATGATGAACGGAACCAGTGATAGTGATACTATAGCACTTCTGTATTTATCACAGTGAATGGAATCGGGATGTCTACAATTGCTTGTTTGGCGTAATTGCCGTGAATTTTCCGGTATATTAACAGCATTAACTATAGGCGGATATAAAACGTGATACGTGATTACAAGATCATCCTACGAATGTGGTGAAGTTGTGTAATTTTAAGTAAATATGCACATTTTTGGGAAACATTACAATTTTCTTATTGCTTGTAAGCAAGGTATATAGTCCCCTCTAACAAAACATCCCGAGTCTGGCTTATTGCTAAACAGACGTGTATCGATTTCGTATATCACGATATATGATAGGCCTACCTTGGTCAGCTGCATCTATGATTGCACTTGTGGGTGATATTATGTACACAGAACGCAACTACAAACGACTTGAACGTGAAAGCACCGTCTATCTATAGCCCATCTTACAGCCAGACACAATAAGTGGTTGATCTTCAGGTTCGGTCTAAGAGGATTTCGAGTTTGTGACGTAAGTGGTCGCAATCAAACGAAAACATCAAGCTATAATATTTCATCGCGAATTTTGAGGAATATTTATCGTAACTTATCGATCAAACAACACGGACTGGCTTGTCTTAGATTTATACACAAATACATAGAAAAGTCGATAGTAAAAACGTATCGATAAGTTTTGGGCAGCGTGCTATAAATTATAAGTTACTCCTACCAACTCCTACGAAGCACATATTGCTATAGTGATGCAGTTTTGCCCAATAGCCGTATATTGAAACTTGAGGTGTGAAAGAAAATCTGTGTAAATCGACCAGGTAGGTTTGAGTGAAACCAGACATTCAAACATTCATCCCCTACTGGAAATGAACCCAGGTCCCCCGCGTGCCCGGTTTGACAGATTTTTAAGTTTCGGGTTTGTCTCCAATATTTGAATTGATTTTCAATATTGCTATCAATAACGTCGTCTACTTCCGATGACTCGAGAATAAAAAATCGACTCGATTTCGACAAGGTCAGCAAGTTTCCCCCTCAAGGTCAACCACAAAACGATTTCGCTTTCCTCTTTTAAAATTTCTCTATAAGAAAAAACTAATATAAGAGAAAGTTGGGGGTTTCTTGGCGGATTCCCGTCGTTCAACCCTTGCAAGATAATAACACGCGAATTTCCGTCGCCCTTGAAATGTTTCGATCGCCAGAATGCACGCGGTATTCGGATACGCCGCCTCCTGAACGACGTCACCGACGCCTCATCGATCCCGTTGGTTCGTGACGTCACTTGCCGCATGGGCGTGGATTGACGTCACCAGTGACGCAAGCAATTACGGGATCTCCCGTACAAGTGTGCGGTGGTTAAAAAAAGAACACAATTTGGACGGCTGCGTCAATGAGGCGTCATAACCTGAACCACGTGAGCGGTAAGCGTCGCGCTTAAAGGGACGCTACACACAATGGAGGATCCAGCTGTTGAGCCTGATAATCCTTTAACCGCTATTTATATACACTGCATGTGAGCTGATAGTCCGGCACAATACAAAGCTCAACACGAGTTTACTCATACAATTTGTTCTAGATTTTTATGTTAACTAAAAAAATATTGTAATCCTTCAATTTCGGTGTATTCGAATAATTTATTGAAACGACTGACCAACGAAACAAAACACGTATATAATAGTGATCCATAGAAAGCGACTGACATTAAATAAAACAAAACCACACATTTCTATTTTCAGTGCATGGTCAAATCGTTTTAAAACGGGGCCCACCAAAGCAGTGTTTTCTTCAATGTTAGTATATAATAATGTAAAATTAAAACTATTGCCCCGTAAATTAATCATTAGCCGTCCAAACCGGAATTGAACCCAGAACATCGACAGTATAAACAAATCCACAGGGTAGGAATGATGATACGCACGAATATGATGCTACTGCGATGACATAACACCAAGGGAAGCCGGTCCATTAAAATATTGTCGCTATACTACCAGTAGAGAAAATCAGTCTGATAATTGTTATTTTATTAATGACCGAAACGATGCAGTCCGAGTAATTGTTAACGTGTTGAATGAGCTATTCCTGCCACGGTCACCTGACGTCGGGACTAAAGCGTGGGAGAACCTGGACACCCGCCAAGCCATCACATGCTCCCTGATCCGCTCCCAGCACGTGGTCGTACCCGCAGTCATGCGCCGCCTACCCGCCACCGTTAGTAGCCTAGGTTAGTAGGTTTAGTCGTTAGTTTAGATCGGTTTTTATCAACGACTTACAAGGTCCTGTATTGTTCCAGTTGTTGTCGTTCTTGTTGTTGTTATCGTTGTTGTTATTATTGTTGTTGTTGTTGCTGCTGCTGGTGTTATTATTGTTGGTGTCACTGTCACTTTTGTTGCAATATGCGCACATTGATGTTCTCATGGCTGGCGGGCATTCTCCTATATTCGTATTCACACACACCAAGAATGACTATAACATAACTTGAGACGGCCTTAACGATGATTTATTTATTATTTATTTCATTAAAAATGACACGTTCACTTTCACTTTGTCACAGCATCTTGTCGGAACGATGAGGTAGCGTGCAAGAGAACCAACGTTGCAACCCACCTGGTGAGGACTCCGACGATCCCACGTGTTGCCTGTCCTCGTCGTCCGATGGTGAACTGTTGTCTTGTCGCTTCTCCAGCACGTCCACTGTGCTGCTGTGCCACGTGACCAATATATTAACATTCATTCACCACACGTGCGCGGCCAGACAATAATTACTAATTAACAAGTATTCCGTCGGTTGTTACGAGACTGTCGAGTGCTGGAGGACTAACGCGGTCGGTCACACATGGTCCGCCACGCACCGAGTATCGCACAAGACTGCCGAGCGAGCCTGCCTCACAGGACCTATTATAAAATGCCGCTTTTCATAGAACGTCCGTGACGTCAGAACAGCCCGCAGATATGACGTTGTCTGTGGGTCGATAGACGCTCGCTCATTGGTCGAGCTATCCGTGACGTCGTCGTTGTGACGTCCTCGTTATGACGTCATGTGGGAGAGAGAGGTATGCGCAGAGAGCAGAGATGGAGATGGTTCAATAATAGATCGGGAGAGACGGAGACGGGAAGAGTATTGTGTTATGCCCCCTGGCGGTGAGGAGCGAGTGCGAGACACGGTGCGAGCTGATGACTGTGATGGACGCTGACAACTGACAACCCGATTTGGAGAGTGTAATCGTTTCCTTTTTAAAATGTATGCCGCCTTCACAGTGGTGAAATTTCACGCAGCTTTTAAATTACAGGGAGAGATTGATATTGAACATTTTATGAGGTGGCAGCGACATTTGTATAATTGAAAATAATTTATGTGTAAATAAAATGTTCAGTGGGGGGACCGAATTTAACATCTGTCTCTCTCTTGAAACTTACATTAAATTGGTGTGATTTTCAACTTATCTGAGCAATTGCCATAATTAATATACGATAGGATGATTTAATGCAGGTACAGAGATGCGATGTGACCATTGCTTGCTTCACATTCAAACTACATACGAGTAGGGGTGGGGGGGGGGGGGGGGGGGGAGGTACTGAACATTAATAGAAACCCACAGGTTTTTATGGCAGGTATGTGGTACAATGTGTAATTTTACAATAAAGTAATAAAATCGCATCCAGCTTTCTGCTATTCATGAATTTAGCGCACATATACATGTACGACGTACGTACTGATCTACAACAAAATAATATGCCAGCGTGTTGAAAATCGGCATCAATATATAACTAAAATAATCATTAATAAATGTTGTACTAATCAATTAAGCAAGTGATTTCAGTTAGTTATTGTAAGGAAGAGTTTTGCGGCTTTTCATCACCGTATGATTACATAAACTATTTTTATAAAGGTTTTTTCAATGTGTATAAAATCAATCACGGTTGGAAGTTGGGCTGTTGTTGTCTGTAAGCTCGTCTAGTCTGGTTTGGGAAAACAAAAAACAACGAAAACGTGTAAATCAACTTAAATTTGAATGAAATAGCTTGTTTTAAAGAGGCTCGACCGGTTTGTAACTGTGGGATTATCATAACGGGGTAAGACCTAATTAGCATAGCTATACTTATACCAAAGAACATCCACGGTGCCTTATAGTCACCAACATTTCATTAAAGTGTCGTGATTTGAGCACGACGTCGGTGGCTCAGTCAGTAGCCAACGTTGGTGGAGGAGCCGAGCACTGTCGCACCAAAGACTATGTAGGGCTGGTCCTCCATAATCTTTGGTCGCACATGGACAGATTTCGCCGAACTCTGTACGAACACTGTGTTCCATTTTTTGAGTTTTGATACATTTTAGGTATAAATTAGCTAACAACGCCAGTGTTCTTGTTAGGTTCACAATTATAGAGAAATGTGAATTTGTGTGTTTTGATTTATCAAATTGTCAAATGAATCAAATTGTCGTGCAATTAAGATAATATGCGTTCTTAATTCCTTAATTTTATGAATTCAATTCTATGCAGTTTTAAATATAAGGTCAAAAAGGCTCGTGTCTATCAGCGATCCGAAGCCCATTGGGAATCCAAGGTTGCTACCCAATTATTGTTTGTATGCTATTTTCTATGTAAAAACAAAGTACTTAGAAACAAGATGTATGCTGGTGTAGTTGGTTGACCATGAATTAAATTAAGCTATTTACATTTACGTGGGTACGCGTGTAATTACCAAGAAACAATTTTGCAGTAATGGATATAGATGGGTTTAGGAGCTATTTAAACATATGTTTTAGCACTAGGATATTGAAATTGAGCATGTTGGAATATTTTAAATAAGTAAATTAACAACTTACAGTAGCGTCAATTTATTTTTTATAAAATACTTGATATTTGACCATTTACAAACATTTTAAAATTGTGTAAAGTATATACAGTTCGCTCAGTATGAGCCAAGCTTGGTTTGAATCTTAATCAAAATCACGTACAGCAAAAAGCATATGCCTCTCTTGATTTTTATTCTGATTAGATTTAAGTCTATGTTTAACTTTTTGTAATCAAGTACGCCTGTTTGTGGAATTAATTTGAAAATATTGGGTACCTATTAAGCATTTTTACAATGATATCTCTCCTGATAAGTACTTTGTAGCACAATATATTCCTTTTAGTTTCTATATACCACAATGTAATAATAATTTCACCCATTTATTTAAACAAGTTATAAACTCTATTGCTCGGTTTGCAACTACGAAAGTTGGTTTTAATTCCTCTTTGTTACCAATGTTTGCCCAAACGATTATTATTTTGGAAAATGAGTAACATTATACATGTGCGCTTCGACAGGAAATCAACATAATCAAGTGAGCAGACGATAATTAAAAATCACGTATTACTGCCTCCTTACTCCAGACGTAAAACGAAATTTGCCTAGCTTGTAAAGCATAACTGAACTAATTCTTCCCCACTCACAACATAAATAAAACCCAAACAATAATAATAATAATAATAATAATAATAATAATAATAATAATAATAATAATAATAATAATAATAATAATAATAATAATAATAATAATAATAATAATAATAATAATAATAATAATAATAATAATAATAATAATAATAATAATAATAATATAATACTAATAATCATAATAATTATTAAAATTGTAACTTTGCTTTCAGGATATGTAGCGTCGACTGTCACAAATTAAAAGTTGGCGTTTCGGAATAACTGCATAGCCCATCATCAGAGCAATAGTTAAAGAGACAGTCACTGAGTAGTTGTAACAATCAATACACTTACAACGAGACAGTAGTGCGATCGGTTTGATACACTGATATAGCTACAAGGACTCGTGTGTGTGGATCTGAGTGTTGTATGTGTGCTGTGCATGTACAGTGTACATCACCACCAACCAGCGTGGTAGGTGGCCCCGATGTACCCCCCCCCCCCCCATACTAAAACCACACCACCACCACCACCACCACCAGCTGTCTTGTGCCTGGGAAGATGTTAATGCCTGCCCCCCATCCCCAGTTCTATCTGGTTACCAAAACTCTTGGAGACATATTAATCATAATACAAAATAGCTTTAATTGCAACAGGCAGTCTGCTGTCAACAATATTTCATCGGGGGTAAGAGAGAGAGAGAGAGAGAGAGAGAGAGAGAGAGAGAGAGAGAGAGAGAGAGAGAGAGAGAGAGAGAGAGCGAGAGAGAGAGAGAACAGAAGTGTATGCAAAAAATGCATTCACAATGAACATTGCGTTGTGTTTGTGATGCACTCACTCACTAATCTTCATTGCAACAAACCCGGAGCAAAAACTGTCTATGACCGCATGGAGAGTGTGTGAACTCTGAGAGTAGCAACAAACAAACATAGCTCTGAGCGCGTTACTGGGTTTGAGCGAGATGCGCCGCTCGTTGTGTTGACAGCTATTCCCTTGTCTATTCACTATTCACGTGGTGTGAATTGTTCAGGAGAAGGACGATAGAGACTACGATACTTTTAGTGTCATCGCCACCTGAATAATTGTATCATTTTAACCGGGTAAATAATTCCGTAAATATGTGTGAATTATTTGTCTTCTAATTTTTGTTTGTGTGTAAATTGGGCTGAGACTCCATGGACAATGTTGGTGGTGGTTTAGATAGCCAGTTGTCATTGATGTTTTTTAATTCACAACTGCAACAGATGAGGACATTCTTGATGAAAATTTAAACAATATTTCAGTAGGCCTATGTTTTTCCAGTGTCGAAAATGGTTAATGTACTTCCGTGGTTATGTCAGATATCAAGGAAAACAAGAACACTCTTTACATAATAATAATAATAATAATAGTGTCTTTATTTTTCCGTTTTTCTTTTACATGTACAATCAGTTTAAACACACAGTTCAAACATACAAGAACAATATGACAGGAAAAATGGGCGAATTTAAGTATAAAAATACTTTTCTTCCAATTGACCCTATACTTACAAGTTAAACAATATTAAATGTGTTAAAGCAACATTATCATTACTCTAATATTATACTTAATAACTAGACAGAAAAATCTTCAGGTATACACTCTACCACTTAAGTTTACATAAATGTATATTATTAAAGTTAAACTTAACTAAATTTAAGTACTTAGGCCTAATTCAATCGGAACTAACACTGAGGAAGGCAAAAGGCAAAACCAAAAGGTCACTATATAATATATATATTCATTAATAATTGAAACTTGTATGACAGGCCAGGTTTTTCAATCGGTCAAACGCTGTCATTAGCTGACGGTCCGTTAAACGGCCCCTTTAACGACCCGTTAACCGATTGAAAACCGGGCCTTACTTAGGTAAATATAATGTTACATACAACGTTTTTGAGTGATACACATATTATGATGATTATTTTAACCACCAAAATATTATTTTTAAGTTTGAGCATTTACCTCACAATGTATTTGGTTAGTGCCGGATCCCCCCCCCCCCCCCCTGTAACCACCTGTCACGCTTAAACCTACTCTTGTGAATCTGGTGCGTCTGCTTTAGGACTTCGTGATATTCGATTATGCCTGATGTTCTTTGTAAATCAGTTTTATAGCTTATGGTGATAGATATTAAAATAACAAAGCAGATCAGAAACTGCATGGAAGCCCGGAGGGTATATATTTTTGTTTGCTTCAGTTGTTACAAAGATATTGTTTTATATTTGCCTCCTGAAAAGTTAGAATCCTCAAGGCAACATAGAGATTTTTATTAAAATGTTAATTCGGTAAACATATTTCCTTACTTACGTAAGTGCCATGTCAAACGCAGGTTCCAGGGCCGTTTGTTGAAGGTAGAGAAGCTTTGCGGTTGTTTGCCCGAATGGTGGTTTTGTTTATGAGAAGAACCTGATTACTTTGCATTTAGGAATAGGTAGCTATTTAAACGTTTTGACAATTACTATCACTTCACAAAGTTGTCCATGACCATAGCTTAAACCTGTCTAGTACTATAATTATATAAATATGGAGATGTGGGTTCTGCGGTAGCCTACTGTGCCCTCTATTGTAAGCTGCTCGTTAGAAATTTTGTACTATTAGAAATAATAATTGATAGTAATTAGTTGTTACTGTATGTTTTTGGAAGTACGACAATCTGGTGAAGCTAAATAAACACAATCTTATCTTATCTTATAAAATAACCGATTTGAGAACAAAAAGCAGAAACTACGTCTCCAACAAAGTAATAAAGTAATATGATATACATTCAGTTATGGTGGGGGGAGGGGGGGGGGGGGGGAGGAGAAGGAGGGGGGGCGTAATTAGCAACATGTTATCTACATGTCTGATGTGTGATTTTCGATTTGTTTTATTCGATACATCAGTACTGATTTTCTTTTCTTGAGTAGTAAAATTTTCAAAAATTGTCTACAATAATTACGGGATTTTACAATTGATCACTGTACCCAGGAATGAGTCGTGTTTCCCCATGCAACCTGTTGGGAGGCGAGGCTAGGCGAGCGTGAGTGTGGCTGGGGGCACCTGCTGGTAGATGGGGCTACCGGATCTCCACTGACATGACATCACTGCACTGACAGATGAGGCGTGAGTCATCCAAGCGGCCGTGCCCGCCCGGGAACCCGCTCCGGCTCTGTCGACACCACAATGACGTACGTCTGTGAAACCACTCACAACCAACACATCAGTGGTTTCCTATTTAT
Organism: Isoperla grammatica; assembly: GCA_945910005.1. Classification (NCBI taxonomy): domain Eukaryota; kingdom Metazoa; phylum Arthropoda; class Insecta; order Plecoptera; family Perlodidae; genus Isoperla; species Isoperla grammatica. The sequence continues at coordinate 106,405,717 of OX246737.1, read as the reverse complement.
AATCTGTCGGGAGTAACGTCAACATAGGAAGGAGTAGACGCTACAGATGGGTCAATGGTTGCGGTTTTCATTTGCTTCCCCGCTTATAAATAATCATAAGGTTTCGTAAGAACACATGTTAAAGGACACACACCAGCTTTAAATGATGTGCCCCTCTAACTAGGTTGTTCAGCCTATGTTACATTACCGCTTCAGGCAAAAGTTTTTTTAACTTCTAATGTGGATTCAATTCCATTACTTCTTGGCTTAGGAATAAGTAAATGGTGACTTTCGAGCCGTCCTAGCAACGAAGCACTCAATAAATTCAAAGTTGTTCTGAATCGGTCTTGTTGATTCTGGCATTTTTCCGCAGGTGTTCGCAATGTCTAATCACTGATTCATATGTTTCATATTTGAAATATCGATCTTTGATTGGTTATCGCTCACTTGTCGATGGTGTTCGAAGCCTACAGGGTTGGTTTAGTCACTTTAAATTAAAGTCCCCCACTGCAAATCAGTTTAGTTACTGAGTGGGTAGACTCTAAATGTGATTTTTTTTTTTTAGTTATTATAAATCCATGGTAACATGGTTACATTTTTCCAAGGACTACTTGATCTCCGACTAGCGGAGGCTCGTCGAACTCACGAGCCTCCGCTAGTCGGAGATGAAGCGGACCTTGAAAATTTTCCATTCCACTTCTTGAATTCAAAGACACAGGACAAGAAAGCATCAATAATAAATAGCTATTGTTGTCTTTTACTATATCCTGATGGTTTTTGATGTGCTTTTGTTCTTGAAGAGAAGTAGAAGTTGGATGATAAAATTTAGCAGCAGGTTGTTGGATAGTTGGGAAGGAATGCCCGAGAGCTGTTAGTAAGGCGCAATTCATAGTTCCCACGTGACGTCACAGCGGCCATGATTGCGACACAATTGATGCGGACCAATCCTAGATCATTGGAAAATACTATTGAAATTTAAAAAATAGGCCTAATTTAAAACTTTAAAAGTAAACAGAAGTAATAAACAAATAAAATATTAACACACATACCAATTTTATCCCAAAAACAGACTGAATTTTAAAGAACTAAGAATTTCTGTGTTTTACCACAACAGCCTTCAATTGTTTCTCAATGGCAACGTCAAAGTTTGATCACAAATGTGGCCGCCACGCGCAAAGATGTGACGTACGTACAACCTATGAATACCAGCATTTGTATAGCTTTACGACTGAGCAAAACCTTGGAGAAAACCTTCAGTCAAGATTATTGGTCAGCGGACCCGAATCGAACCTGGTACTTCCCGAATTAGAGTCTCGCGTCTTACCGCTGAGCTACCTCTCGGTTCGGTTGTAATCGGTTCTATTCGGGCGCGTCACTTATTACAAATCCGCCAATAATCAGCTGATGATATTCCAATCAATACAGTTCGGTGTAGAAGCTGTGCATCATTGCAGCGTGGTAGCCGGTTGACCTGCATAATGTGAAACCTGTTGTTGCAATTATGTGAATGTTTGGCAGTAAGTGCATAGTTGGATGAAAGCGTTCCGCACACCGTTTGTTAGTACACCGTACATGAAAGTGTTGTTTGAAGAATAAATGTAGACAGCATACAAACAAACACATACTGTTGACTTAGTGAGTGGGGAGACCGTAAGCGAAGAGAAATGATCTATATGTGTATCCTGGTTGTAAATAACGTGTCACTACTATACATCATCATTACTCTTGCTACTGTTACACAGTTACAACATCAGCCTTGTCTACCACCAATGAACTTATTTTTTCTGGACGGATCCGCGCTCCTGTATTTTAAACATTTAAAAAATAAACTTGTATATTTTATTCTTTGCCGATTTTAACTGTAAATATAACTCAACAAATCGGAATTAATTCCACCATAGTTTTATTAATGTTATTTGAATTAGTATTTACATTTTACTTACGCGGGCCGACATAATATATAATTCAAGGGAAGGGCAGAAACCTTCTTTATCAACAGGTCAGCGGGGCTCTTCGTGAGTTCCTGGTTGTGTGAAATATGTAGCAATGACCGTATAGCCTATCGAAACTTTGAAATACTTGGTCGTCCTAGGTACAGAGTAAACTTGGCAAGTATTATTGGCTTCGTTTAATGTGCTAATATGCCCTAGCACAGAGTTCATTCAGATCTAGAACTTAAAAAATGCTTGTTCTTTATGATTTGAAATACTTGGTCCGTGGTCGTCCTATAGGTGCAGAGGATATCAGGATAAACTTTTCCTGTAATATTAGCTTCGCTAAACGCGCTAATGTGCCCTAGCACAGAGTTTATTCAGATCTAGAACTTAAAAAATGCTTGTTCTTTATGATTGGAAATACTTGGTCGTCCTAGGTGCTGAGATATCAGGATAAACTTGGCCTGAATTATTGTCTTCGTTAAACGCGCTAATGTGCTCTAGCACAGAGTTTATTCAGATCTAGAAAGTGCTTGTGCTTTATGATTTGAAATACTTGGTCGTCCTAGGTGCAGAGGATATTCAGGATAAACTTGGCATGTGTCATTGGCTTCGCTAAAAGCGCTAATGTGCCCTAGCACAGAGTTTATTCAGATCTAGAACTTAAAAATGCTTGTTCTTTATGATTTGAAATGCAAGGTCTGTAAAGTCATCTGTGTTTTCCTTGCCCTTGGAGCTTTCATGGCCGGGTTGCAGGTATCACGAGCTCCCTTGGTACGCAAAAAGACCACAGGAATTGCGTACTTGTTGTTTCACACTACCAGGAACTCACGAACTAAAGGGGTGCCGATGAAGAAGATATCTTCACTGCCCTTGATAGCTTTCATGGGCTGCAGGACGTATCGCGATCTCCCTTGGTACGCAAAAAGACCACAGGAATTGCGTACTTGTTGCTTCACACTACAGGGAACTCACGAACTAAGGTGCCGATGAAGAAGATATCTTCACTGCCCTTGATGTAAATGTTCGGCGAAGGTTAATTCAGAATATGAGGGCAGCAGAAAGAGAAGGTCTTCCCAAATATATTTGGACATGTAGCAGGCCTACATATTATATTGGCGCTGCTATTGTGATTGCGAATATTAAAGTCTGCAATCAGACTGGTAAGCATATACAATTTGGGGTGAGAATGAATGAGACAGCGACTAGTTCATTCATACGATCTGAAACAAGTCGAGCTGTAATATTATTACAGCAGTTGTATCAAATAGGCATTCGGTTGTATTAAATAAACTTGAACATCAATACACAATATCAATATAGTATAATTTAAAGATTCAATCAATGTGTTTAGTAAATTAATTATAAACTATTGCATATTTGTCAACGTAATGGCAGTAGTCAATTTACAACAAATTGTAATGGGCCGACCAAACGACATATACAATATACATTAAACAAGGCATTGTATCCGCCCCATATACCACATACCACATAATTACAAATTACACTTCGTATTCCAATTTGTTATCTGTGGTTCACTATGTACATGATACAGTACATGTTGGTTTCATCTAATATAACATATTATGTACCTACTAAAGCAACAAAATGTATATTCTGATCTTATTATTCGCTTTGCTGAGTAAAACCAAATATCTAGTTACGATGGTAATGGGAATCGAACCCGCGATCCCCTGACTCAGTGTTGTGAGCTATTCCTTATTCACTTACAAAAATAACGTGAATTAAATTTATATGGAGTTGATACAGAAACAAAGTTAGAACTACCGCTTAATTATATAGAATTGTAATATAGGCCTGTACTATTATTATACATTCGCAATGGTGAGTGTGTGACCTAAGCAGTTTTAGGCGTGAGAGCAATTGGCCTTGACGGGGCTTTCCATCTTTACACTTACTTCGTGTACAGTTTTTCTAAGACCAATAAAATGACTTTCTGACTGTCCGTGTGCCAACACACACACATTCTAGCAACAAAATTTTAATGAATCCAAATGTTGATAGATTAGGGTATGTAAAACGTGACTGTGATTTACGATGCCAACTGACAAGTAGGCGTAATATGCTCATTGTGTATGCACAATAAAACTGCATTGTGAAGGCCATCCTATCTAAATATTGCTAAGTATGAGTATGATTATTTGCAGCTACTTTGTAGTTTAGTTGAAGGGGTTTATTTAGGTCAGAAAATAACAAATCATATTATTGTATTCTCATTCATTACAAATAGTGATACATTAGTGTAAAAGCGCTCCTACCTTGCTCCTACCCCAAAGAGAAAGAAGGAACAATTCTACGAAATCGTATAATTTCGGCTAGTTGCCCAACAAAATTTTTCTTATGGGAATAAGCATGTACGTCATTTTCACCCTAGTGCAACAAGACAAAGTAAAGAAGATACAAATTATTGATTCTCTGATATGAACGCAGTAGTCTTTAACTTGATTAATTAGTAGCAATTGAGTTGAATAATTGTTTCAAGTTATTGTTTTTATTCGGTTATAGCTGCAACCCGGCGATCACGTACGCATGCTATAATTCCCCATTAGAAAAATAATAATTGTTGAGCAAAATTAGCCAAAATTATGTGATTTCGTTAATTTGTTCCCTTCATTCTTTTTGGGGTGGGATTTTTTTTACATTTATGTATCATTTTTTCTCAAAGATGGGAAAACATAATTTTAGCTTCTTGCCTGAATACCCCTTTAACCACTTACACAAAATATTCATTTCTAACAATAATATTCCGAATTCAAAGAAGTTCAGTCTTATATTTTTTTTTATACGAGGTTTAGGATTAGACGTGGTGACATAATTGTGATAACACCTCAGTAAATTGTTTGTTCATTTCTTCTTAACACCTTCTATTGCCATAAACTATCCCTGTGTGGCCACATCCCGTTCAATTTAATGGACATGTGAACGAAAATAATTGTGTATAATTTTTCACTCTTATGGTTTGATTACACATTTTTTATAGCTGGAATTATAATTGTTAGTATATTCGAATAGCTCAACTATATTGTAAAGAAGTAGTAAAGTAACATAACATAGTAGTTGTAAATGTTGTGTTGTGTGGTATAGTTTTATTTGTTTTACGAAGTGCCATAATATACGCTTAAAAATCTTGACGTGTGTGTGTGGTATGTATACCAATAAATATATAACGACAACAAAGGTAATAGTTATTAAAATCATTATAACAATAAATAAATTACAAATTATGCTCATAACTCTTGAACAGTTCATCCCACATAAAATGATAAGAATACTTCATTAACTCATCAACTTTTTAAAAACCAATACATCCATATTATGTAGTATGTATTCAACTAAAAATATATACAATCATAGTTTATAAGAAAATTGCAATAAGGTTGCTGTGAAAACAACCAAGATAAAAAAGTACGATGTGTCCGTGAATATTTTGAGATATTTGATTTTCAGGCCTCAGGCAAGTACGCGGCCTCATACGCATGTAGTTGTTGATCCAGGGGAAACGGTTACGATGATAAAGTGATAAAACACAAATAATTAATACATTTTGTCCATATAAACAAGAGTTCAAAACATTGCAGTGCAACCTTAAATACTGTAATAGAGCTTCGTATAGTAACTTATTTCCTAACTGAAACCGATTGTAAAGATACTGTAAGATAAGTTTCAATCAAGTCAATCCCAGAGCGTCTGTTATAGCCTTGACAAACTATAATAATTATTTTTATTATTTTTTATTTTGCCTTTTTTATGTTTGATGTACAATTATATTTGTTTTCATACAATGGAAAATACCTGAACCAATAAACAAGTGTTCGTGGCGGTTCAGGTTTATATTACATACCATTGCATAATTAATATTCTCTACTAAAGAGCTATACAAGCCCGAAGAAGGTATTTTACTAATTTGCATCCGCGAGAGAGAACGAGCGAGGTGTCGTATTGATTTCCCCCACGACCGGTAGTGGCGCTACCTACGATGTGCACTAAACGCAGCCCTCCCCCGCCGATCAGGTAGGCCTGAGTTAGCCCACAGCTTGTTTGTGCGTGGGGTAGTTTGACGTCACATAATATATTATATCAGTGGGTTCTGCCGTGTCGTCATCTTATTCCGGTAGGTGGTTTGACTGTCCCTCTGCATAGCGACCCTATTTGAGATGCAAAGACGCGCATTGCGATTGCTACTGTTGCAGTAATGCAATGCTCGTCTAACGATGCATGGGGACACACACAGAAGTGAAATAACTTTAGATATGTTAAGTTACGTTACGTTACGTTACGTTACGTAGATTAGGTTTGGTTATGTTAGGTTAAATTAAATTAAATTAGGTTTGTTTAGGTTAGATTAAGCTGTGTTAGGTTCCTCTAGGTTAAGTTAAATTAAATTAAGTTAGGTTATTTTAGGTTAGATTAAGCTATGTTAGGTTAGTACAGGTTAGGTTATGCTATGCTAGGTTAGGTTAAACTATGTTAGGTTAGTCTTGGTCAGGTTTAAATTAAATTAAGTTAAGTATGTTTAGGTTAGGTTGAGCTATGTCAGGTTATGCTGGTTAGGTTAGGCTATGTTAGGTTAGTCAAGGTTAGGTTAAATTAAATTAAGTTAAATTTGGTTAGATTAAACTATGTCAGATTATTCTAGGTTAGATTACATTAAATTAACTTAGGTTTGTTTAGGTTAGGTTATACTAAGTAAGGTTAGTATGATTAAGGTTAAGTCAGATTATGTTAGAGGATTGATTTAGTTTGTCACCGTAGAAAGCTTTCAATGCCTGCCGCGTGCATTGTGAATTAGACAGTTCTTATTCATACAGTTAATTGCATGAGAATCAACAGTCTGTCACTTGTTGAGGCAAGTGCCCCAGTGCATGATCGAGATACGCTGCATGGCGTCACGCTCAATGCGATGAGGCGACTCAGGGAACTCGGCTATACGGACACCTCATAAATGAAGACAAACAATAACATAATTATACCAATATCAACAAAAATAATGATGATAATAAAGTGGTATATAATTATCTTTATGATGACAAACAGTAATATTTGTAAATGATTATCGGCTATTCATAGTAATATTGACAATTATAACAATCTTATTAATGCCAATACAATACTACTTGTGAGGTATGGAGGTAAAGCGCCTGATACGGACTATGACTAATATAAATTATGGAGTTGTAAATAATATATATTTGTATATTAATAAAAATATATCGTAGCCGCAGATAGCTAACATACCAACACAATTACCGTGTTAGTATCTCAACTGTAATAAAGTGACTTACAAGAAAAGTTGTTACTATGATATTTATTAGCAATATATATATATATATATATATATATATATATATATATATATATATATATATATATATATATATATATGAACGCTAGAAAATCGAAGGATTTCTAGACAATTTTTCTTCTAATGTAATCTCGTGAAGTACTTCATTACCGTCACACATTACATCCTGCAATTCTTTCTTGCTTTCAATTGCAACCGGTTCGTTTATTAAAATATTATTTATAGCAAAGTTTTTATGAACACAATGTATCAAAAATAATAAATGCATATAGTTCCGGTTTATTATTATTCATTCAACACTTAAAACGAATATTAGACAGTCTTCTGCAATGCAACCAACACTTGTTACTTGTGCTTATTATTAATAATTACACTGAAATGCACCTTGCAGTGGTTCATATATCGTACCGCATCACAAAGTTACTTATTTTTAATAATACATTGAAGATCCTATTTATTTTGGTATTTTCACACATTTTAAATATCGTATTATTATAAAGAGTGAGTCTGAGAGTGTTAAGTTTAATTCGAATTATAGCTCATTATTAGTGATACGTGAAAATAGCATTTTCAATTGTCATTTTATAGCGTTTTGTAGCATCTATTTTTTTGCCAAGATTAAAAAACTTGAGAATGAAGTTTTCTCAAATTTTTATTTTTAAATCATGTCATGCTATTAAAATTATAATCAACCAAATTGCATTTATCAGAAACAAAGTATAATTACTATGTTAAATCTAATAAAATAGGAACAGAAAAACCTTAGTTTCTACTGAAAAATAGCGCTTTGTAGCATCTATACACAAAACGCTATTTTCACGTATCTCTACTCATTATATATTTTTACAGAGAATGATCAGACACTTGTTTTATGTTGCTTGGTCAAACTGTAATGTATAAGTATGTGTCCACAACACTACTGTGTTACAGGTATTGCAGTTTAGGTTACACAAAACGACAGTTTTGCAATACAGTTTTAATCAATGAAATTTTAGTATTATTTGTAAGGCACCTTGCTTATATTTTCGATTGTTTATGTTGGTTGGCTAACCTGCTCATCCTTGCGTCAGTACGGCATGGAATCAGAGAGGCAGAGGTGCAATTTGACATCTAGCCCTGGGCTAACGCGAAGGCGAAAAGAAATCTTCTTGTTTATTACATGCTGCATAGCATGCTAATTTCTATCTTCTCCAAAAACATGTTTTTATTAAGGCCCTAAATTACAGGCTAACCTCGCATGCGTCTGTCTGATGCAACGAATTTAAGATAATTGAATTAGTATGTGTGTTATAATTCAAAGGCTGAATTTTAGCAACATGTTTCGTGAAACATACCCTAGTGAGGTACAATTAGTCACTTTCAAAACCTAAGACCTAGGCTTACTTTACTCATCTATAACCTAACTTATAAAATTAGTAATTACCATAAACACGTGATCGGTATATTAAAGTAATAACATTACTAAACGCAGCAGGTACCACGCATGTAGATACATTGGCCTAAGTATTGCACTATGACGGTGAGTGATTTTAAATTTAAACGTGCTTCAGTAAGGCAATTTTTCAAATAATTATAAATGCATGTAAATGTTAATAGAAAATATGTGTGCAATGTTTTATGTAATTTTTTATTTAGGTATGAGCAAGAAAGTATATCAGAAATATTCCAATAGCGGAGTTGCCACCTATTCTTGACAAATACTGTGGTGAGCGGTTCTGGGAGGAGGGCTCTCCTCCAATGTCTTTATATCCCTTTCTTCTTTATATCTTTATCTCAAAATTATTAATATTTGGAATTTTGAATTTTTTCTGCTTGATTGTTTTTTAATAATGTATCTAGTCGTCCCCAGTTCCCCATATTGACGCGACTGTCTAAAAAAAAGTTATTCATCTTGAAAGTCGAGAATAAAAGTTTTGAAGTTTAAAAAACAATGTTATGCCTTTTCCCCTTTGCTATTTAATTGCAAAACAACCTGCAGTGTCTGAGCATTAATTGTCATCAAAATAGTATGGTTACTCACGCTTACTAGCCTACATGATTTTTTAAGACAATTATTTGTTGTTACCGTGTCTTCAGAAAGGTTATTTAAAAAATCCGTTATTTAATGAAATTATAATAAAATATTATGAATTATTTACGTCATGGTACTAAAATAATATTCAAAGGGAATCTTTGTAGATCTTTGTCGCAGAGGATGTAACGCAAATATGCATATATGGGTGATAGCATACTTAGTAGAAACCTGAACTAGGTAAAGCTTGTGTGCACTCAATAACAGGTATGCCTACAAAAAATTATTATGTATGGGTGAGGCAGTTGAAAAAGTAAAATATATGATTTCATTAATTTGTGTGTGATGCATCAATTAACAGGACTTAAAGAAGTTCTTGGTGTACACCGAAAGTCGCACTTCACTTAGTATGCGCTGAGATGTTCTATATGTACACCGAAAGTCACACTTTGCCTAGTATGCGCTGAGATGTTCTTGGTGTATACACCGAAAGTTACACTTCTCCTAATATGCGCTGAGATGTTCTTGGTGTACAACGAAAGTCACCCTTCCCCTAGTATGCGCTGAGATGTTCTTGGTGTACACCGAAAGTCACACTTCCCCTAGTATGCGCTGAGATGTTCTTGGTGTACACCGAAAGTCTCACTTCTCCTAGTATGCGCTGAGATGTTCTTGGTGTACACCGAAAGTCACCCTTCCCCTAGTATGCGCTGAGATGTTCTTGGTGTACACCGAAAGTCACACTTCCCCTAGTATGCGCTGAGATGTTCTTGGTGTACACCGAAAGTCACTATGCACCCGGATGCTTCAAAACTTCACACCTTCCCGAAGTATAGCAGGTGTATGTGAAACATGTCTTGCTGAATATGATCAGTATGAAACAGCTGCCAGTCTTAATCCTCGTCTCACACTACTCTTCAAGTAGGCCTGCTGTAAATAAACGATGGACCTTGAGTTTTAATTTTGTTATCCTTCAATTCATCACGATTCTATTCTCAGACGATTCCGACAAATCAAGTAAAGACCAACATGAATGCATTTCCGCCTTCTTTTCACGATTTACTCCAAACGTTCTCTGCGGTGACAGATAAGCTCGGCATAGAGCGGGTGCACAGTGACTATCGGAGGACACTGGTGTACACCAGAACAATTAGGGTGATTGGTAATTACAACCATGGAAGAAACGTTTAACAGTAATTGGTATATGTTTTTTTATGACCCGGTACAAAATACCAATTTGTAAACTGGTGCAAGAAAAACTTCGTACCCCGGAAACTGTCGAAGATAATGCTTTTTGTAAATTTTTAGTATAAACAGGGCGAAAGTAACTACTTGTACAGGAATTTCATATCTACGTATAGGTGTAAAGTACATTTGTTACAAACCTGTACGAAAATAATAAACACATTTTTGAACAGGTCCTATTATTTCGTCGATGATTGTAGACGAAAGTAATTTATTTGCATAATAAAAATTGTGTATATATTATTTTTGAACAAGTTTGATAAAAATGTATACTTACACCCATACGTAGATATGACATTCTTGTACAAGTTGGTAAATATTTATAATTATCCTACTATTAGTTTACAAGTAATAAGTGGACGACCAATACATGTATCTGTAAACCCACTTCTGCCGAACTCTCTTAGAGCAATATTCAATTTTATAAACATTTCCATTTTTCATCTTTCTGATGAAACCTAAAGTGAAAGCAAAACGTGGCATTGGGTGTTTTCAAATGGAATTTAAAAACAAAAATTGGACACCTCTGCTGAACTTAAAATTACTCTTTACAATAAGAAAACGTTATTGAAAACGTCATTGAGAAAACGTTACTAATACACTGTTTCTTATCAAAAGTTATAAAATATCTTTTATTATTTATTTATTAGCTTTATTTATAACATTTGACAAGGAACAGGTGTAGTCCAATACCGTTTTCATATTAATCATACATCTGTTCTACTGGTTCTTTTTAACATTACTCTTTACAAGTCACCTTAAAGTTTTATTTCGTCCGGATACGTCTCATGCAAGGAATTATGATTATCCGAATCACAATTATAAAATGTGAACACTCGGTAAACATTTTTCTGGGCCATTGTGGAGATTTTTCTTAGCTCTGTTATTACTTTAGGGATTGGTTCATACTGTTTACTTTTGCCACACTAATTGTTCTGCTTTCTCACATCAGTGTGTTGCCCGAGGCAGTTCTAAACGTGCGTTCCTCCTAACACACCCAAGTTTTTAATTATATGTGTAATGTGTTTGCAGCGTACACTAATTGATTTATTTTATTTGCCTTTCATCACAAGGAACGTATGTGAAATGTTTCTGTACCGCGCGGCTGCGGTGATGATTTATAGCCCGCCATCTCGGCTGAATCACGAGCATCTCCTTTCACCAGACTGCGAAGGTAATAACGCCGATCTTCTCTGTTATCTGTTTTCAACAAGAAGCAATAAATTAACAATGTTTTAAACGTTATGTTATTAATTTAATTAAATTCTTATTCATTTATTAGACTTATAACATTATGGTAAATGTGGGATTATTATTATGGGTGGGCGTCGATATAGTTAAAATTATCGGTTGATGAAAAGGAGAGTTTAATGAAAAATCGATATTTAAGTATTTATTGTTTCATTACCGAAATACAGGGTCAGTAGATTCTTATTGAAGTGTAGAACACTATAGACCGTGTACTGATTACCCCCATGTTTTAAATTATAAATCATTATTTAATAATTATGAAACTAATAGTATTTGTTAATTGTTATGGTAATTATTATTAGGGGTGAACATCGATCATTAAAAAATTAATAGCTTTAATGAAGGTTTAATAATTTAAAATTGTCGATCATCGCAAATTTAATGTCATTGTTTTGATATTATCTACGATTAAATTTCATTGTTTACCGGGGGGTTTATGTCTGTATCGAAGTTGTTTCTTATGACACCGACGAAAGCACCGCTACTGAGAAGTATAGGCCCACCTCGTCATCAAAATTAATCACATTTTGTACTGAAATATAATCAAACCACGAACCTGGATGATACTATCAATTTTGATGATGGTGATACGGGCGGGTGGCTATTATCTACTACGTGGATACTGAAATTTCGATTACCGATAATAAGACCTGATTATTGATTATTGTAAATTGACGAGATATTGATTGCTGATCGATAATATCTATGATCGTGTGCATCACTTACTGTTATTATTGATAGTTATTGAATATTGATTTTCGAACGATTATACTGATTAAACTTAAGTGCGCATTCATAATCAATATATTATATTGTTCAGCTCAAATTACAGTTCATAGTATTGTAATGTGTTTATTAAAACTATTTTATTCATTCTTGTACTTATATACTGACATGAGCTAGCTAATCGATGATGAATTATGTGCACATATTTAACGTATGAATTCACTTGTGTTCAAGTTTCTAAGTTTACTGGTCAGAATGTTAAATGTGAATTGTAAAATCACCCCTTTAATTTCTTAAGGATAATGTGACTAAGATAATTTCCTATTGTTATTCCAACAGATGAGGTCCCCCCCATTGGTCCCCCACCAGACCAATTATCCTGACGATGGGGGCCAAATGGATCCCGAAAGAGTTCTTGAGGTCGCATGGTTTGCGAGCAAACAACAAACCGGTCTCCTGGCGACGGAGACCAAATGGATCCCGAAAGAGTTTGAGTTTTTCATAAAAAATAACAATTATAAATACCTGTAACCTGTTTTTGTATCGCAGTATTTGTAAATTGTTATTTTTCAAAACATGGATGCTACAACAATTCATCCTATATGGTTCCCCCTGGGTGGCGTAGCTCTCAATGTGTATACTAACACCGGGTTGTACAGAAGAGCTTTCTTGGTTCGAGTCCCAGTCAAAGTAAACGTTTTTTGCTTTACATAATAGCTATCACACGACGTTATCACTGTGTTTGAAAAGCATTGCCTTTATTACATATATTTTATTAGTTCGGAAGTGATGTAAAGCAATCTATCTTATTAATAACTATTTGCTCAGATTTGAAGAGCTCTGCCATTTCACCTGTACTTATGGCTCGATGTCGAACCAATTTTTTTTCTTGCACTGCTAATTATCAGTGCTATCCTTACCAGTCCCACTTTTAAATAATTAATCGTTGAATTCGAACGGGAATAACTCTGTAGGAAAAATGCACTGGAAACCAATTAACTTATTTACAAACTTCAAGTACTCAATATTTCATATTGTATACGTATAGTTTATAGCTCATAAATAACACAACAAAAAGACAAACGACCTTACTAATATAAAATACATTCCTTTCAGTAGTTGCATTTTCCCACTGTTAATCATGTCGTCTTTGCATTCCCCTTCACTTTGCTGTACTTGTACGCCTAACGCCATCCAAACCACAACAATACATTCTTACTGAATGTGACCCTTATAGTAGTTGTTTTAAACTAAACTATGACTATACTGAGCGTCACACAGTGGTAATTCATTTGCAGAATGCAGATACATTTTATGCTCAACCGTAAAACTAAAGCGTAGGGTATTGACTTGTGCACGGTTCAATACATGCCCACCACAGATACTACATTTTAGATATATAAATACTGACAAACAAGTGTACATTCATTATTAATAAATCATAAAAATTAAAAATACGCAAGGATACTAAAAAAACCATTTAGTATAGAGTTCTTCATTGAAATACATATATTATTTAAAAATTGTATAAATGACATCTTAGACTTTTCGCCCTGTGATGTGAATTATAACTTTGATGAGAGCCATCAACTCACATTACAAAAAGTCAATGTTTCGGCAGGAAAGCCCTATCTTTTTCAATATTTAAAAACCAAAACAAATTAAAAACTACAATTACAAAAAAATATTCTAAGAATTTCAAATAAAGAAAGCTGTCATAATTTCATTGACAAATTAATATTTGATTGTTAATTATATAACCATACAATGTTATATTTTTCACATTTTGCAACTAACAAAATTAAAAAACCATATACAATAATATATATTTTAACGCGACTATCACACAAAAACGTTACCTCCTGATATTGACAATAATCTAGGCTGTTATTACACCCCACTCTTCAAGCTGTGTTGAGTCGAGATGGGATTACTCTATGGCCAGTTACCTGTTGCCTTGCACATGTTCTCAACCACTAACTGGTTGTTAGGAATGGTGATTCTATCAAGCGCAACAGTATATTCTGTAATCTACTATCTGGACATGTCTTGACGGAAGGAAACACACTGATAAATTATTATTTCACGACACTTGGTAATTGGTATCATAAATCATTCTCCTAAATAATTGGATTTTTTAATCCAAGCATATCATGTACACAAGACGTGTTTATAATAATATCCAATCCAAGGACTGCATTTTAAAGTGTAATATACTTCTCATAAGAGATAAGAAAGATTGACAGTTTTATGTGCTTACTATTGGTAAAAAGCTACTACACAACTACGTACAGAGAATCACTAACTCCTTATGATACCAGAAGGGTCCATTGCAAACAACACAATATTTACCGCGTTTGAAAACGTAAATTATTTGGTTTTTCACGCCATCCCAGCTAAACAAGTTTATATAAATATGCCAATATGTAGTTTGTCTCTGACCACGTGATTAGCTCGTGTAATGGTATCATTAGGGTTTTCTTGCAGCAAGGTAATAATATCTAAAGCCCCACATAAATGATTTAAATTTTTCCCAAATTTCGTTTTTCAAAATGGTAATTTCGCGTTTTGGCGGTGTTATTTTTATAAGGTGCATAAAAAAATTATATAATCAATCACTCAAATAAAGACGAGTCATTCGTGTGTATAAACAGTATATCTATTTCCTTTATATTTTAAATTCTTCTACACGTTTTTTTCTTACGCCAACACTTATTTTTTTTGTCCAATATATAACACATTTTCGTTATTTCGGTCTTATTTCGCGAATAACAGATATTTCGTGGATTTTGTAGTTAAAGCTCCAAATCGCGTTATTTTGCGATTCAAAATTTTCATAATAAGCATGCCGACACGACGTCTCGTCCACAATTATCATTTTTAGGGGTTTAACTACAGTTTCGTTTTATTTCATAACGCGTTTACTTGGCTCTTGTAATATCTGATAACCCTGTTTACAGGGCTCGAAACCAGAGTTCATCATGTCCATATGACTGAGGAAATACTCGAAAAACACTCCAGTAACGAATAACGATTGCTGGTGGCGGCTATCGAGTTTCTTGTGTACTGAGACACATTCATCGTTTTTCAACCTTACATCATCATTTGTACGCTTTTATAAACGATCATTACAACGAATTAATAATTTTATTGAAGTAACTTTGAGTTTGTGTTAAAAAATGTGTAAAGCCTTGACCCCCAAAGCTATATATTAACCGTTTCTTCATTTAATTTTGACGTGTCGAACACGTTTTAGTTAATCGACAGTATACGTATTTCGCAGCACTATAAGAAATGAACACATTTGCCTCCCAATTCATGTAATAAAAACGAGTACATTTCCTCACCACAGTTCATACATTCGGAAGCAAAATGGTGCTGATCCAATGGTACAAACATGTTTAACGACCACTTACTTGAAAATGGAGAAAACAGATGTGCAGGTCTAATGATGATCTTTAGCCTTGTACTAATTCAAATTACTAAACTTAAACATCTATCTAGAGATTCACAGAGTACCAGAGTAGTCACATTTACATGAATTATGTTTTGTTGTTTTACGACGTACCTAACCATGTATGTTCGTATGACGTCACCCCTCCAATTGGCGCCTTTTACAACTCGAGTTACTACAGGGCCAGTGCCTCCGGGTTCAGAGGGTACATCCATATTGTTTGGTACTTTGGATTATCGCCAACATCAGCTGTTTTAAACCCCGCGCGACTTGTAAGGCGTGATGGATCTACTAATATGAATCTGGGTCTATAACCGTCTATACAATAAATACCCATGCATTTATGTTAATTATAAATCTAACAACATGAGAATGCATCTTGTGTTCAAGACCACAGGCCTACTCTTAACTTTAACGCGATAACCGGTCGAGGTGGGTCCCTCCTCAAGGTAAACAGTGACCTCAAAGAGGGCTGTTGTGCATTTCGTTTGACATTTCTTTATTCATCTCAGATAGCCTTCATCAGTGTCTATTTCCCTACTTTTCACACTATTCATCTTCATACTTGCCGGCTCTTTTTGCTATCCAAACGCCCTTATTTCGGATTTTGTTCTGAGGACCCTGGCGATGTGCAATGTATATGATTCGGCCGACTTCAGAAATCAGTGTATATACAGTGAAAGTTGTCCCAAGACTACCTTACAATACTTTCGTCACAAGCGAGGAGCTCGTAGCCAATCAGCGATCGGTATTTGCACGGGTGTGTCTCGGGCGGTTCGCTGGTTGGCTACGAGTAGAGATGGGAATTTTGGCTCGAACGGCCCAAAGCCCGGCCCGGCCCGATAGCTTCGGGCTTCGGGCCAGTATCGGGCCGAAGCATTGACAGTTCTGGCCGGGCCGGGTTTCGAGCCGGGTCGGGCTTCTGGCTTCCCTGGCCAGCATTTTGGGCCTGGTTATCAATATTTAATAATGTTTTTTTATAGTTAAAAAACAATAATTCCATAAAATTGAATATAGAGCAGTGGTAAACAGTTTGTTTTTTGGAGTTCTCCACAGACCACAGTCCACCCACCCTCACACAACATTCTCCTATTCTCTACCCCTATAGCCAACACTGTGCAGCGATCGACTAAATAGATACGTTTTGTGTCGGCGGCGGCTTTACTATAAGGCCAGGTTTTCGGGCTTTCGGGCCGACTTTCGGGCCGGGCCGGGCCGGGCCGGAATCTTCATCTTTCGGGCCGGGTTCGGGCCGGGCGGCAGTAGGTTTTTACCTTGTCGGACCGGACTCGGGCCGGACAGTTTCCGGCCGGGCCACGAGCCGGGCCGGGCCGTACTTTTCCCACAAATTCGCATCTCTAGCTACGAGTGCCTCGCCTGTGACGAAAGCATGTGTAACTTGTATAAGGTAGTCTTGGTCGAGTATAACACATTTTAGAACGTAGAGGATGAAAATACGTGGTGAAGAGATATATTATTACAATCATGTGGGCATCCCTCATAATCATTGACGTAAACACGTGTTTGCGTAGCAACGCCGCACGCTAACGTCAGCAAACGTTCTTATTTGGTTCCAGGTGGGGTAGGCTCGTAGCAACGCGTCAGCAAACGTTCTTATTTGGTTCCAGGTGGGGTAGGCTCGTAGCAACGCGTCAGCAAACGTTCTTATTTGGTTCCAGGTGGGGTAGGCTCGTAGCAACGCGTCAGCAAACGTTCTTATTTGGTTCCAGGTGGGGTAGGCTCGTAGCAACGCGTCAGCAAACGTTCTTATTTGGTTCCAGGTGGGGTAGGCTCGTAGCAACGCGTCAGCAAACGTTCTTATTTGGTTCCAGGTGGGGTAGCCTGGCGCCCACCCACGCCGCTATACCGAACAGACGCGGAACACCGATGATGTCCCCAGCTGTCACCATGGTAACTGCATCACCGCCGTGGGATGTGTGACGTCACGGCTACCTTTGATACGGCACAAACAGCTGGTTTGATCAGTTATATAATATACGGAAATGACGAGAATCTAACGGAAATAGGCCCGGAAGGAAGGCGCACTGCGCAATAAAAAAATTAAATTATGTTTAGGTCTACAATGTCGTGATATGGGGAAGGGCTTCTCACTTCAATGAATGTCCATTACCCGGCTGAGCTCAAGTATATCGTGCTGAGGCACGAAGAGTCACACTAATAAGCGCATACTTTTGGTGGTAAATAGTGCATAATTCACTTGCTGCTAATGCCAATCATTCATACTAAGTTGTGAAATCTATTTCAAGCATTTTATGTCTTTGAATGATGATATTTGGGTTTTACGTCGCAAATTTTTAAATTTAGTTAATCGAGACGATGAGTGGGTGAAATATGAAGACTAGGAAAACGCTCTGTTTGACGCGTTGATAAGCGAGCGCGTCAATATCTACAAACTTTCTGGCGAAAAGTTTTCAATGCTAATACGAACAACAATTAACAACAATTCAAGAATGCGCATTGCAAAAATTGTTCTTATTTCCATGGCTATTATACTTTCCGACATTGTTGTATGCAGTGCAATGAGCGTTGCTAAGAATTTTCGTGGTCATGTTTTCAACACGGTCCGCCACCGTTACTAACACTTATTGACAGCAATAGAAATGTAATTTCTGCCTCTAATACGTATCGGATCGCGTTTACATTAGTATATTCGTGACCGGACAAAAATTTACTATAAGATAGCCACCTCACATTTTGCCGTTACTGCGTTTTAGAAAAATATTTTCGAGTAACTTTCGGGTAACTTTGCCAATACTTATCAGATCGCCATAACATTAACATATTCGTGACCGGAAAAATCTGTAAAAAAATCTGGCTATCTCACATTTTGCCGCCATTTTGTTTCAGAAAAATATTTTGCAGTAACTATGGTGTAACTTTGTAACTTTTCAAACGATTTTGCCTCAAAACTATACACCTTCAATCCACATCGAGGCTTGTGGATGGTCCAAATTTCAAGTTGATCGGACTTTCCGTTCGACCGCTATCGACAGACATAAAAACAAAAAAAAAAAAAACAAACAAACAAACAAACAAACAAAAAAACAGAATGAAGTGCCATAAGAGTCAAGTGGAAACGCTCGCTTCGCTCGCTTAATTAAGTTAAGATGTAAAGGGGAAAAGGGGCAAGTAGGAGGGAGGGGAGGAATAGTGAAAAGGAAGAAAAGGGGAAAGGGTAGGGTCGGGAAAGGGGAGTGCGTGGATTGCATTTCGTCTGACTTCTACCCCTCGACCTGTGCGGCTACGGTGGCCCTACCAGAAACATATTCATAGGTTGCACGTACGTCACATCTGTGCGCGTGGCGGCCACATTTGTGCTCAAACTTTGACGTTGCCACGGAGAAACAATTGAAGGCTGTTGTGCTAGAACACAGGAATTCATTGTTCTTTAAAATCCAGCCTGTTTTTCGAAATAAAATCGGTATATCTGGTAATTTTTTATTTTTGTATTACTAATGTTTACTTTTAAATTCTAAATTAGGCTTATTTATTAAATTTCAATAGTCTTTGCCAGTGATCTAGGATTGGTCCTCCTCAATTGTGTCGCAATCATGGCCGCTATGACGTCACGGGGGAACTATGAATACGCTTCCGCCGGCATAGCTCTCAGGATTACCAAAGCACGCAAACCTGCCCACCACGATAAGATAACAAACAGTCCCTGGGAAGGTTTGATCATTTGCTAAATCACTGGATACGTTTGACTGTTCAGCCTATATAACTTATATTAGTGCTGGTGTTTGCAATGCAATTGCCTATGTCTTTCTCATATAGGACCCTACCACGTTCATCTCAACCACCCATCTTTCCCAAATGTGCTACAGTCCCAACTGTGCTACGACCAACTAGAAAACATATCCGAATGATACCTGTTCCAACTCTTCTCAACTGTGACACGCTAAACTGTTGGTCGTGGTTAGGTTAGGTTAGCTTATGCTGGTTATGTGCAATTATTGGTCGTGGACGTCGCACAGTTGGGAAGGAACGTGAAACGTGGCTTGGTCGAAGTCACACTTGGGACTGTAGCACAGCTCGGAAAGGTAAGTGGTAGCTTTCGTGTCAGAGATGTACGCGGCAGGGTTGGTATGTAGGCCTACCACCATAACTTGAAAATCTTATAAACGCTAACCACATTATTCTTACCAATCGATACATGTAACTAGCTTTCTCCAGAAAAATATATCACGATCCTTGGTTCAAAACTCGTCTCCGAACTTTTTACTTGTTGTGAGATAAATAGAACACAGTGAAGGAATTGTATTCTCTCTATACTTGGTTAATGATTATTCATACTAAATGGTCTCTATCGTGCAATGCAAAAAGTTGATTTGATTATAAACCAAACTACCGTCTAGGAGAAGATATACAAGGTCGTGTAAACATAACAGTTTTTAACTCTTTTCACAAAAACATATTCTGTTTTGTTTGATGACCGTTGTATTTCTAATTTTGTTTGCGACATTCGTACTCCTTCGCTAATAGTTTTCGGTAAATATGCAAAATTTTTTATTTTTAACACTCTAATGGAGATTATATTTGAGGGTTTCGTGTAAGTTGGGTGCGCTGAAGGTGTCCAGTCCAACTCTTTGCCACGTCATTGAAATGCCCTTAACTCGCGTCACGTTGATTCAACTCAGTAGGATGGGTGTAGTGGTAAAAGGAGATAATGCAATTCGACGACTATAGTTGTGACTTAATCGCACCTAGGGCGATCTGCTATGATGCACAAGGTAAGGCAAAGCTATAGGTTAACCACGTTGTTGGCGAGCGAAACAGGCAAGGTGACCCATTCTGTAGCCCAGCCTTCAACATCTTTGGTTGTGAATGAAATGCCGGACATTATTTTGGTTATTGTATGAGAGTGGGTTGTGTCACTTTTAGTAATGTATTGAGAACGCTCACAATATTGATAAAGTGGTTACTGACCAAAATATTTTAGTTTTGAAGTAAATAAACACTGGATTTAAAAAAATGAAAATATTTTAAATTAAATCCTTATTGTAGAATACCAGTTAAGAATTGAAAAATTAATTGATTTCTCTAATGACAATCGTAAGGTTTGCAATAGTTTAAACATTGTTAATCCAGTTTTCGGTTCGTATGAATCTTAACGTTCGTTAGTAACCAGTGTTTTAATACTATATGCATCGCTCCAACTCAAGATATTTACTAAACACTTTTGATACTGTAGGGTATTGATAGTTGAAACATCACCTTTCCCATCATTATTTCTATTGATATACCTCCATATTACATAATAGAGAAGGGTAGAGAGAGAGGGACAAATTGTTGTAATAAACAATGTTTAGTGTATGAGAATGTGCATATTATGCAGAATGTTACTTTATGTGACGTATTAGTAAACGGATTTGCTTCTTCTTCATGACCTTGTAGAATATTAGCACTCCTTTCACATTTAAATAACTACGAAAGTGAAGTTATTTAGCAGGCCTTTTTTGTGACTAAACCATTAGCCTCCAGATTAGCCATTAATCCTAGATTTTCTATTTTCAAACATGGCTGCTGCTAAAAGCCACTGTATGAATTGTTTTGTTGAATCAATGACCGGACACTTATCCTAGGTTTTCGTGAATTCAGCCTTCAATGGTTGGCATAAAACACCAATATATGTTTCGTTCGAAGCGACAGAACAACACGGGTGACAACTTTTGTCGACTGCTGCAATAAAAGTACTTGCAATCTTTTGGTAGAAGTTCTTTGGACTTCAAAGTACGACGACCCCTCGTCAGGAGATTTTGAGACGGATAAAATTGTTGAGATTTACAGGACCTTAGTTTGTGGGCCCCAGAATGTTACCTCTGTCTGTCTGGAAGGAAGAAAGGAAGGAAATAAACAAACTCCGACCTCCTGAGTGATTTGTGTTTAATTATGTTAGAGTACTCCACTCCAGGCAGTTACAGTGATTTTAAATAATATACAATCGTAACATTATTACAAAAATCAATATATCTACTAATCACAGCATGCTAATTAAGTGTAATAACATTATTTCAAAGCCTAGACTATATATAGGTTTACTCTCAATATTTAAGAAATTGATATTTTTTATTAATTCATGCACAAGCTTAGTTATGCTAACAAGAAAATGAAGAACAATGATGCAGTGGACACTGTTGCAGTGAACATCTAGTAATCACGTCACGTCACGTCACGTCACGTCACGTCACGTCACGTCACGTCACGGCACGGCACGGCACGTAGCTTTACGTTTCGTTTAATGTTTTCCCATTTCTGATACGAGGTGTTAATAATATTGTATTTCAAAATGGTCTGAAAACCAATTTGACTGTAATGATGCTATATAAGAATTATAACTCCTGCAAATTTGTTTTATGAGACTTTACTTACTTTACTATGATATAATCCATCACTTATTAGTTATTTGTTTAAAGTTGTGTAAAACACAGGGCATCTAATCACTAATATTGACCTTGTTTGTTTTAGGTTATCACTCTACAGCTGCTGTGTTTTACCACTTATTGTACCGAACGAATGCAAAGATATTCTAGTAATATCCGATCCGAATCTGACCGATTGTTACACGACAGAAGACCACGTACAGTACTTGACAGTGCTTAAATGGCGAAGCTCCACGTTAGCATGTATATAGGCCTAGTTTAAATCCCGGTTCAGGCAGAAGTTTTTTAACTTCTAATATGGATCCAGTTCCATTACTTCTTGTCTTAGGAATAAGTAAACGGTGACTTTGGAGCCGTCCTAGCAACGAGGCATTCAATAAATTCAAAGTTGTTCTGAATTTGCCTTGTTGATTCTGACATTTGTCCGCAGGTGTTCGCACTGTCCAATCACTGATTCATATGTTTCGAATTTGAAATATCGATATTTGATTGGTTATCGCGCACTCGTCGATGGTGTTTGGAGCCTACAGGGTTGGTTTAGTCGCTTTAAATTAAGTCCCCCACTGCAAATCAGTTTCGTTACAGAGTGGGTAGACTCTAAATGTTAATTTATTTATTTTGTATTCTATTTTATTTTATAGTAGCCCCATAACAAAAGTTTTCGCATACCGATCTCAGGTCATTGTCTACTGCCCCGTTCAACCGCACCATTTGAAAGAAAATCAATTCATACCATAGTTGGCGTTCTTTCACACATCCGTAAATGCACGGTTCGGCCACAGACAACTAATTTGTAGCTATTCGAGTGCACAGGCGGTTTGGCCACACCCACCGTTACAGGTAACCAACGGAAGGTTTTAAAGTATCCCCAATGGACCTTGTTAGATTAGATGGTAGGAATTAGAAAACTAAGTTGTCACTTTGACTTCGGCTGTGTCGTAAGCATCAGAATACTTTCTTTGGGGCAACTTTACCAGAGTGCGCCCACAGATCTGTCCCACAATATCCAGCCATGTAAATAAATTAAATTAAAGAAATAAATTCACATTTAGAGTCTACCCACTCAGTAACGAAACCGATTTGCAGTGGGGGACTTTAATTTAAAGCGTCTAAACCAACCCTGTAGGCTCCGAACACCATCGACGAGTGAGCGATAACCAATCAAAGATCGATATTTCAAATACGAAACATATGAATCAGTGATTGAACAGTGTAAACACCCGTAGACAGATGTCAGAATCAACAAGGCCAATTCAGAACAACTTTGAATTTATTGTGTGCTTCGTTGCTAGGACGGCTTCTAGGTCACCGTTTACTTATTAAGTAATGGAACTGAATCCATAAAGTTAAAAAACTTCTGCCTGAACCGGGATTTGAACCCGGGACCTTCTGAATTGGAAGCAGGGATGCTAACCACTGGACCAACGAGCCACCTTGTCCCTTCCGTGACGTCAGGGGGCGGGTGAATCACCAGTCGTCAATAAGTGTGATGGTTTGATTGACGTGGTTCGTCATAATTATGTAAAAGTAGGCCTATACCACAATGAATGTAAGGTACAGAGGTTAGTCATCGTTGCCAACTTATTGCATATTCATGGTGAAAACGAGTAGTCTCCATGCAGCGAGTTATTAATTACTGTCAACGTGGGCAGCTTGTAACATGCAGTGTCAAGCTGGCACACGTCATATTGTTGCAGACAGCCAAGTATCGGGTGAGAGTAGTGATGAACTCTCATGATGTCTTTACGAACACTGGTATCATGCAAGGGCTTTGCAGAACTTGAGCGTGAAAATTGAAGGTTTTATGTCTATCTTTAAAACAACTTTTAAATCGAAATTGTAATAGGGCAGCCAGATATTATCAAGGTATCTACAGATAATGAAACAACAAATATGCAAAATTCATTCATTTGGATACGATAATTGAGATATTGTATTATCAGATTTTATTCAAACGTAATTAATTTAGCATATATTTATATATTTTGTATTATCTTATTATCTTATTTATTATCTGTTGACCTTGATAATATCTAACTGATCTATCTGCCAAAAAGTTTGATTTTATGTTGTTTTAAGATACTCGCAGAAAACCTTTCATTCTCAAATTTGTTGCCTCAGATCTTCACTGAAAGCAGTGGTTAAAGTGGACTCGAAGATCTGACGGTATGCACTAATGCTGTGAAAAAGCAGACAAAGCGGGTATATCGGGGGGTCTGGGAGGCACAGCCCCCCAGTTTACCCCCGCAGAGATTTTTTGTAGGGTGTTTTGTCACGAACACGTTTAAATTACTTTGGAGAAGAGTTTTTACGAACATTGTGATGAAAAAATAAAAATTGAAACATTTACTTCATAAAAACATGGGATGAGCAAATATAAATACTAAGTACAACAAAATGTTCAACATAATTCGTCAATATGTTTACAATCGATACAAATTAGTACCGGTATGGCATACCGTCGATATTTTTAGTAACGGTATGCATACCGGCTCATACCGCCCCACTTTAAGAACTGACTGAAAGGAAATCATCGCTTTGTTAACAAATAATCTATACTCAATATATGCATGAGAGATCATAATACACTCTCATAGCAGTAAGATAAGATATGACTCCTTTCTTTAAAATACGTACTGTCTACTGTCTTGATCAGCGGCTGTGGCAGTGGCAGGAAGGAGGGATGCCAATACGGATACAGTGTCAGCATGGTTTAGATGGAATCGGAATAAGAACAGACAGTATTAGCCTGAAATAATGGTATAGGCCGGTCGCCGTAACAAAGAAGGTGTTGTCGTCACGGATGATGTAATAGCAAGTGACCTCACACCTTGTAATACCAACTTAAATGTAGACTACTACTCATTGCCTTGCCAGAAGTAAACGTGTAAGTGTTGTTATTTCATAGGTTGGTGGACATGGGCCCTGGATTAAATGCTATTTTTCTCCCTCTTGGTATGTGTTTGCGGTTTAATTATGCAGGAATAAAATTTTAGTTTCTTATTATCTAATTTATTATATTCACTTATAAATTAACAACTACTTAATTATGTTTGGGAAAATATAAAGTAGTTCCGTCCCATCATGCTAGGCATGAAGGTATGAAGAAGGAACAGCTACGGACGACCTACCTTGTCATTTGCTTTGTCTGTCTGCATATTGTCGTACCCTAAAGGCACAGGGAACGCATATGACCACTCTGAAAGATCCCGAGTAATGTTTTCAGTGTCAATGTTTCTTGATATCGGTAATAAATTTTCATAAATAATATTACAGGGTAATCAGCCGAGCACGGGCGTCACAGTTAAAAAAAAACGCCGCCATGTTTCCCCCACGTGAACTCAACTCCTGTCAAACACGAAACGGCAATAAAGACAACAGACCATCAAATGACAAAGAAATACATCAAGTATCCTAGCAACACACAGAAGTCAAAGCTTTCTTGATGGTAGTATTTTTAAGTCACGACCTACCAAAGCTAGTATTTTCTAACACCGCCTTGCCGATCAGTGTATTTTCTCTCTGACAGGTATAGTGCGCGGATGATGTATATAAAGTTAGCACACCAACGACGTGATCAAGAATCAAAAACCATGCCAAAAGTTTGATCACGTTTGATCACGTGTGATCCCAGACTAATAGAGTTTGATCACAATTAACACATTAATTATGGCAATTAAGGTGCGTGGTGTGATAAGTTAATACCAGCACACCACTTGGCTCAGACCAGATCGGTGTATATGCTATCGGGATGATCACGGTTTGATCACCAATGATCACCATGTAACATCCATGAATCACCTTTAATTAACGCATTAATATTAATAATAACTGGTGTGACAAATGAACGCAGCACACCAAAGACGCGATCAAGAAATGAAAACCATGCCAAAAGTTTGATCACGTTTGATCACGTGTGATCCCAGACTAATAGAGTTTGATCACAATTAACTCATTAATTATGGCAATTAAGGTGCGTGGTGTGATAAGTTAATACTAGCACACCACTTGGCTCAGACCGGATCGGTGTGTATGCTATCGGGATGATCACGGTTAGATCACCAATGATCACCATGTAACATCCATTGATCACCTTTAATTAACGCATTAATATTAATAATAACTGGTGTGACAAATAAACGCAGCACACCAAAGACGCGATCAAGAAATAAAAACCATGCCAAAAGTTTGATCACGTTTGATCACGTGTGATCCCAGACTAATAGAGTTTGATCACAATTAACTCATTAATTATGGCAATTAAGGTGCGTGGTGTGATAAGTTAATACTAGCACACCACTTGGCTCAGACCGGATCGGTGTGTATGCTATCGGGATGATCACGGTTAGATCACCAATGATCACCATGTAACATCCATTGATCACCTTTAATTAACGCATTAATATTAATAATAACTGGTGTGACAAATAAACGCAGCACACCAACATAGGAATTTCGTCATGATTTGGCCAAAATGCGTTAAACTCAGCCTGATCAACCTTGATCAGGGCTAAGTAAGTATTGATCACGCTTCAGTAAGCTGCTAATTAACATTAATAATTAATAATTACGTGTTAAGTGTCCTCAGCACACCAACATAGGAATTTCGTAATGATTTGGCCAAAATGCGTTAAACTCAGCCTGATCAACCTTGATCAGGGCTTAGTTGGTCTTGATCACGCTTCAGTTGGCTGCTAATTAACATTATTAATTAATAATTACGTGTTAAGTGTTCTCAGCACACCAACATAGGAATTTCGTCATGATTTAGCCAATATGTGTTAAACTCAGCCTGATCAACCTTGATCAAGGCTAAGTTGGTCTTGATCACGCTTCAGTTGGCTGCTAATTAACATTTATAATTAATAATTACGTGTTAAGTGTTCTCAGCACACCAACATAGGAATTTCGTCATGATTTAGCCAATATGTGTTAAACTCAGCCTGATCAACCTTGATCAGGGCTAAGTTAGTCTTGATCACGCTTCAGTAAGCTGCTAATTAACATTAATAATTAATAATTACGTGTTAAGTGTTCTCAGCACACCAACATAGGAATTTCGTCATGATTAAGCCAATATGTGTTAAACTCAGCCTGATCAACCTTGATCAGGGCTTCTTGATCACGCTTTAGTAAGCTGCTAATTAACATTAATAATTAATAATTACGTGTAAAGTTTTCTCAGCACACCAACATAGGAATTTCGTCATAATTTGGCCAAAATGTGTTAATCACAGCCTGATCAACCTTGATCAGGGCTTAGTTGGTCTTGATCACGCTTCAATTGGCTGCTTATTAACATTAATAATTAATAATTACGTGTTAAGTGTTCTCAGCACACCAACATAGGAATTTTGTCATAATTTGGCCAAAATGTGTTAGTCACAGCCTGATCAACCTTGATCAGGGCTAAGTTGGTCTTGACACGCTTCAATTGGCTGCTTATTAACATTAATAATTAATAATAACGTGACAAGTGTACTCAGCACACCAACAAAGGAATTTCGTCATGATTTAGCCAATATGTGTTAAACTCAGCCTGATCAACCTTGATCAGGGCTAAGTTGGTCTTGATCACGCTTCAGTTGGCTGCTAATTAACATTTATAATTAATAATAACGTGCCAAGTTTACTCAGCACACCAACATAGGAATTTCGTCATGATTTGGCCAAAATGTGTTCATCACAGCCTGATCAACCTTGATCAGGGCTAAGTTGGTCTTGATCACGCTTCAGTTGGCTGCTAATTAACATTAATAATTAATAATTACGTCACAAGTGTTCTCAGCACACCAACATAGGAATTTTGTCATGATTTGGCCAAAATGCGTTAAACTCAGCCTGATCAACCTTGATCAGGGCTAAGTTAGTATTGATCACGCTTCAGTAAGCTTCTAATTAACATGTTTAATTAATAATTACGTGTTAAGTGTTCTCAGCACACCAACATAGGAATTTCGTCATTATTTGGCCAAAATGTGTTAATCACAGTCTGATCAACCTTGATCAGGGCTAAGTTAGTCTTGATCATGCTTCAGTAGGCTGCTAGTTAACATTAATAATTAATTATAACGTGACAAGTGTACTCAGCACACCAACAAAGGAATTTCGTCATGATTTAGCCAATATGTGTTAAACTCAGCCTGATCAACCTTGATCAGGGCTAATTTGGTCTTGATTACGCTTCAGGTGGCTGCTTATTATCATTATTAATTAATAATAACGTGATAAGTGTTCTCAGCACACCAACATAGGAATTTCGTCATGATTTAGCTAATATGTGTTAAACTCAGCCTGATCAACCTTGATCAGGGCTAAGTTGGTCTTGATCACGCTTCAGTAGGCTGCTAATTAACAGTTTTAATTAATAATTACGTGACAAGTGTTCTCAGCACACCAACATAGGAATTTCGTCTTGATTTAGCCAATATGTGTTAAACTCAGCCTGATCAACCTTGATCAGGGCTAAGTTGGTCTTGATCACGCTTCAGTTGGCTGCTAATTAACATTAATAATTAATAATTACGTCACAAGTGTTCTCAGCACACCAACATAGGAATTTCGTCATGATTTGGCCAAAATGCGTTAAACTCAGCCTGATCAACCTTGATCAGGGCTAAGTTGATCTTATCTTATATTATTGAAATTAAGGAGGTTCCGTATTAGTAGGTTTTTAATAATGTGTGTTTACAGCTTGTGAGTTGATAACATATAGTTTAATAATGGGGCTACATTTCAAGGTTGTATCAGAGTCGATAAAGATTTTCTTTCGAATTTCGAATTCGAATTTAAACATTGTTGTGAAGTAACTGAGTAAAAGTAACTTAATAACTATTTCAAATACTTTCATTATAATGTAACTGTAACTGAATTACGTTTGTAATTAATTATACTCAGTTTCCAGTTACTTTTTACAGTTACTTTCCTTCAGTACCATGCTCGTACTGTAATACAAAATAATAGTAAAACATCAGTCTTATTCGTGTAAAAAAAATTAAAAAATAATTTTTTGTGTGTGCTGGAACGACTAGGAAATAAATGCGA
This sequence comes from Isoperla grammatica, assembly GCA_945910005.1. Lineage (NCBI taxonomy): Eukaryota > Metazoa > Arthropoda > Insecta > Plecoptera > Perlodidae > Isoperla > Isoperla grammatica. The sequence continues at coordinate 106,376,346 of OX246737.1, read as the reverse complement.
GTTGTGGTAAAATCCTTTCTTGAATGAGGAAGTACCCTTAATTCGTATTTATGTTTTAGGACATATTTATTTCATAATAAATAACTTAATATGCTAAAGTAGTCAGCATACTAATACAATATTATGTAAGTGCCAGGAAAATACAAACATTGTCCTTAATTTTGTGTTAGTTTTGCTGACTCAGTTACACTTTTAAGAAATTGTATGAAGTAACAGCTGTAAAGTAATTCAATTACTTCATAAAGTAACTGAAACTCTAATTCAGTTACTTTGGTAAGAAAGTAGCTATAACCCACTGTAACTGAAATACTTTTAGTGGCAAGTAACTGTAACTGTAACTGAATTACTTTACAAAAGTTACTTTTACAACACTGAATTTAAACAAATGCAATCTTTATTTTTACAAGGGCGTTTCATTTTATTTAGGAGTAGGCTACAGGACCATACCAAATGCCATACCAGCATACAACAATGAATCATGCATGTAGATGTATGTTTATTATTATTTGTGACATTTTAATTATGTTTTTAATGTTCGAGCATTCGTGCTTAATAAACACACGATTACAAAATACGCTCGCCAACAATAATTACATGATAATTGCAACTGCCTGGTTTCACCAAATTATTTAACTCAGCAGTTAGTCTTAAACGGCTTCATCACTAACTTGTGATAAAAAATATTTTTTTCATGTATTGAAAACTTTTACGACGTTTTTTTTACATTTGTATTTCAGTATCTAGTAAACATGTCAGTTTTATAATAACAATTAAAAATCACACTTTTATTACATGCATTCACACTAATTACAATGACAAATAACAAAATTCTACCAGAAAGTTAAATCAACACGACTTCTTCAGGTTGGCATATTGGCCTCATATTGTGATCAGTCTTTTGTTGAACATTATTGGGTATTTTTAAAAAAATATACAGAAGGCCATGATCAGAGTTTTCTTTATCTCAAAATAGAACCATGCTCTTCGTCGGTCTAATACAACAATTAATATTTGATATACCTTTTGAGTCTTTGTTTTAATGTCATGTTTATTTAGAAGGACAAACGATTGTTGCATTAAAGAAACATATTAATGATATAGGAAACTAATAGTATAGGAAACTTTGAATATAATTAATTTTATGAATTATGAAATTAATTTAAAATGAGTATATTGAATTTTCTGATAGCTCCGCAGAACAACTTAATCTTGTCTATACACAAGGAAAGTGCCCAATATCCAATCCAACACATTTTATAAGATTTCAGCCCACTTGTGAATGAAAACATATTTGTTTTATCAAAAGTTGGCTATGGAGCAGTTAACACTAATTGTCGAGTTTAGTGAAACCGGGCATACCTGGTAAGCTATAGTTAGATTTTAGTTCTACTTACACTTGACACAATACATTTTGTGAGGTTTTATTATTAATATTATTATTATTATTATTATTATTATTATTATTATTATTATTATTATTATTATTATTATTATTATTATTATTATTATTATTATTATTATTATTATTATTATTATTATTATTATTATTATTATTATTATTATTACTATTATTATTATTATTATTCCATGTTGTATTATATTCTACTGTCACTTTTATTTTGTTTCACCTTACTGTGCACTGAATTGTTATTAATTTATTCTGTACAATCCACAGTTAAGCTAATGGCTTTGTGGCACAAGTTGTTCTGTACTTTTCATTTTGTATTCTAATAATAAAAATGTGTGCGATTGGAAAAAAAAATTATTATTATTATTTTCTGTTAACAATACATGTATACATACTAAGTTTATACAAAGTTTGCAGAAAGGGGAGAGGAAACGGACCTTACGGACCATACAATCATTGTTGTCACAAAATATAAGGCCTAGTAATTATTAGTTACAGTATATTATGCCTATTATAGTTATGGAGTAGGCCTTATTGTTTTCTTCCAATTAGGTTTGAGTTTTCAATCTTTACAGCCTAAATTTACATGTTACATTTTAAATAATATAATAATATATAAAACAAAATTCTATTAGGATTATGTAAAGTAGACACACAGCGGTTATTTATATAAACATTCTGCGAAGCCATGCAGAACGGCTTGTCCGCAGAATATCCTCATGCGCCTCGAAAAACCAAAGGTACATTAATTACAACAAACTATACACACTATAAATGCATATAAATAATATAAAATAAAGTAACATCTCAAGATAATTGAATGGAATAAATATTGTACACAATAGGGAACTGTCCTTCGTTATTGTACTACATTAAAGACTATTTCATTTTCACATTTTAGAAACCATTTTACTTATAACAGCCTAATATTAATAGATGAGTGCATTTGTTTTCCAACAGAATTTTTTGTGACCTCACTATGACGTCACATATAGTTTCATTTCATTTCCTTTGAGCGGGAAGAAAATACGTGGAACTTTTTAACTTTAATAGAAATCAAACTATTTATTTCATAGATTTGTAGATTAAGGTCTTCATATTTTACATCTTTGTAGCTATATTGAATCCGAAGGACAGTTCTCATTGACATAAGGATACCATTGTAGAAAATAACCCCAAGCACAGTACACTTAAAATTGATATTCTCACTTCTCTTAAATCTTAACATAAAATATACACACACAAAACACAAAAAGGAGAAACAACGACGAAAAAAGAAAGGTTATGTAGATGCAAATGCACCGTGAGGTTTTAATTTTTTTTTCTACTACGACAACGTAGCTTATATGAGGTTAATGTCACTCATGAATCCAGCTTAAATTGATGCACCGCATTTAGCGATCATATTGTGTAAATAAATAAATGCGGTAGCACTTCCGTATTGCTAGCTTTGATCTTTTTCCCAGTCGTATACTTTGAATTACGTAATAAACCATCGTAGCATTCCCAAGATCCATCCACACGTTTAGTGTACGCTACGTAATGGCCCGTACTAAACTGTGTACCTGGAGGTCGATATGCTATTACTGACCTTAGAATAAACGATACATTTTTGAGTTGTAATGAAAGGGGCAAGTCAGACAATTTAAAAAAGAGGTTCTTTTGGCTATCTGGATACAAAGATATAAGTTGTAATTTTCCAACCTGGATTTCGTTATTAACGTAAACGCCTCCGCACTGACAGCTTCTAGGTTGCTCACAAAGTTCAATAGCTCGATGTATTTCTCGCTGCAAATTGACTATGTTCTTTGATGGCATCAAAGATTCATACGATTCCACATTTAGAGGTGTAAATATGTATGTCTTAACATTTGGACTGAACTGACATTGAATATTGTTACAAGACCTAACTTTTCTACAAGATTCTATTATGTTATTAAAATGTAATAACTCGATAATATCATTTACATTCGAATCACAGTTCACAGATATTATGTTCTTAGAATTAACATTTCTTTTTGATTTTGAATTAAAGATATCAAAGAGAACACGAGCTCGTAAGTTATACACATCTTTATTTATTACTACTGGAATCATTTTTATTAAATCTAAAACTGGATGGTCATCTAGCGAGGTAACATAGTTGCCAAAATCCACGGAATCGCAATATGCTGCGCAAAGTGATTGCATAAGAGAATCAAATGCGCAAGTGCTAGACAATATAATCTTCCCAATGCCACGCACATTATTAGGCTCACCTCCATTTTTCAGCACACCTATCGCAATTGCAACACCAGAGTGTCGTGGATCTGCTTTGCAAATTTCTGGTCTACTTGATTTATATTTTGATTTCCTAGCTTTATGTGTACGCAAACATGGACCCTCGTAAACTGATGGTTGAGATGTTTGTGTTGGATCATTTTCTGTCTGGGGAGATTCTTTGATGCCGGTGGATGTTTTTATTTCCTTTTCAGATGTTGAATTGTTGTCTGTGTTATCACGTGTGAGGTCATAAGTTGGTACTGTGTTTTTTGGTTCTCGTAGCGAACGTTTTAAACGCAATTTAGGATGCATAGATAAACTTATATCCTTATCTGTGTTTGCAACATTTGTATGTTTACTGATATTACATTTGACGTTTTCATTTATTTCCTTTACTGTGGCTTTAGCGATATCATCTGACTCATTAGTGTTGTGACTTCTTGTTTCAACATTCTCCGTTTGACCATGGTCTGGTTTCAAAATTTTGCGTTTTTTAGTTTTTTTGTCTTCGTCTCCTAAACCACCCCAATTTTCAAAGGAATTTAACTCGTTACGAATGGTGTGTTCTTCAGTGTCCTGATCGTTTCTGGTTTCAATTTCTATGGCATTGGAGTGATGTAAATAATCTGCCAATCCAGCTCTCACTACTTTGACTCTTCCATCAATGTCACTACAATGCACATGTACAAATCTATCGGCACGCATTGGCAGCTTATATCCAGAGTCGTTACAGACTCGAACCTTGAGGTCACTGAAGTAGCTTTCGACTGCGGCGGATGTAGATGTCACGGTTCCACGTTTAAATACGTTTTTCATGACGGCAGACCACAGAGGAAAGGTCTTCATTATTCGCTTCAGATCTCTTACCAAGTCCTTGTCGTAATAGGCATTGTCGAATGTACCATCAACGCATGTACGAGCTCTTCCAATGGCTTCTTGTGACACGCGTTCTACCCATGACCGAATATTGTTGTCTTCCTGAAGTGCATACAATAAATCTTCATTTGGCGTATCTTCGTTTCCTGAAGCATTTGTTTCCAATTGTTCGCTATAATTGTCCACCTCCTGAACGTCTATGCCACCTATTTTTTTATCTAACCAATCGATCCACGTCTGTGCTTCAGTGAGATCAGTCGTGTATGCGTCTATTACTCCTGCATATTCTGAAGATGCTACTGTTATCACGGCCATCAAAATTTGCTCCAAATCCAAAAACGATTGTGATTGAATAGCAAGAGCAATGCATCTTATATAAAATTCTCTTACTCTTTTATTTTTCCTGTTCTTCAATGAAGGCCACCTACTGACAGCGTGAATCATGTGCGCATAGTCTACCCGAATCCAGGACCGCAAGTTGCATACGTCGCCTTGGACCAACACTTGGAAACATGTATTATTGTAGGATTCCAGACTAGTACAAATTCCAAATGCTCTGACACAAGCTCCAAGTAAGGCAAGAGAAAAGTCACAGATAGCAACTGGAGGTATTTTTGCCCCATTTTTAATCCAATCGGAAAGCCATAAATAAATTGCATTTGTATCGTTGCGGATAGATAACATTTGCGTAACTGGTACAGTAACTGGAGGATCACAATCAAATTTGTGCACAACGTTTTGATAGAGAAAAATGTGTCCTGATTTTTCACCATTGGGAAGTGGTAGCTTTTCACAAACTGAACCAGTTGCATCTAAGATGCAAGCGTAATTTCCAAACGAAAGTTCCCTATATAGTTCTTTTTGCAGTGGTGTAGTATATTGCACAAAAAACCTATCAAACCCAATGTCTTTTATGGTGTTAGCATATGCAGGGGAGTATTTCATTTCTTGAATGCTCTGAATTGCACAGCTTGCTCTTGTTGGATATTGTTTTGATCTCTGCTCATGTTTAGCAACACGAAGAACATGGGGAGCATACAAATTTCGAGGCTTCCGTTCTCCATATTTCATTCTTTTATTTGCCTCGCGACGCTCGTATACGCAGGCAGGAACACCTGATTCGTTTAGAAATGACCCTACCGATACTCTTTCTGCACCATTTAATGGCCTCTGCTTCTTAAACGTGTGCTTTGCGGGATCGAAATTTGTAACATTGACTTTGATTTCAACTGGATTTCCGTCTTCTGGTTCGTTGTCAACAATACCCGTAAAATCCGCCTTGCATTCGCTACAGAAGCCATATATTTTACAGTACGTTGGCCCCGTTTCAGAAATGTAATTATTTTCCCCAATGAAACAACATTCCAATTTTTCCTGATCATACATAGCACGTGAAATGGCAGAGGACCAGCTAAAACGTTTTAGTTTGAGGCGCTGCCTATCGCCTTCTTTTACTAGTTCAGGATAGCATTTCGTTATCCATTCAGAGTATTCTAGCGTTACTGTAAAATCATATTTGCCGTCATTGCCAATCTTTACATTTTGATTGTCTGTGGACCATGTAGGATCATTATTTACATTATCTACATCAGAAAAGTTATCTAGTGTAGGCCTATCTGCAATGTTTTCTTCCGTTACAATATTATGCTGAATACCAAGAATTCGATGCGAATCATTCCTGTTTTGCTGCACTAATGTATAAATAGACCTGGCAGATCGATTCAATAGTTTACCAGCAATCTCCTCCCAAACGGCTGATTTGGGACCCACGACTCCGCTTTCAGTTATAATGACTTGCTGATAATCTTGAAGAAGCTTGAATACGTCTGGAAGAGGAGTTTTCCTTGTTTTATCAAGTTTTGAGTCCTGCAAGTAATAATTTCAACTTATTATTGCAACTGAGTATTTGGGATATAAGGCAAAATATAAGGCTTATTTAAACCCTCATGTAAAACAATAACACTATCACCACGTGTAAATATGTACTCTGTAGGCCTATGAATGCTATAATATATACCCATGAGTTGGCTCAGCGGTAAGACGCGATACTCTAATTCGGGAGGTCGCCGGTTCGATTCCGGCCACCGGCAGTTCTGACTGAAGGTTTTTTCTGAGGTTTTCCTCAGTCGTAAAGATTGAGTCATAATATCAACCCTCGTACATTGCTTCCCAACCCAACTATCCAAACCAAACATCCTAATATGCCTAGTAAGTCACCTGTAAAGGTGCAAATCAGGTAAGCTGGTGTGCACCCTAACAGAGATTCCTACGATTTTTTTAATTATGTATGTATGTATATGTATGTATGTATGTATGTATGTATGTATGTATGTATGTATGTATGTATGTATGTATGTATGTATGTATGTATGTATGTATGTATGTATGTATGTATGTATGTATGTATGTATGTATGTATGTATGTATGTATGTATGTATGTATGTATGTATGTATGTATGTATGTATGTATGTATGTATGTATGCATGTATGTATGTACTATGTATACATACAAGTCTAGCTAGACGTACTGGTTATAAAAAGAATTCCCAGACAACCCACCTGTACAGTGCAGATATTTTATGTTTGACATGTTTAAAAACCCCACCCGCTAGTTATGCTAATACTTAACACTAAACAGCATAACAAATATGACTGAGTATAAATAATATAATATGAAATATTAAATCTGATATGATTTTCGGGTTGTCACAAGGGTAAGGGGTGGTCAATAGCGATAGAGGGGTGCAGCAGGGGAGCGTCAAACGAAGAAATTTACAAGTTATATAAGTGCAAATTACTTCAATTTAATTAACAATATTTAAAATTACGTGAACAATACTTTTTTGTATTTGTGTAGAAGCTACACTCTTGGTTTAGGTGGGAATTTTCAAATGCAAATTTAACGATAGGTACAGTGGAGAACAAAAAAAGGCAGAAGGACTGCCATAAGAGTAGAATGAAGACGTTCGCTACTAAATATTTACCTGGTTCAATACAGTTGGTCCAGGATTCAATTCCACGTCTCCTGATAGAAGAAGTGCAAGAATGAACAACGCATTGAGGTTGTTACTCAGTGCGCTTCTCGTAAGTGTAAAATAACGCCATTGAGAGTGTCGCTTCCTCTTTGCTAACCGCCAAGTTTTACGTTTTGGTAAAACTAAGAGGTTTTGTTCATTAAGCGCGTAAATAGTCCAGTATGACAATTTGATTCCCTGGACTGAATTAGTTTGGAGACCTGACCCATTATTGTCACACCTGTCTCTGCTTGCAAGTGTATAATCCAACACGAGCAACAGAGCTATGAAATGGAATAATGTGTTGAACCTTTTTCTTTTTAATTGCATTCGATTTTTGTTGAATCCTGAAACAAACATAATATTTTGTTTTAATGAGCGGATCCTCGATTGCACTTTTCGAGGGCTAAAGCCCGAATCATATTAATTACAGAAAATATAACTTTAAATAAGTTACCTTTAAAACCTAACTTTGATCAAACACAGAAATGTAATTTTTACAACGCTTATATTAGCTTGCCTTGTTTGTCTGGACGGAATCTTTGAATCGATATTCCACCTACTTTTAAATTTCCGATCAAGCTGAAATTTTTTACACAGACGTATTCCAAATGACAATACATGAATCAACTGTCATATTTACTAAATTGTCAATTAATTTATCATAATTAATTAATTAATGTTTTATATGGAAATCGATGTTTAACCCACTTTCCAACGTCAAATCGAGTTGAACGTTTTCACACAGACGTATTCTTAATAACAATACACGAATCAATTGTCATATTTACTAAATAATCAATTAATTCATCATAATTAATTAATTGATGTTTTATATGGGAATCGATGTAACCCACTTCCAAACGTCGAATTGAGCTGAAAGGTTTCACACAGACGTATTCTTAATGACAATACATGAATCAACTGTCATATTTACTAAATAATCAATTAAGCCATCATAATTAATTAATTGATGTTTTATATGGGAATCGATAAAACACCCACTTTCGAACGTCGAATTGAGCTGAAAGGTTTCACACAGACGTATTCTTAATGACAATACATGAATCAACTGTCATATTTACTAAATAATCAATTAAGCCATCATAAATTAATTAATCGATATTCGATATATATTCGATTGCAAGATTCTTTAAGACTAAAAGGTATAAAATAATATTACATGAAAAAATAATTTTTTTTTAAAACAACGCTTACATTTAAATGCACTAAAAAGTAAAAAATAAATTTTGTCCCTACAAGTCTTTGCCTTACTCGGAAAATAAAAGCGTTGGGCGCTTACGGTATTGATACAGATTACAGAATTTGGTTGTTCATGGAGGGAAAGCGCCCAACGCTTTTATTTTCCGAGTAAGGCAAAGACTTGTTGGGACAAAATTTATTTTTTAATTTTAGTGCATTTAAATACAAGCGTTGTTTTTAAAAAAAATTATTTTTTTCATGTTATATTTTTCGATACAAAACGTATGAAAATGCACGGGCGGGTTACACACAAAGAGAAGATCAAAGAGGGAAGCTGGTTTTAGTCGAAGTACTCCTACCTTTTTAAATCTAGGTTCAACATTGTTTTTATTTTTATGTTTTAGCAATATTTTAGTATTATTTCAGCATGGTTTTACAATTTTTCAACTACTGTTTATCTGTATAGAGAATCTAATATTGCATTTGTAATTTTTACTCATTAACTAAATGTAAATTTGAATTAATTGTTCACAGTAGGCCCTACTTCTTACTCTTTAACGTAGTTTAAACATGTTTTAGTATTGATTTTTGCAATGTTTTTGCACAGGTTTTAGTATTATTGCAGAATTGTATTACAAGTTACAACTACTATCTATTTATAGATAACGTTATATTACCTTTGTAATTTGTATTCTCAATTGTAAAGATTTCGACTGAAGGCTATTTGATTTTACTTATTCATTCATAAGCAAACCTTCTGGTGAGCCGAGAGCTCATGAAGGTTTTGCCTAATATTAATTTAAATTACAAAATAATACACAAATTGGAATTTACATTGAAATTATTATCATTATTATTATTTTTATTATTATTATTATTATTATTATTATTATCATTATCATTATTATTATTATTATTATTATTATTATTATTATTATTATTATTATTATTATTATTATTATTATTATTATTATAATTATTATTATTATCATTATCATTATCATTATTATTATTATTATTATTATTATTATTATTATTATTATTATTATTATTATTATTATTATTATTATGATTATTGTTATGATTATTATTATTATTATTATTATTATTATTATTATTATTATTATTATTATTATTATTATTATTTTATTGTTGCAATACATACAAACTCGGTCAAAACCGGCATTAACATGTTGTACGGACACAAATGTCAAGTATTTCCATGTGTTTACCTTATTAAAATCTACTTAGAACTACTTAATATATCATTGTCCACATTATTTTTTCCAAACCGAACTGTGGATGCTATGTACGGTCGTGGCCGATTTGTACTCATCCCAGCATTCGCTCTTTGTACGGTGGAAACCACGAAAACCACCATCGGGATGGAGAACTTCTTGAAGTCTTCATTCTTCTTAGTTCAAAAATTTTCGCACTATCCTACACGTGTTCAAAATAATTGCTTTTTGCATCTCGATGTATATGTTCGGTTGGAGACCAATTAGTTTAATACTGTCATGGATTTTACGTGCAACAATGCCATTTGCTGATATAATTAACGGTATAACAGTTAAATTATTCTGCTTCCACAACCTTTTTATTTTAATAGATAATTCCTTATATCTGTTTATCTTTTCCCGCCAAGTTGTCTCTACATTGTGGCATAAAGGGACGGCAACATCAATTAAAATCGTTTCTTGTATCTTCTTGTCAATTAATATAATATCCGGTCTATTATTATTATTATTATTATTATTATTATTATTATTATAATTATTATTATTATTATTATTATTATTATTATTATTATTATTATTATTATTATTATTATTATTATTATTATTATTATTATTATTATTATTATTATTATTATTATTATTATTATTATTATTATTTCCTTTCTTCTCTTCTCTCATTTGCACCATCGGGCTCCTCTTGAGCCAAGACGATGCGAAAGTGCACCCTAGCGTGGCGGCCGAAAGATGGCGGCGACAATGTAGCTCATAGGTTGAGGACCTTCCGCACGATATTAGTTGTGCCGAGGATTGCAGCCTTCTGCATGACATTATTATTATTACTATTATAATTATTATTATTATTATTATTATTATTATTATTATTTCAGGCTGCAAGAGTTCATTAACATTCATTTCTTCCTTGAACGGTGAGACTAGTACAATGGAATGGAAAAGCATAGCGATTTCAATATTGATTCATTTAGTGACAGCACACCACTTCTCAAGAAAAAGTGCATTCTATTCAGTCAGTCCATATACAACATCACTGAAGTAAGTCACAAATTCAATGCACTGTTATGAAACCTTATCCTCATCATAAATATTGATAACAAGGTAATTAATTTCAGTTTCTCACCTCAACATCGATATCCCTTCTTTTCCATTCCATTTAGCTGTCTTGCACTTTCCATTGACAGTATAACGTATAACTCTACCTCATTGGTTCCCAAATCTTATACAAATTATGTTTACCGTTGCAGTAATGTTCTATGTATTATCCATGTTGTTCAGAAAAACCTTATTAGCATTAGTATAAGAACTCTAGAAGTATTCAGTCATATGTTATATGATGCACATTTTTCTTTCTATGCTTACATTTATTTACTTAAACATTACATCCAACGTTTTCTGGAATGTTTGTATTCGGTTGTTGGGTAACGCATAAATAATTAAATAAATGAATAATTAAATAAATGATTGAATGAATAAATAAATAAATAAATAAAAAATAAATAAATAAATAAATAAATAAATAAATAAATAAATAAATAAATAAATAAATAAATAAATAAATAAATAAATAAATAAATAAATAAATAAATAAATAAATAAATAAATAAATAAATAAATAAATAAATAAATAAATAAATAAATAAATAAATAAATAAATAAATAAATAAATAAATAAATAAATAAATAAATAAATAAATAAATAAATAAATAAATAAATAAATAAATAAATAAATAAATAAATAAATAAATAAATAAATAAATAAATAAATAAATAAATAAATAAATAAATAAATAAATAAATAAATAAATAAATAAATAAATAAATAAATAAATAAATAAATAAATAAATAAATAAATAAATAAATAAATAAATAAATAAATAAATAAATAAATAAATAAATAAATAAATAAATAAATAAATAAATAAATAAATAAATAAATAAATAAATAAATAAATAAATAAATAAATAAATAAATAAATAAATAAATAAATAAATAAATAAATAAATAAATAAATAAATAAATAAATAAATAAATAAATAAATAAATAAATAAATAAATAAATAAATAAATAAATAAATAAATAAATAAATAAATAAATAAATAAATAAATAAATAAATAAATAAATAAATAAATAAATAAATAAATAAATAAATAAATAAATAAATAAATAAATAAATAAATAAATAAATAAATAAATAAATAAATAAATAAATAAATAAATAAATAAATAAATAAATAAATAAATAAATAAATAAATAAATAAATAAATAAATAAATAAATAAATAAATAAATAAATCAATAAATAAATAAATCAATAAATAAATAAATCAATAAATAAATAAATCAATAAATCAATAAATAAATAAATAAATAAATAAATAGATAAATAGATAAATAGATAAATAGATAAATAGATAAATAGATAAATAGATAAATAGATAAATAGATAAATAGATAAATAGATAAATAGATAAATAGATAAGTAAATAAATAAATAAATAAATAAATAAATAAATAAATAAATAAATAAATAAATAAATAAATAAATAAATAAATAAATAAATAAATAAATAAATAAATAAATAAATAAATAAATAAATATATTTTTTGAAATTTACAAAGTTTCCGCCGCTTGCAAAATCGCGTTTAGCTCGAATTTTTTGTTGTACTTGTATTTCTTAATTGTCTATATTTTGTAATTTTTCTATGATTATTTGGTAACGTTTCTTGCTTATTTTCCTTATGTTTTTTGTTTGTTTTTTGTTATTCACTTAAAATGTGGATCCTGACTGCCAATTTCCAGACACCCGAAGGGGTATTTAAATCTATCTCTTAACAATTTTATTATTACGAAAAAACTAATTATCTAACTAACTGACAAACTAACTTACTAACTAACTAACTAACTAACTAACTAACTAACTAACTAACTAACTAACTAACTAACTTAACTAACTTACTAACTAACTAGCCATATAACTTACAATAACTTATTAACTATCATTCTGCAAAAATACGTGGTTTCAGTTTGTTTTTCGCAACGTGCGATAAAACGAAATGAGTTATTTGATGCGGTACAACTTTTACGGTAACAGTAGGAATGCATATAATTTTCTTTTTCTTTTTCGACCTGATATTTAGATAAATGTTTTATTATAAAACTTTTCGGCATAGTTCAAGTTCAACTCACCTCTTTTTTCCCCCATTTTTCGAAATACATGGGTCTGTAAACGCACTGTTCAGCAAACCCCAGTTGGTTCTGTACGCATGGATGAGTATATTTATAACTTTGAGTTAACGATGTACCTGTAGGGATTCAATTTTTTTTTATTATAGTGGAAACATACATAAGGAAGATGCATTTTTGAATAGGGAATACATTGCAGATTATTTATACATGAACATAAATAAACATAGCATAGTATAAACGTTATCTAATATGAATAAACATACAGATTAAACTATTTTTTAATTTTTTTGAAAGATTTACATGGAAATCTCGAAACAAAAGGTAAAAGGTACAAAAAGTTGAAATTGAATGGATGAAGGACGGACGGACGAATGGATGGATGGATGATGGATGGATGGATGATGGATGGATGGATGGATGGATGGATAGATGGATGGATGGATGGATGGATGGATGGATGGATGGATGGATGATGGAGGGATGGATGGATGGATGGATGGATGGATGGATGGATGATGGATGGATGGATGGATGGATGGATGGATGGATGGATGGATGGATGGATGGATGGATGGATGGATGGATGGATGGAGGGATGGATGGAGGGATGGATGGATGGATGGATGGATGGAAGGACGGATGGATGGATGGATGGTTGGATGGATGGATGGATGGATGGATGGATGGATGGATGGATGGATGGATGGAAGGACGGATGGATGGATAGATGGATAGAGACAAATTGAACATTATTAACGCCTTTTTTTAAATCTTCAATGCAACAATGCACAACAATGAAAAATGAACTTCGACATATATTTGCCAACTACTTTTTATTGTTACATTATTATTCTTTTCACTATATGGTTCTTAGATCAATTTTAAAAGTGGAAGTGGTACATTCTTTAGGCCTTTATTCACGTGACGTCACGGACATTGTTGGCGGCCATCATCCCGTACACTGAGTCATTGTTGAAGACAAACAAATTAGGCCCTGCATACCAAGGGCGCCTACCCTAAAGCGTTATAAAAAATATGTATATAAGCATATTTGTTGAAATTTACATACATGCTATCTAAACGGTGTTGTGTGTACGTTTGAGCATTAGGCACTAGCCTTAGATGGATGGGGGACGTTCCTATCGGCGCCTCTTCACAGGGATAGTACCATTTTGAAAGATCTTATCCTTTCGAAACGTAAGATGTGTTAAAATAAATATTTGTTTGTATATTACGTCGTATTTTACCGTAAACATTAATTAAATATATAACATATATATACAAAAATAAAATAATCTAGAAAACTGCAGCAGCATTGGCAACGGGGTTAAAGTCTTTATTGAGAGTATTAATAATTGAAAAGATTGGAAAATGGAAATGGAAATGGAAATGGAAATGGAAAATGGAAAATGGAAAAGGCCCTATACTTAGCTCCGCCCCAGCAGACTTGCTGACCTATGGGTACCGACTACTGAGGTCGTATCAACTTGAAAGTCGAATAACATCCCTGGCAGACTAACGCAACAATTAGTAACAATTAATTACAACAATTGTTAATTGTTGTGTTAGTCGGGGAAGTAACACGTCCTATAACTTGCCCCCCCCCCCCCATATTTTGATATCGATTATCTCGGAACCTATCCGAGCACTAATTCTGAAACTTGGCTAACATATAGCACTAATTGAGAACTAAATACTAGCCAAGTTTCTGAATTAGTGCTCAAGTGGACGGGGGGTCAAGATCACGGACCTCCAGGAGAGCACTTCAAAATTTAATTTAATTCAGAGATCATGAGGTATAGGCCCAGTCTCAGTGGTCGAATTGGAATTTTAACTCTACAAACAGTACATGACGACACCGTTAGTCCATTACCGACGGAAGAGGGGGGAGGGGGGGGGGGGGGGGGAGGATTCGCAATAAATATTGAATTTTTTTTATTATTGATAGATTTTTTAAAATAAAATCTATATATCGTGAATCAGAATTTTTCAGAATTTTTTGAGTTGGATTGTATATTATGCAACAAAAATTTAAGACCAAAATATGTTTTACCCATAATCTGAATAATTTCACACTTCTTTTCACATTATTGTCTCTCAAATTCAAGAGAAACTATAAATTGATCAAATTTACGGAACATATCAAAATTGTCTTTTTTTAAACATTTTTTGAAAGCATGAATTTTGAAATGTCTTTAATAAAGGTACCATTCGCCACATTGGGACGGGAAAAATTCGCAGTGACTATCATCTGCATATTTAATTTTTGAAAGAGCGGTCAATGAGAACAAAGGTTCCATTTGAATAAAATCCAAAAATTGCTATCCTCAAAATCTGAATTTTCTAAATCTTATTTCCTAATGTCCTAGAACTTACCGGTAATGTTTCGCAACACACTTCCAAACGTCTTGGCGTCTTGGATCGCCGTAATACTAAACCCGATATATCTATCACATTTACGTATACAAATACACAATCGGAAACGGATAAAAACGACTTAGGCAACGCGCGGATATGTTCTCTTTAATGTCCACTGTGTAGGGTGTATGAGAAAACGATGCTCGTCACACTACGTCTTGCCCACAAATGAAACCTCCTTTTTTCAGGTTTTGTGCCAGAGTCGAAATAGGTCATCCCCATAGTCGAAGGACAGAATATTATCAACACACGGGTCATCCCTTCATTTTGTCTTTCTATTCCGAGGTACGGACGGAAACATTGATGACCGGAACAACACTACAAAATACTTTTGTTACACCCTCATAATACGACTGCGGAAAAAACTTCCTTTCTTTACTCGTCAATTGTATTTTGGTGGACAAGAGCAAAGATATTTACGATTACCCGTATTTTGAAGTTGTTTGTGTAATTTTAAGTTTTATGACAAGGGATGAAATCTGTGGCAGGTTATGGCTACGTCCTACTTCTCTTTGATGGGATGGTTACAGCATAATTTATTTTTTGGGGGATATTCCTTTTGGGTAGATGGCCACCTCCCCCCCTCCCCTTCCACTCCAATTCGACCACTGGATAGCAAAGGTTGTGTAAAAACTTACTTTATTTTTATTTTGTTTAATTTTCCAATGGGCAGCACTCAGTGCAGTGTGCTTATTGCATTGTTGTGCATTGTTGTTTACTTGTTAAATGCGCGATCAGTGCGGTCCAGTGCAGCCATTGGCAAACGCCAATATTAAAACCAGTGCAGCAGTGATCGAAGACAAAAACCATGGCGATTCTCAATCATCACAATACTATAATCATTATCAAAGAAGCAATTAAGTCTTTACAAAATCCGGCACTAAAAGTACAAAGACATTCAAAATAAATGTATAACAATATGCTATATGAGGTGACTTACCTATAGTCGTAAGAAACTGCTTCTTCAAAATTTGTCTTCACACTGAACACTTGTCGCTCCCAGCTCTTCAATAGAATAGTCTAGTTTTGAGGGAGGAAAGGGTGGGAGGGTGAAATAATGTCTAGTATTCTTTTCAAAATGCTGCATTTTGAAAGATTGGCGAGACTGCCGCACCTACCGACTCCACCTAGACAGCGACACAAGGGTGACACGAGATTGTAAAGATTACAGCAACACATATTTCTGTGCAAAATGCTGCATTTTGAAAGATTCGCGAGACTGCCACACCTACCGACTCCACCTAGACAGCGACACAAGGGTGACACGAGATTGTAAAGATTACAGCAACACATATTTCTGTCGCCAGTGAGACTGACCACTCTTTGATGACTGGCACGTTCATTGTTCAATGCCAGAGCCATAGTCACAATAATTTTAATATGTTTAGTAAATTAAACTTATAGTTGAGAGTTGAGTACACATATTGGCTAAATCATGACGAAATTCCTATGTTGGTGTGCTGAGAACACTTGTCACGTAATTATTAATTAAAACTGTTAATTAGCAGCCTACTGAAGCGTGATCAAGACCAACTTAGCCCTGATCAAGGTTGATCAGGCTGAGTTTAACACATATTAGCTAAATCATGACGAAATTCCTATGTTGGTGTGCTGAGAACACTTATAACGTTATTATTAATTAATAATGTTAATAAGCAGCCACCTGAAGCGTAATCAAGACCAAATTAGCCCTGATCAAGGTTGATCAGGCTGACTTTAACACATATTGGCTAAATCATGACGAAATTCCTATGTTGGTGTGCTGAGAACACTTATCACATTATTATTAATTAATAATGTTAATAAGCAGCCACCTGAAGCGTGATCAAGACCAACTTAGCCCTGATCAAGGTTGATCAGGCTGACTTTAACACATATTGGCTGAATCATGACGAAATTCCTATGTTGGTGTGCTGAGAACACTTGTCACGTAATTATTAATTAATAATGTTAATTAGCAGCCTACTGAAGCGTGATCAAGACCAACTTAGCCCTGATCAAGGTTGATCAGGCTGACTTTAACACATATTCGCTAAATCATGACGAAATTCCTATGTTGGTGTGCTGAGGACACTTAACACGTAATTATTAATTATAAATGTTAATTAGCAGCCAACTGAAGCGTGATCAAGACCAACTTAGCCTTGATCAAGGTTGATCAGGCTGACTTTAACACATATTAGCTAAATCAAGACAATATTCCTATGTTGGTGTGCTGAGAACACTTAACACGTTATTATTAATTAATAATATTAATTAGCAGCCAACTGAAGCGTGATCAAGACCAACTTAGCCTTGATCAAGGTTGATCAGGCTGACTTTAACACATATTCGCTAAATCATGACGAAATTCCTATGTTGGTGTGCTGAGAGCACTAAACACGTAATTATTAATTAATAATATTAATTAGCAGCCAACTGAAGCGTGATCAAGACCAACTTAGCCTTGATCAAGGTTGATCAGGCTGACTTTAACACATATTCGCTAAATCATGACGAAATTCCTATGTTGGTGTGCTGAGAACACTTGTCACGTAATTATTAATTAATAATGTTAATTAGCAGCCTACTGAAGCGTGATCAAGACCAACTAAGCCCTGATCAAGGTTGATCAGGCTGAGTTTAACCCATATTAGCTAAATCAAGACAATATTCCTATGTTGGTGTGCTGAGAGCACTTGTCACGTAATTATTAATTAATAATGTTAATTAGCAGCTTACTAAAGCGTGATTAAGACCAACTTAGCCCTGATCAAGGTTGATCAGGCTGAGTTTAACACATATTGGCTAAATCATGACGAAATTCCTATGTTGGTGTGCTGAGAGCACTAAACACGTAAGTATTAATTAATAATGTTAATTAGCAGCTTACTGAAGCGTGATCAAGACCAACTAACCCCTGATCAAGGTTGATCAGGCTGAGTTTAACACATATTGGCTAAATCATGACGAAATTCCTATGTTGGTGTGCTGAGGACACTTAACACGTAATTATTAATTATTAATGTTAATTAGCAGCCAACTGAAGCGTGATCAAGACCAACTAAGCCCTGATCAAGGTTGATCAGGCTGAGTTTAACGCATTTTGGCCAAATCATGACGAAATTCTTATGTTGGTGTGCTGCGTTTATCTGCCACACCAGTTATTATTAATATTAATGCGTTAATTAAAGGTGATCAATGGATGTTACATGGTGATCATTGGTGATCAAACCGTGATCATCCCGATAGCATATACACCGATCTGGTCTGAGCCAAGTGGTGTGCTAGTATTAAGTTATCACACCACGCACCTTAATTGCCATAATTAATGAGTTAATTGTGATCAAACTCTATTAGTCCGGGATCACACGTGATCAAACGTGATCAAACTTTTGGCATGGTTTTTATTTCTTGATCGCGTCTTTGGTGTGCTGCGTTTATTTGTCACACCAGTTTTTATTAATATTAATGCGTTAATTGAAGGTGATCAATGGATGTTACATGGTGATCATTGGTGATCAAACCGTGATCATCCCGATAGCATATACACCGATCCGGTCTGAGCCAAGTGGTGTGCTGGTATTAACTTATCACACCACGCACCTTAATTGCCATAATTAATGTGTTAATTGTGATCAAACTCTATTAGACTGGGATCACACGTGATCAAACGTGATCAAACTTTTGGCATGGTTTTTGATTCTTGATCACGTCGTTGGTGTGCTAACTTTATATACATGCGCGGATGAGCACTGCGTAAATGTCCACATATCACTACGCCGGCCAGAGTAATTAGTTGTGACGACACAACCTTCTTTGTTACGGCGTCCGGCCTATACAGTAGGATTTGAATGGTAAACAAGCAAGAATGGTTGATTTGAAATACAACTAAAACAAACACTAACTAAGAATGTCAAAATATGTGAAAGTAGGGTTGTAAAATTTGGTGTTGTCAACATTTTGGTTTTGACCTTTTGGAAGAATTTTGAATGCAAATAAGTTTTATGAAATATTTTTATTAATTCATTTACTTATTTTTTTATTTTTAATATGTATATATTATACAAAAAAAATTCAGACACTTCATTTTTCTTATGTGTGTGTGTGTGTGTGTGTGTGTTTGAAGGGAGGGGGGCGTTAACAATTTGCAAATACCCATCAATCAACCATACTGTAATTTGAATTATTAGGTTTTTGAAGTTGAATGCATATGTTTAACATAATCAAACTTTAATGTGCACCATCTCCAAATCTTTAGGTATGTTTTGGAATCTGAATTCTCATTTGTTTATAATGTACATTTTTTAAAATAATTGTCACGAAAACCCCACGCTAGGAGGCTGGATATACGCACCACGATGCCTCCTCATAATCGAAACACTTTGACCATTGCTGTCGACTTTCCTCACAAGCTGTTAGGAAACATCTTGATTTGTAACGAAGTGAGACGTTACAAATTAAACTTGTTCGTCGTATTCAATAAGGCAACAGAATCCAGACCGCATCGTTCAGTCCAATAGATGAATTGCTCAATACGGCATTTACGTGAGATAAACGTTTTACAACTTAATTGTTATTTGAAATCTTTAGAAAAGTTAGTTAACAGATTTGAGTTTCTCTGCACGACAAACGGGGAACAGTAATAAAAACGAAATCACGCACCGGTAATAATGATGATAACGATAATGATAATAATGCGTATGGAATGTTACAACTTACAACCTAGCTTTTTATGAGTCCGTTACGTAGGCGTCGAATTGAACGATCAAGCGGGAGAACAAGCAAGTAGCTGTGCATTCGACGCGTTACTCATACAAACAACTTGTTGCAGCTGTTATTAGAGTTGTAAGCGACGCTAAGAAAATTAAATTTCTGGTTCAGACGTAATTGTAGTGTTGGTGAATACGAGCTGGTAGAAATATACCATTAGCCTCGTGTTTTTATTAGCGTACAGTCAACACAACATACAGAACCATGTGCTCATTTGCATTGCGTTGTGCTTTGTCCTTTCGTTTGACATTCCCATCAATAAACGACAACAATATTATTTAGTATGAGACTGTTGGTTACTTTGTTTTCTATTGTTCGTATTATGATTGATGCCCCTAATTTTTGCGGCGTGTTATTAGTTTAAATGTTTCGGGTAGATTACACACACACTGTAATTAACTACTTTCACATGCACTATTACAAAGCCACACGCTGAGCTTGTAGTAGAATAATAGTAGGTCCACACTCGTTATGGAGGATTGAAGACAACCGTGCCGTCTTTGACGAGTGTATTCTTCAATCGTTCGTGTTTTGGCAGTTATGACCAGTGGCGTATCCAGGGGGGGGGGGGGGTTATGTCCAGAACAATACACGAAGAGAAGGAGGAAGGAAATGAGGAGGGAGGAGGAAACTTTATTTATTTACGTAATTAATTGATAATATTAATTACAAATAATATTAACTATATTTTTTTGTTGTGTAGGCATTCTTACATTCTCTTAAATCAACTTTATGACATTGTCCGATTCTGAAACGTGTTTACAGGCGTTTAAAACGTCATATATGAAAAAAAGTCGCTTACGGCGAATTGCGTTCCGGTGGCTTGGGCTATCGGTCCCAAACCCCTTCCTGCTTGGGATGTTCGACTTCCCCCCCCCCCCCCCCCCGCAATTGTGAATTCCTGGATACACTGCATGGTTGTGACATGCTGCATAGAACTGGAACTGCACAAAACAGTACACTCAACACACACTACAATCAATAGAAGACACTTAGTAGAGAATGTGCTTAAACGCGATTGTCCAGTAATTAGTCCAATAATTAGTTGTATGTGAAGACCCATTTAGTTTTAAAAATTATATTTTTGTTTAAAATATATAAATTATTATGGAACTATTGGTACATTGAATCACATGCAGCCACGGAACCACGAGAGCCGACATGTCCATGAAGTCACGTAAACATCATCCATGACTTAGCCTGGACAAGAGTCTGGAACGCATGTAAGAACGCATGTAAGAAGAATATAATATAATATAATATAGTATAATATAATATAATATAATATAATGTAATATAATATAATATAATATAATATAATATAATATAATATAATATAATATAATATAATATAATATAATATAATATAATATAATATAATATAATATAATATAATATAATATAATATAATATAATATAATATAATATAATATAATATAATATAATATAATATAATATAATATAATATAATATAATATAATATAATATAATATAATATAATATAATATAATATAATATAATATAATATAATATAATATAATATAATATAATATAATATAATATAATATAATATAATATAATATAATATAATATAATATAATATAATATAATATAATATAATATAATATAATATAATATAATATAATATATAGTTACACGTAGAGTGAACCTCGTAGCGCACTTGTGTGTTTCTAGCGAGGCAAGGATCAAGCACATATCTACCATGTGCTGCTATAACAAAACAAGAAAAAAATTCTTACTCATCCGCTTGAAAAAAAATGGCTTTCCTCGCGGGATATGTTTAGAATTTTTTAGTAAACCTAATTTACGTTTCCTGCAAAAGGAAGCTTTTAACTTTTGTGTGTGGCTCCTTCTTATAGTTTCGGGTATAGCAAGTTCTAGTAGCCAGTTAGCGTAGATATGGCAACGTCGCTTGTTAGTTCGGCCTGAATGACACGCATGCATGCAACACGTTAATCCACGAGAGAAATCATAACTTGGCATAGATCAGATCTAGACGGGACATAAACGTTCGTGAATACTATTTATTCACGTTTGTATGACAGCCCCTAAAATAATATTAGGGCAAATTAGCAATATGGAAGAGGCAATGTACGTTAAAAAAATATTGCTACTGTGTTCTTTGTAGTAAAAAAAGTAAATGTACACAGTAAATAGATTTAATTGATAATAAGTTCAGAATAGTATGCAACACAAGAACTGTATGTAATTGTAAATGGTTTAAAAAAATATGGCTACGGTGCTATAGTAGTAAAATGTAAATCACTTTTATACCAAATGCTGTACACAGTAAATAGATTTAATTGATAATTGGTTCTGAATAGTATGGAACACAAGAAATGTATGCATAATTTACAAAACATTTATTCTGACGCGTTTTGATAAAAGGTAAAGACAACCACAACATACTCTTGTAAACCGTTCTTACACATTATTTAATTACATACCTTTTTTTGATAATCATGCAAAAAAAAAAAAATCCGATTCTGATCTACCATTGATAGCTCTGCCTCTGACAACATAGGCCTACACGTGTTGAATAGGAAACAGCATCTAAAAAGAAAAATGAGTTATTGCCGACAACAGAACGAGTTTGCACAAATCATTACTGTCAATATACAGCATTCAAATGACGAAACCGAACACTTAATCAATATTCAGAGTATAGCAGTGGTGGAAAAACTTACAGGTGACGTCCGCACGTTTAGAAAAAAGAGGGAGTCTACTAAAAAAGGTGCCACTCGTCTAACTTTCAAAATGTTTTGTCGCGCCGATTCACGGACACCATGGCTAGGTTGCCTGTGTCTTGATACTCCAACCACAATTGGACGGCACCAATGCAATAAAGAGCCAAGCCACTATGCACCAACCATCAACACCATAGCTCTTGTTGTGCATAAAACAACAAGGAACCAACCCAAGATTTGAACCAACCCATATATTCTTGTCTCGATGGCACTGTTCATTAATTAATATTTTCTTTAACCTTGTCTTTAACAACAAAAAGAGGATTTAACCGTACCACATTTCTATACCCACAGAGTCTATATTCAATAACTTTCATAATTTGTTTAGATCATTGCATAGAAATAAATCTACTAACAATAGTATAATATTGAACAATTGTGGGACTTATGGTGTAGATAGTTTGGAGTGTAGAGTACAGTTTGGAGACTATTCACTCAGTTTGGTAGGCCTCGGTATAGGCCTAAGGGTTGGTTCCTTGTTCACTAACGCCGTCTTATTGTCGGTATCTGGATTCCAATCGAAATCCGGAAATCGCGAAAAAGATAACTCACAATGTTTCTAATGTCGCGCCTGTTCCCAATAAAATCGTATTGTCGTAATGATTTAGCATCAGAAAATGATCCCGATCACGATTACGATCACGATGCCGACAATTGTGGTTGGGGCTTTAGCCATCGCGGGGACGTACAGAAATTTTATAAAACAATCTATAAGTCAAACTGGATATAAAAAATGATTGTCACATAACGTACAATCCACACTACTATAGTATTTCGAATGATTTAGGAAGAGGGGGGGGGGGGGGCAATCCCCTATTTTTGACCACTCATGCACATGAGGGAATTGGCGTCTCTGGCAATCACCAATTACATGTCTATTGCCACACACTAACAAAAGGCAAAAAAATCAATCAACTGGATATTTTAAACTTTTATCTTCATTGTTTCAAGAAAGTTATTGTTTTTGAAAGTTTTTGAATAGAAGACAGGAACGGTATGAAATATTTTGTGCTAAAATCATGGCCCAAATTTGACTGGTTCGGCAAAGTAATTACCATATGTGTTAAGGGTCATATCGCTTAGTTTATTTCAGGTCACTAGTTTGTATGACAATTATACCACTGTTGTTTATGCATTTACAACAGGTCGTTTAGAGCCCTAGGAAAAGTGTGAAGAGATCGAAAGGGGTGGTGTCTTCAGATGGCAGCTTTTCAGTTTATGTCTCAGTTGGATTGGCTAACAAATGCCTTTTTGTGCTGTACCCGGTTGTAATAATTTCATCTTTGATAGTTTCAAGATGCTGATTCAGTAATCAGTATGCAAAACAATACTACTTTTGCCAATTAAAAATATCCATGTTGTTATAGTCAAGAATTGAAAGCGGCATCTTGACGCTATAGCTTTCGGCCGATGCAAGACATGTCTGTAAGTAAAGACCGAAGGACTATGCCGTTGTCACAAGCGGCTGTGCCGGTTTCCAACTGCTGCATGCATTCACTCGCCGCTTTCCCTTTCAGAGAGCGCCGACCATACCCACGCCTTACGCAATAATTAACATCTTCTGCCGGCCTTAGGCAGTCCATGGTTTTTGACACACCTGACTATTATGTCACTCGTGCATAAGAATCTAGCACCGTTCCTAGCCAAGTACCCAAGTGCATTCGTTGCTTATCGTTTTTAATTACCTCTGTCTTTAGTCAAATTTTTTTTTAATTGATACTCTTACAAAATCAATATTCAATAAGCCATTAAGAGTGGCTAATATATATTATTACTGCCGCCGATTATTATCGCTAGAGGTTTAAGTTCTTGTAATAACTACTTACAGTCAAACAACTTCCCACTTCAGCAATACAGTTTGAGCACTACTGGTAAATCGTACATTGAGTCTTTGCTGTAGGGTGACACAAGTTTTATCTCACGTGCTTTAGTTCAGGCCCCAGTACTCCCAGTACCGGATTTAGATAGTTTGGAAGGAAAATCCAATGGAAAATCAAATGTGGAACTCAACCTCAGAATGCATGTGGCTGAGGACAACCTAAAAACAGTCAGGATTGCTGGTGGCCGGAATCGAACCGGTGACCTTCTGAATTAAAGCACCTGAGCCACCGCTATGGGTGTGATCAGTAACTATGTGTTGAGCACTACGCACAATACGATGCCTTTTTGTGACCAAATGTGAGACACTGTGAAGCACACACACACTCTTCGGAAGTGCCCGTCGCGTAATGGATGGAATCTCCTCTTATACTGCATAGATGTGATAAGAAGAACAGTGATAAGTGATAACAGATCGGAGGACAAGCATGTGTTGGCTGATTGGTGTCGTAGTCACATCACAGAATTTCGTTTTCTCAACACTCCACGAAAATGAGTGTGACCTCCATTTCGTGCCCTGGGGTGCCCGGGTCCTTATGCCATACTGTTTCAAAAGCTTCAGGCCTAAAACACTCGCCTTTTCTGCTATACTGAAATCATGATAATATTGAAAGACAATACAAGTTTTACATAAAAGATAATCGAGTTACCGTGCACTCGAAATGGACATTTTTACCAATATGTAATAAAACACCTGACGTACAAAAAATTCATGCTTTGTATATTTTTATATTTATTTATTTCATTATTTTATTAATATTCCTATTCACATATTTTACAAGACAGAACAATGCATATTATTTTACATTCTTATGCGTACAACAATTAATATATACTCTTAAAAAGAAAGAAAACATCTATTTATTTATTTATTTATTTTTAAAGTACATATACAAACCTCGATGTTTTTTTACATTTTGTGAGGTATATTATTCAAGAAGTAATTCAGTTTCAATTATAATTATATTTTCAAAAAACTTTTAGAACATAATTTACTCATAAAGTCATTAGTTACTTTTTCCTCAATCACTTTATATATGAGGTGAAATGTATAGAATCATCAAGAATATTGTGCATACTTACATCCATCCAATCATCCAGTGAAGGCAGATAAATAGTCATGAATGAACAGTTTGCCCCTGCGTGTATACATGGGTGTATACTGGGTGTGTTTGTTGACTGTGTGGTATTTAATTATGTACGTGTAAATTGTTTGAAGTCGTTCTTAATTTCATTGCAAGGATTTAAAATGCAAATAAATAAAGCTAATTTAATATTTGAAAGTAGAGGTATGTACGAAATGTCTAAAAAGATCGTCAGCAAATTAAAAACATGAATATTAAACCTAAAATCATGTGTGAGATATCATTAAGCGAGTAGGAACAGGTGCAGGTCATATCTTCCACACCTCTGCAATAGCTTTTAGTGCGCCAAGTGTGGAGGAGAGCAGAGCCTATTGATAGAGTAGGAACAGGTGCGGGTCATATCTCCCAGACCTCTGCAATAGCTTTTAGTGCGCCTAGTGTGGAGGAGAGCAGAGCCTATTGATAGAGTAGGAACAGGTGCGGGTCATATCTCCCAGACCTCTGCAATAGCTTTTAGTGCGCCTAGTGTGGAGGAGAGCAGAGCCTATTGATAGAGTAGGAACAGGTGCGGGTCATATCTCCCAGACCTCTGCAATAGCTTCTAGTGCGCCAAGTGTGGAGGAGAAGAGAGGAGAGCCTATTGATAAAGTAGGAACAGGTGCGGGTCATATCTCCTTGATCTCTGCAATAGCTTTTAGTGCGCCAAGTGTGGAGGAGAGGAGAGGAGAGCCTATTGATAGAGTAGGAACAGGTGCGGGTCATATCTCCCAGACCTCTGCAATAGCTTTTAGTGCGCCAAGTGTGGAGGAGAGGAGAGCCTATTGATAGAATAGGAACAGGTGCGGGTCATATCTCCCAGACCTCTGCAATAGCTTTTAGTGCGCCAAGTGTGGAGGAGAAGAGAGGAGAGCCTATTGATAGAGTAGGAACAGGTGCGGGTCATATCTCCCAGACCTCTGCAATAGCTTTTAGTGCGCCAAGTGTGGAGGAGAAGAGAGGAGAGCCTATTGAAAGAGCAGGAACAGGTGCGGGTCATATCTCCCAGACCTCTGCAATAGCTTTTAGTGTGCCAAGTGTGGAGGAGAAGAGAGGAGAGCCTATTGATAGAGCAGGAACAGGTGCGGGTCATATCTTCCAGACCTCTGCAATAGCTTTTAGTGCGCCAAGTGTGGAGGAGAAGAGAGGAGAGCCTATTGATAGAGCAGGAACAGGTGCGGGTCATATCTCCCAGACCTCTGCAATAGCTTTTAGTACGCCAAGTGTGGAGGAGAAGAGAGGAGAGCCTATTGATAGAGTAGGAACAGGTGCGGGTCATATCTCCCAGGCCTCTGCAATAGCTTTTAGTGCGCCAAGTGTGGAGGAGAAGAGAGGAGAGCCTATTGATAGAGTAGGAACAGGTGCGGGTCATATCTCCCAGACCTCTGCAATAGCTTTTAGTGCGCCAAGTGTGTAGGAGAAGAGAGGAGAGCCTATTGATAGAGTAGGAACAGGTGCGAGTCATCTCTCCCAGACCTCTGCAATAGCTTTTAGTACGCCAAGTGTGGAGGAGAAGAGAGGAGAGCCTACTGATAGAGAAGGAACAGGTGTGGGTCATATCTCCCAGACCTCTGCAATAGCTTTTAGTGCGCCAAGTGTGGAGGAGAGGAGAGCCTATTGATAGAGTAGGAACAGGTGCGGGTCATATCTCCCAGACCTCTGCAATAGCTTTTAGTGCGCCAAGTGTGGAGGAGAGGAGAGCCTATTGATAGAGTAGGAACAGGTGCGGGTCATATCTCCCAGACCTCTGCAATAGCTTTTAGTGCGCCAAGTGTGGAGGAGAAGAGAGGAGAGCCTATTGATAGAGTAGGAACAGGTGCGGGTCATATCTCCCAGACCTCTGCAATAGCTTTTAGTGCGCCAAGTGTGGAGGAGAGGAGAACCTATTGATAGAGTAGGAACAGGTGCGGGTCATATCTCCCAGACCTCTGCAATAGCTTTTAGTGCGCCAAGTGTGGAGAAGAGGAGAGGAGAGCCTATTGATAGAATAGGAACAGGTGCGGGTCATATCTCCCAGACCTCTGCAATAGCTTTTAGTGCGCCAAGTGAGGAGGAGAGGAGAGGAGAGCCTATTGATAGAGTAGGAACAGGTGCGGGTCATATCTCCCAGACCTCTGCAATAGCTTTTAGTGCGCCAAGTGTGGAGGAGAAGAGAGGAGAGCCTATTGATAGAGTAGGAACAGGTGCGGGTCATATCTCCCAGACCTCTGCAATAGCTTTTAGTGCGCCAAGTGTGGAGGAGAGGAGAGGAGAGCCTATTGATAGAGTAGGAACAGGTGCGGGTCATATCTCCCAGACCTCTGCAATAG
This sequence comes from Isoperla grammatica, assembly GCA_945910005.1. Lineage (NCBI taxonomy): Eukaryota > Metazoa > Arthropoda > Insecta > Plecoptera > Perlodidae > Isoperla > Isoperla grammatica. Next base: position 106,347,890 of record OX246737.1, on the reverse strand, counting down.
CTTTTAGTGCGCCAAGTGTGGAGGAGAAGAGAGGAGAGCCTATTGATAGAGTAGGAACAGGTGCGGGTCATATCTCCCAGACCTCTGCAATAGCTTTTAGTGCGCCAAGTGTGGAGGAGAGGAGAGCCTATTGATAGGGTAGGAACAGGTGCGGGTCATATCTCCCAGACCTCTGCAATAGCTTTTAGTGCGCCAAGTGTGGAGGAGAAGAGAGGAGAGCCTATTGATAGAGTAGGAACCGGTGCGAGTCATATCTCCCAGTCCTCTGCAATAGCTTTTAGTGCGCCAAGTGTGGAGGAGAGGAGAGGTGAGCCTATTGATAGAGTAGGAACCGGTGCGAGTCATATCTCCCAGTCCTCTGCAATAGCTTTTAGTGCGCCAAGTGTGAAGGAGAAGAGAGGAGAGCCTATTGATAGAGTAGGAACAGGTGCGGGTCATATCTCCCAGACCTCTGCAATAGCTTTTAGTGCGCCAAGTGTGGAGGAGAGGAGAGGAGAGCCTATTGATAGAGTAGGAACAGGTGCGGGTCATATCTCCCAGACCTCTGCAATAGCTTGTAGTGCGCCAAGTGTGGAGGAGAAGAGAGCCTATTGATAGAGTAGGAACAGGTGCGGGTCATATCTCCCAGACCTCTGCAATAGCTTCTAGTGCGCCAAGTGTGGAGGAGAAGATAGGAGAGCCTATTGATAGAGTAGGAACAGGTGCGGGTCATATCTCCCAGACCTCTGCAATAGCTTTTAGTGCGCCTAGTGTGGAGAAGAAGAGAGGAGAGCCTATTGATAGAGTAGGAACAGGTGCGGGTCATATCTCCCAGACCTCTGCAATAGCTTTTAGTGCGCCAAGTGTGGAGAAGAGGAGAGCCTATTGATAGCGTAGGAACAGGTGCGGGTCATATCTCCCAGACCTCTGCAATAGCTTTTAGTGCGCCTAGTGTGGAGGAGAGGAGAGCCTATTGATAGAGTAGGAACAGGTGCGGGTCATATCTCCCAGACCTCTGCAATAGCTTTTAGTGCGCCAAGTGTGGAGGAGAGGAGAGGAGAGCCTATTGATAGAGTAGGAACAGGTGCGGGTCATCTCTCCCAGACCTCTGCAATAGCTTTTAGTGCGCCAAGTGTGGAGGAGAGGAGAGCCTATTGATAGAGTAGGAACAGGTGCGGGTCATATCTCCCAGACCTCTGTAATAGCTTTTAGTGCGCCAAGTGTGGAGCAGAGGAGAGCCTATTGATAGAGTAGGAACAGGTGCGGGTCATATCTCCCAGACCTCTGCAATAGCGTTTAGTGCGCCAAGTGTGGAGGAGGAGAGAGGAGAGCCTATTGATAGAGTAGGAACAGGTGCGGGTCATATCTCCCAGACCTCTGCAATAGCTTTTAGTGCGCCAAGTGAGGAGGAGAAGAGAGGAGAGCCTATTGATAGAGTAGGAACAGGTGCGGGTCATATCTCCCAGACCTCTGCAATAGCTTTTAGTGCGCCAAGTGTGGAGGAGAAGAGAGGAGAGCCTATTGATAGAGTAGGAACAGGTGCGGGTCATATCTCCCAGACCTCTGCAATAGCTTTTAGTGCGCCAAGTGTGGAGGAGAGGAGAGGAGAGCCTATTGATAGAGTAGGAACAGGTGCGGGTCATATCTCCCAGACCTCTGCAATAGCTTTTAGTGCGCCAAGTGTGGAGGAGAGGAGAGCCTATTGATAGAGTAGGAACAGGTGCGGGTCATATCTCCCAGACCTCTGCAATAGCTTTTAGTGCGCCAAGTGTGGAGGAGAAGAGAGGAGACGAGAGCCTACTGATAGAGTAGGAACAGGTGCGGGTCATATCTCCCAGACCTCTGCAATAGCTGTTAGTGCGCCAAGTGTGGAGGAGAAGAGAGGAGAGCCTATTGATAGAGTAGGAACAGGTGCGGGTCATATCTCCCAGACCTCTGCAATAGCTTCTAGTGCGCCAAGTGTGGAGGAGAGGAGAGCCTATTGATAGAGTAGGAACATGTGCGGGGCATCTCTCCCAGACCTCTGCAATAGCTTTTAGTGCGCTAAGTGTGGAGGAGAAGAGAGGAGAGCCTATTGATAGAGTAGGAACAGGTGCGGGTCATATCTCCCAGACCTCTGCAATAGCTTTTAGTGCGCCAAGTGTGGAGGAGAAGAGAGCCTATTGATAGAGTAGGAACAGGTGCGGGTCATGTCTCCCAGCTACCTCTGCAAATAGCTTTTAGTCCGCCAAGTGTGGAGGAGACAAGAGGAGAGCCTATTGATAGAGTAAGAACAGGTGCGGGTCATATCTCCCAGACCTCTGCAATAGCTTTTAGTGCGCCAAGTGAGAAGGAGAGGAGAGCTCATTGATAGAGTAGGAACAGGCGCGGGTCATATCTCCCAGACCTCTGCAATAGCTTTTAGTGCGCCAAGTGTGGAGGAGAAGAGAGGAGAGCCTATTGATAGAGTAGGAACAGGTGCGGGTCATATCTCCCAGACCTCTGCAATAGCTTTTAGTGCGCCAAGTGTTGAGGAGAGGAGAGGAGAGCCTATTGATAGAGTAGGAACAGGTGCGGGTCATATCTCCCAGACCTCTGCAATAGCTTTTAGTGCGCCAAGTGTTGAGGAGAGGAGAGGAGAGCCTATTGATAGAGTAGGAACAGGTGCGGGTCATATCTCCCAGACCTCTGCAATAGCTTTTAGTGCGCCAAGTGTGGAGGAGAAGAGAGCAGAGCCTATTGATAGAGTAGGAACAGGTGCGGGTTATATCTCCCAGACCTCTGCAATAGCTTCTAGTGCGCCAAGTGTGGAGGAGAGGAAAGCCTATTGATAGAGTAAGAACAGGTGCGGGTCATCTCTCCCAGACCTCTGCAATAGCTTTTAGTGCGCCAAGTGTGGAGGAGAGGAGAGCCTATTGATAGAGTAGGAACAGGTGCGGGTCATATCTCCCAGACCTCTGCAATAGCTTTTAGTGCGCCAAGTGTGGAGGAGAGGAGAGGAGAGCCTATTGATAGAGTAGGAACAGGTGCGGGTCATATCTCCTTGATCTCTGCAATAGCTTTTAGTGCGCCAAGTGTGGAGGAGAAGAGTGGAGACGAGAGCCTATTGATAGAGTAGGAACAGGTGCGGGTCATATCTCCCAGACCTCTGCAATAGCTTTTAGTGCGCCAAGTGTGGAGGAGAAGAGAGGAGAGCCTATTGATAGAGTAGGAACAGGTGTGGGTCATATCTCCCAGACCTCTGCAATAGCTTTTAGTGCGCCAAGTGTGGAGGAGAGGAGAGCCTATTGATAGAGTAGGAACAGGTGCGGGTCATATCTCCCAGACCTCTGCAATAGCTTTTAGTGCGCCAAGTGTGGAGGAGAGGAGAGGAGAGCCTATTGATAGAGTAGGAACAGGTGCGGGTCATATCTCCTTGATCTCTGCAATAGCTTTTAGTGCGCCAAGTGTGGAGGAGAGGAGAGCCTATAGATAGAGTAGGAACAGGTGCGGGTCATATCTCCCAGACCTCTGCAATAGCTTTTAGTGCGCCAAGTGTGGAGGAGAGGAGAGCCTATTGATAGAGTAGGAACAGGTGCGGGTCATATCTCCCAGACCTCTGTAATAGCTTTTAGTGCGCCAAGTGTGGAGGAGAGGAGAGCCTATTGATAGAGTAGGAACAGGTGCGGGTCATATCTCCCAGACCTCTGTAATAGCTTTTAGTGCGCCAAGTGTGGAGGAGAGGAGAGCCTATTGATAGAGTAGGAACAGGTGCGGGTCATATCTCCCAGACCTCTGCAATAGCTTTTAGTGCGCCAAGTGTGGAGGAGAGGAGAGGAGAGCCTATTGATAGAGTAGGAACAGGTGCGGGTTATATCTCCCAGACCTCTGTAATAGCTTTTAGTGCGCCAAGTGTGGAGGAGAAGAAAGGAGAGCCTATTGATAGAGTAGGAACAGGTGCGGGTCATATCTCCCAGACCTCTGCAATAGCTTTTAGTGCGCCAAGTGTTGAGGAGAGGAGAGGAGAGCCTATTGATAGAGTAGGAACAGGTGCGGGTCATATCTCCCAGACCTCTGCAATAGCTTTTAGTGCGCCAAGTGTGGAGAAGAGGAGAGGTGAGCCTATTGATAGAGTAGGAACAGGTGCGGGTCATATCTCCCAGACATCTGCAATAGCTTTTAGTGCGCCAAGTGTGGAGAAGAGGAGAGGAGAGCCTATTGATAGAGTAGGAACAGGTGCGGGTCATATCTCCCAGACCTCTGCAATAGCTTTTAGTGCGCCAAGTGTGGAGAAGAGGAGAGCCTATTGATAGAGTAGGAACAGGTGCGGGTCATATCTCCCAGACCTCTGCAATAGCTTTTAGTGCGCCAAGTGTGGAGAAGAGGAGAGCCTATTGATAGAGTAGGAACAGGTGCGGGTCATATCTCCCAGACCTCTGCAATAGCTTTTAGTGCGCCAAGTGTGGAGGAGAGGAGAGGAGAGCCTATTGATAGAGTAGGAACAGGCGCGGGTCATATCTCCCAGACCTCTGCAATAGCTTTTAGTGCGCCAAGTGTGGAGGAGAAGAGAGGAGAGCCTATTGATAGAGTAGGAACAGGTGCGGGTCATATCTCCCAGACCTCTGCAATAGCTTCTAGTGCGCCAAGTGTGGAGGAGAGGAGAGGAGAGCCTATTGATAGAGTAGGAACAGGCGCGGGTCATATCTCCCAGACCTCTGCAATAGCTTGTAGTGCGCCAAGTGTGGAGGAGAGGAGAGGAGAGCCTATTGATAGAGTAGGAACAGGTGCGGGTCATATCTCCCAGACCTCTGCAATAGCTTTTAGTGCGCCAAGTGTGGAGGAGAGGAGAGGAGAGCCTATTGATAGAGTAGGAACAGGTGCGGGTCATATCTCCCAGACCTCTGCAATAGCTTTTAGTGCGCCAAGTGTGGAGGAGAAGAGAGGAGAGCCTATTGATAGAGTAGGAACAGGTGCGGGTCATATCTCCCAGACCTCTGCAATAGCTTTTAGTGCGCCAAGTGTGGAGGAGAAGAGAGGAGAGCCTATTGATAGAGTAGGAACAGGTGCGGGTCATATCTCCCAGACCTCTGCAATAGCTTTTAGTGCGCCAAGTGTGGAGGAGAAGAGAGGAGAGCCTATTGATAGAGTAGGAACAGGTGCGGGTCATATCTCCCAGACCTCTGCAATAGCTTTTAGTGCGCCAAGTGTGGAGGAGAGGAGAGCCTATTGATAGAGTGGGAACAGGTGCGGGTCATATCTCCCAGACCTCTGCAATAGCTTTTAGTGCGCCAAGTGTGGAGCAGAGGAAAGCCTATTGATAGAGTAGGAACAGGTGCGGGTCATATCTCCCAGACCTCTGCAATAGCTTTTAGTGCGCCAAGTGTGGAGCAGAGAAGAGCCTATTGATAGAGTAGGAACAGGTGCGGGTCATATCTCCCAGACCTCTGCAATAGCTTTTAGTGCGCCAAGTGTGGAGCAGAGGAGAGCCTATTGATAGAGTAAGAACAGGTGCGGGTCATATCTCCCAGACCTCTGCAATAGCTTTTAGTGCGCCAAGTGTGGGGGAGAAGAGAGCCTATTGATAGAGTAGGAACAGGTGCAGGTCATATCTCCCAGACCTCTGCAATAGCTTTTAGTGCGCCAAGTGTGGAGGAGAAGAGAGGAGAGCCTATTGATAGAGTAGGAACAGGTGCGGGTCATATCTCCCAGACCTCTGCAATAGCTTTTAGTGCGCCAAGTGTGGAGGAGAGGAGAGCCTATTGATAGAGTAGGAACAGGTGCGGGTCATATCTCCCAGACCTCTGCAATAGCTTTTAGTGCGCCAAGTGTGGAGGAGATGAGAGGAGAGCCTATTGATAGAGTAGGAACAGGTGCGGGTCATATCTCCCAGACCTCTGCAATAGCTTTTAGTGCGCCAAGTGTGGAGGAGAAGAGAGGAGACGAGAGCCTATTGATAGAATCGAGAAATGATGTCGTTGAAACACGTTCATAAATTAAGGAGTGAAATCTGAGCTTCTTCGGTGCCGAATCGAAAGACTGGTTTGATCGCCTGGGGCTCTCATCTTATGTAACGGCCGAGTGGCCAGTGCATGCAGCGGTGCGGTGGGTATTACAGGTTTACACGCCGGTACATGACATGACCCTCTGCACATAGCCAACTGATGCTGCTCGCTGTACAATATACGAGAGTAATTAAAATTGCGTGTACACAATATTAAACAATATCGTGCTGCAGGTTCTTTACCGAACAATTTACGACATTTTGTCTCTCAAACAGGTATCTGCACCGCATGCACCTCTAGTTTAGTGGTTTAGACTCTTGTTAATTTCCCTCTGCAAGATGTGTATTTACATTACGATATATCAAGTATGTAAACAACTAAACACCATGTTACGCCTGCATTGATCGACGATAACACTAATTTAGACGAATTTTATTCATGTGCAATATTATGAAGATGTCACGTGATCATATCCAAGTTTTCAACAGCGGTTGGAGAGTCACGTAGGCACGTAGACCGATAGAGTTGGCTCAGCGGTAAGACGACAGTCAGAAGGTCGCCGGTTCGATATCGGCCACCGCCAGTCCTGACTGAAGGTTTTTCCCGGCGTTTTTCCTCAGTCATAATGTGAATGCTGGGATTGAGTCATACAAACAGCACTCGGACATTTCTTTCAAACTATTCTTAATACTGCAATACCTAGTTATATAGTAACCTGCAGAGGGACATTATGTCCCTGGGCAGGGGTTTCCTACGAAACATTATTATTAAATTATCACCATTCAAAGTAACCGTGGCTCACAGTGGCCTACATTACGAAACTATATTCACTCTAGTACCTGTGGTAGTTCTATAATTAATTGAGTGTTAGAAAATGTTAGTGAATTTGCAATACTATTGATAAATAATAGTAAATGGGAACTACGATTCGTCGCTGTGGCTATCCAATTGGGGTCTGGGGATGTTGTTTTCGTTGTACTAAATTAGAGACACTTACTGACTACAAAATATATCTTAGAAAATGTTCTCTCACACAATAGCTTGAAGCTTGAAGTTAAACACATTATTATCGCGGAATTACAGGGAATGCCATTAAAATAAGGTGACTAATCATATCAAAATTTAAAAAAACTTTTATGTTCATTACAATTTACCTCATTAGACAATATTTGTAATTAAATTTGTTTCGAATATCTTAAAATATTTAAAATGATAATAAAAATGATACAAATCTACAGGACAGAAATCACAACAATAACGCAACGTTCCTTATTTCCCAAATGCTAATATAATTTAAATTTCTTGTCTTTTAAACTGATTTTGACAGCGACAATTTAATGAATACCTTTTTTTAATATGGAAATACTATTAGATGAGAAAAAAATTCATTGACAAGCAGTTATATTGAGCCCCATAGCATTTACTTCTACCAAAATTATTAGCACATACAGTTATTAATTAGATACTTATTAATCGGGACAAGGTTTAGCAATGTTGAAATTCCAGCACACAATAACTACCTACTTGGTGAAAAATCTCGTCTTTACAGAAAACATTCAACATTAAAAAGAATTCTTTATTTAGATTGAACGAAATTTATATTATATCTTGTATATTATATTATATCTTGTATTTCAGCGCAGACAACATGATTGGAAATTGTGTGAAGGGTGATCGTAAACAAAAAACGTACCATTTTGGTTCCAGGCGATACATAATTATTATGTATACACTTTTTGTCATTTAGTTAGAAAATTTACCAATCACCAATATAAACGTACCGGAAATCATTTGTCATAAAATGTATCTCGTGCAACTGTTGTTTGCGAAACTTGTTTTGATGAGATATGATATAGTCAATTACTCAAGACTTAGGGCCCACTATAGAAAATGTGAAGATCTTGTCAAAATATGCGCCCACGAGCTAAACGGCTCCGAGTCGGAATGAAGCGAAGCACCATTCAAGTCGAGATGAAACCTGTTCTGGAATTTATAAACTGGACTGCGAGAGTATCAAAGCGTACGTGTTCACTGCGAAGTGGAAACTAAGTGCCTAAATAGTACTCAACGTGTTGATTTGCAGCAATATTACTCACACTTGACGTGACCAATATAAACTTATATAAATGGGACTGATTTTGAACAAAATATTGATATGTTCTGTAAAATTTGGTGTGGTATTACTCTAACCATAGCAACATTTTTTTAAGATCTTTTGACCTTGTTATTGAAAAGATTAAACACACGTATGAGACGAACACCTTACCCAGCAAGCTTAATACCCAACAATTAATGGTGGTATGGTTAACACAGCATACTGATGCATTTACTTGCAAATACAGTTAACACCAAATTTATAAATATTAGCTTCAACTAACTAGTCGTACGGAAAGCATGGTGACTATATTATCATAAAATATATTATTTTTAAACTGCTTGACATCTCCAGATTTACATAGCTCAGTCATCGTTTGTTCTGTGTATATTTCTGGTTTAATTCTATGAGAAGTATGGTTTGACTCTATCTGGGGTCTATAGTTATAATTGAATGGAGTTTAATGTAGGCTATCATCAGTTTATTTTTTATGCCATGAGATGTGGTGTTAGCAGAGAATTTTACAGATCTCTTTGATAGTGACAACTTAGGAAATACCTGAAAGAGCAAATTAAGAAGAAGTGTTAAGGAAAAGTTTAATGGAACAGGAAAAGTTTAGTTCGACAGATTTTGAGGCATGAAGGGCTCTATACTAAAGAATAAAGATATAATTGAAGGGCAAGTTGAGTGGACGCAAAGACTAGTAGAGGTAGATCATAAGTGCAAAAAATAATATATAATCCAGGATTTAGAACTGGAAACACTTGCAGGATGGAGACCTGTTTCCAGCCAATCCACGGAGTGTAACATGGAAAAAATAATGCTAACATGATAAGTGGCGTATCCAAGGGCGGGGCGGTAGGGGGAGGGGGGACAAAACCCCTTGTTTCGCAAAAGAAAAATGGAAAATTACCGTTTAGCTTTCAATTCAATACAGTATTTTTGTATTAAATTAAATTAAAAGCAAAAGCTGTTACGAAAAATGTGCAAATTATTGAGGTTCTTTTTATTAGCGGTGCTGTGTTGCCAGAAACTTAGTCATTATATTTCAGTTAGCCGCTGTAAAACGCACAGATTTGCACCAAAGTGATATGGACGAGAATTTTTTTCTCCGGGGGGCACTAATGTTTCGGTTCCGCTCCCTATAATATGATTTGACCCCACCCCCCCCCCCTCTTTCCCAATTTCTGGATACGCCACTGTACATCATAGGGAACTGTGGCTGGATAGCCGTCATAACAACGAGACAGTCAACAAATTGTGTAATGCTTGGCACTGAAAATCAGTTTCAGTATTTAATTGGTTACATAATGAACATATTACACACACATTATTATAAATACATACAACATCGTATATATCTGTATTGATTAAGATAGCAAATCAAAAATGCTAAACAGTCAATTAATTTACGTAAAATAAAGATGTGAAATGTTGTTAACCAGCCTTACCAGAAGACTTTTAAATGTAACCTATGATATGAATACTACTGTATTGTATTTTGTATTTCATCTTATGTCTTAAACGTGTTCGATTCAAACAGGTTGAAGTGCATGAAAATTTATGGTTTTTTGTTCGTATGTTTAAAATGACACTCAATATCAAAATTTTGAAATTCTACAGGGCTAGATATTTTTTACATTTACATGCACTTTCAGTAAAAGAATACAAAATCAATTGTTTTTGGATAAAATTAATTTCAATAATATCTCACATTGTCTTTTTGCCTTTAACTTTACATTTTTAATCATTTTTTGAGAATATCCGTAGATCTTGATATTATATATAGCGCTGCATCATTCGAAAACACTGATATTGATTGTTATTTTGAAGATGATAATCAATCAATAAATAATTGATCAAACAATTAAGAAACCTTAAATTTTCACGATTTAATGTGATTCGCGTTGAACACTAGAAAACTCAATTTTGTAATTTTATAATCCATTTTAATGATTGATTTAAATTAACGTAATTGCAGAAAACTCATGTAACAAACATTAACTGCATGCTTGTAGTTGTGTCATCTGATTTTATAGCTGCATATAAATATACACATAATCACCACTAGCGTAATTAAAATCTGTGCGTTTTATTGGTTTCGTGTACTGCAACAATTTTACTATTACATTTTGTTGTTTTACGACGTATTCGACAGCTAGGTCATACGACGTCGGCTTTTTAGTTGCCTCTTACGACAGGCAGAGCTACCCTGGGCTAATTCCACACGCCGGGGAAATTCATAGCATAGAAATAATCGTGTAAACGAATAAATATTAATTAAATTACACATTTACTACCCATTCAGTTATACGAAAACTGACTCATTTTCATCAATCATTATAGATTAATAAGATATAATATTATATGAAATGCTAAAATGTATTATTTACTGAATCTATGAGACGGTGTCACAAGCTGCCTGCATCGGGTGCATAGCGATATAAGACAGTTATGTGTGCATATAACGTAAACACTATTCCACACTTACAGACAGGAAGTGTTTCGGTATAACACTTAGACAATACAAAAAGTGTAGATATAACCGGACATTTAAAAGATGGAAGTGTTTAGATTCTTTCAGTAATCCTTTTGTCACAATATTATACAGTATAGATACAGATACAAAGCGCGTGCAAGAACAATCGAAGTGCTTCAGTCACGCTTACATCACAGTATTACACATTGTAAATACAACTATCACAACAGACGAGGTGGATCTAGACAAAGACCCGTTTCGATGAGTGTCTTCTTGTTTATGGAAACACCACACTGTTGGTTAGTCAGTCGTAAAACCCGATCGGGGAATGGAACGCGCGGGAAACTTACCGGCGTAGTTACCCTTGAACGTCGCAGCCGTGTGGAAATACCAGCGCTAGTAGTGCCTGCATGCGTTGACTGTTGTGTTTATAGACAGACCTTCACCCTCGCTGGGAATCGAAGACGTCCTCAACTGCGGAAATGAATGCCTTCACTCAGCATTCATGCGAAATCCTGATTTATTGATGTTCTTAACGAAGAAGAATGTTCGAGATAAGTCATCTAACAATAATTTTCTATCCATTTCAAAACCTACCTCGGTCTATAAACGGTAAATCAAGGCGAACGAATTGTCTCACGACAAGAGATAGTATTCGTCACGCAGAATACATTGTGTGGTGTGATGTAACGCATTGTGGAGTGTGGGAGAAGTTGTGGGGTGTGGTACACGGCTGGCTGTGATTCACAGATGCACCGCGAGATGCGCAAAAAGCTTCCGACTGCGCCATGTGGTGTGTCATACGTTGCGCTTTCAGCCGACTCTGTACTCTGTGACAGACAGACTAATTAGTATACAGACACTATACACGTCCTAAATCATCTTTCTTTTGAGTATGCGGACAATTTAATGTAACAAATTTTTACACGCGCTGTTTACAATAGTCTTTCTTCTGGGGTTGTGTTTTGGTCGGAGGATGGACCAATCAAACTTTCAGACGTTTGTAAATTGTAATATTGTGAAAGATTTGCTAAAAAAAAAAAAAAAAATAGCTATTGTTGAAATGCAATTTAAAAACGCTTAACACATTGTCGCACCTGCACCTGTAATTTTATTGCTTACCTTATATGGGTTGAGAACTTGTCTCTGTCACGATCTTTTGACAAAACAAACTGTTCTGACTGTTCATTTAATGTTATTCACAATAGGAGTTTCAAATCTTCAATTTCACGAAAACTATCGCTATTAAAGAAATTATAAGATATTTTGAATGTAGTCGTGACCGTGCCCATATATACACAAACAAATACGAAATACCTCAGTCATTGGCAGTCGTAAACAAACCGTAGTTGGTACGTGTAGTCTACAAACATTGCAATACTGTATCACGAGTGAGATGCGCTACCTATCACTTATCAGCAATTCTGTGGCGCTGAGCCAGTGGAGACGGTGATTGGTCCTGAACTACATAGCTTTGCCAACCAATAGCCTTAAGCCTCCCAATAATGTATGTAATTATAATAAATAATTAGTCTTGTATAGTATAGTATAAGTATAGGATTTGGATTTGAAGGCCCAATTCCCGTACAGACTTATTTACACAACAATGCTCGAATTGAATTACTAAGTGTTTATAGTAACGGTGGTTTTGTTAAAATGAAAAACGGTAAATGTCCAACAAAATTAGACAACATTTTACAACTAACGGATGATTTAGGAGTAGTAAAATGGCTATGAAAAAAATTCAATAAAAAATTGTAAAACGAATTCTATCTATTCTGAAAGTTTCTAGCGGATGTCTACAGTCAACAGCATATTAACCATTGTACAAACAAATCAAAATCAACACACACTACATAATACTAGCACTAAGCAATTCTTGTCAATGTAGGATTTGTCATCATTCTGCATGTACTTCGAGTTACTGCCTTTCTCATTTAATAATGTAAAATATATATACACTTTGTAAATGGTACTTTTATTTTGTTGGCATAGACCTACATACCTCAAACCATGCACTTGAGAAAAGTTTTATTTTTTGCATTACTGTATTGTCCGACATGCCAGCAGCAGTAGTAGAACAGCAGGAATAGTACTGTGTACGAGAGAGAGAGAGAGAGAGAGAGAGAGAGAGAGAGAGAGAGAGAGAGATTCCCGTATGTCACTATGCAGAAATAATTTACTCTTGTAAAAGAGGAAATAAAAGATCATGTTTGCGGTATATTATATAGTATATGAGTCAGAGAGGTATGAAGGAACATACCTGTATGTGTATTGTGTATTGTGTATGTGTATTGTGTATGTGTATGCCTATACTGTGTTGATACAGTCATATTATATGAAGAGAGTGAGTAAAAGGGATATATTCACAAAGCGCATACCAGTGTAACTGGATTTAAATAACATGAAATGTGTGTTTCTTGCAGATTAATATAGTTGACTAACCTGCTGGAAGGTAAAATGGAAATTCACTTTGTAATATGCAGCGTGTGACATTAATTACAACGCTGCAAAATAGCCGCGGCTGTTAATTCTTCAATACGGCTTATTTGATATAACCAGTTATAGTTTTCTTCATACATCTTTAAACTAGTACGGCTACTTTTGAGAAAAACACTGGTATAAGCTAGTGACACATTTACATCTTACATACGCAATGATGTGGGATGCGTGAGGCAATAGGTTTCCACATTCCCAGCTGATCAGTTAACATCATATTGATAATTACATAATAATCACCACTCAATCTTCTTCGACGCCATTAAAACATCATTAGAATTTTAATTGGCTAAAAACGGAATATCTTTTGAATTCTTACACACAGAAAGAGTAAGAGATGGAAAGTATGTGTGTGGGAGAGAGAGAGGTAAAGGAAGAAAGAAAGAAAGAAAAAAAGAAAGAGAGAGAGAGAGAGAGAGAGAGAGAGAGAGAGAGAGAGAGAGAGAGAGAGTCATGAGTACACGAGGAAGTATTTGACAGTGCTTTTGTTGTTTGTGATTTTCCAAATATTATGCGTTTAGAATTATTAGGCAATATGAATGACTCAAAACATGAAAACATTGGAGAAGTGCACTAAGGATTCCAATATGGTTGTGTCTCAAAATATTACACTTTGATTTAGATCATTGATAACGTATGCGCTTTACGTCGTTACGATGTATGAAGACGATTAACACCACATGACATGTAAGTTTTCAACGAGTTGATACTTGATACTGGTAAGAGAGGGTAATCTTTACCATCATATTCATAAGCCAACGGTTTAGCCACGGTCGCTTAGCCGGTTCCCATACAAACACCGAAGTTAAGCAACCTTGGGCTAGGTCAGGAAATGGATGGGTGACCACTCTTCTCTGAAACTTTACCGTTGGTAAGAGCAGATTGGAGGGTTCGAAAGCAATTGTGTAACAGCTTCGTTCTTCTCGTCAAATGCTCGGCAGTCCAAGTTAGTGGAGGAACCTATATAACTGGTCAAAGTTACTCCGTCCTTTCGGATGGGACGTAAAGCCAATGGTCCCCTTGGTACTTTTGGAGAGGAGTAGGCTACGTGCCGGTACCAGGCTTCCCCTCCTCCCTTCCTCATTATCATTCATCAATTATCACTCATCAGGCTAAAGAGGGCGTTGTGCCCTACACTGGCCTTAATTACAATAAAATAAATTAAAGTACCATCATAAAAAGCAACCTCATGTTGATAAGCGATTGATTTTTTCTAGATGGCTTAATTTAGATCAGCGTAGTAAATAAAAATTGTAGAGTAGTTATAATGCTATAACTTATGGGGAAAATACGTTTTGAATTATTATTTTGTCTTATTTGGAAAGCATACATGAGTCTTATTTTTTTCTTTCTCAATACTGTTGTTCAATGCTGGTTAAAGTAAGAATACACGAATTGGCAGCCTAAAAGATGTGACGTTGCTAATATCCCCTGCTAGCCTACTATCACCTATACTGTGAAACTTATCATCCCAAACCAATCGACACAATTATACTATACTTGCAATGAACTGGAATCCATTTGTCTAATACACATAGGAAATTCAATTCAAGCTGTGTGAAGTGCAAAAATACAACGGATACAGTTTTTTTTTATGCTAGATTGAAAATTAATTCATTTTGTTTCTTTTAATTCTTCTACAGAGAAACGGAAACGGCCTTAAAAGTGATTGTTTAGTAAGTAACAACAATTGGTATCACACCAATACATAGTGTACACGTCTTCAGCTACGACTTTTCACGCGCCGAACGAGATTTTGCTAAGAAAATGGGAAAAAGTAATAATCAACACGACCACTGTAAAGTGATTCTACGTCAATCTTGTGAATGCTGACGTCATAGATGAGTGAGTCGGAGCCAATCAGCGGGTGGCTTTTTCAAATACTGACATTTGGTTGGCCAATGCCTCACTCATCTATGACGTCAGCATCCGCAAGTTTACTGTGGAACGACCAAATATCTTACAATAGTAAGGTATTTGGAACGACTTTATATACTATTGTCAGTTCAAATGGAAATGCAACATGTCACAAAATTACATAACTAGAGTGTTCTAACTCTTTGTGTCACATGCACTGTAATTATACGTGGGAAAATGGTTTTTACAAATATATTAACATCTACAATATAAGATTGAGGGTTATAACGTTTTAACTTTTAATTATATTCGCCCTCGTTATATGTGTGTAATAAATTTCACGAACATAATTCATGTTGTAAATAAAATTATTTTTAAAAGGCATCAAGCATTTTCAAGAATTGGGGTTAATGTAATAAAAAACGCAAAGTAGCCATTTGTGACCAGCTGCTGCGCTAGAGCGGAGATTCCAGCGCCTTCTGGACCGGCAGAGCACTAAATGTTACGCTACAGGTCGGCGGTGACAAATGACCAGACTGAGCCAGCAGTACAAACACAACTTCTTCTTCTTCTTGCTTTTGTTTTCACATAAATTATCGTTGAAGTCATGTCGCAAGGATACAGATCGCATCGGTTGGTGAAACTCAGTGGACCCGACTGCGCTATACAAACATGTACAGGTTGTGGGTTCAGATTGCCGGCGGAGGGAACCGAACCAGTGTGATTCCGGAGCTTTTATCTTCATATTGCGCTTCTGCGCGGAGCGAACGATACAGCCAGTTTTTAGGGCGCGACAGCGGCCTTATAAGTTTGCCCCAGATTTATGTATGTATGTATGTATGTATGTATGTATGTATGTATGTATCCGTTCGCATTTCACGCGCGACAAGAAAGATGTATTTATTTGAACTAGAAGATATTAACGAATATAAATGAAACTTGTCAATAATGATCTCAGTAGAATGACGTATGTGTTTTGTAAATCTCAATATTTTGAGCCGGGCGTAAGTACCACTAAGTGCAAGTTTTGTAAGACGACAAAATTTGTTACTTTGCACATCGCTACGGTTTTTTAAAAAATGTCTGCTATCAATTTTGCGTTATCATTATGAAACTCAAACTTGACCTGAAGTAATCCTTTGACTTTAGAATGGCGTAACATTTACATTTCTGACATTTGTATTTGAGACGCTACGTGTTACAGAAAATTCATTCAATTTTAAATTGTGTTTTTGGTTTTACACTTTATGGCCAATCTGAAGTAATGTTTATGCATTGTTACGAAAAATACGCATTTATGTTGTAAATCCAGTCGTATGTGATAGAAAAAAACAAAATAATACATAAAATATTATCCAGGGGTGACTAAACAGGTCAAGTTTTGGCCCGCATTTTGGGCTCGGCAAGATAAATGAATTTATTTCTGGTTGAAGATTGCAACCCATATTACTGATTTTTTGCATGGCATTTGTCACTAAAGGAATGTAATAGTATGTAAATTAGCAATGCTATTGGTTGAAGGATAGATGAATAATTCTAGTTTGAACGATCCTCAGCTCAGCCTCGCGCTATAAAGAACGACAAGTGGAATGCTCGTGTTTACGTGTGCGTGGACAAAATGTGGAATGACTGTTGTAGTACACTTACGCAAATGAGTCTTCCATTGTTAGATGCCCAATTACTATTATGGCAATGCAAAAACCGAGGATTTGTCCGGTGATACAAAAACAATGTCTGGCCCAGACCGTATGTCGCCATGCTTCAAAGCCGGATTATATGTTAGTTACTCAACGATGCTACCCTTGCAAAATGCATATGGCTGTTATTGAAAAAAAAACGTGAAAGTTGTAATACGGAAAACAATAAAACATGATATTAATATTACACAGATATGTATTTATTTGGTGTAGGCCTACACTGTAAAGTGTAGGCCTATATTACATACTAAGATTTTATGAAGTGTGTACAGTGTATCATTTTTTATTTCTAATATTTGCGGAATGTACCCGATAGCGCAATTAGCAAGAGATTTGTATGTACGGCCGGAGTTAGAGCAGTTGCAACTTTGTGGTATACTTTCGTATGATACGACAGCGATTATCAAATTGGTTGTATTACGTTGAATATATTTATTCGTATGTATCACTGATTAATATTCGCAAGAAACCATGCACATACCTCTCGTAACCAGAACATCAAACGACTTGATGATAGTAGAACCTTCATTAACAATATCGGTCTCTACAGCCAAAGCTCTTGCCATTCGACACGGAACAATAACAAAACATTTATTAAAAACAAAAATTGAAACTGAAGCAATTTACACTTAATGTATGTTTTAAAAAGCTAATAAGAAAGTGATGCCTAAAAATAGAAATAGATAAACGTAAAATGCATAAAAAATATCTTCGGTGAAGCTTGCACTCGGCTTGAATAATTTTAGGGACGTCTCGAAAAACCAGGTTCTTCTTCACCTATCAACTATCATAAGACCTATTACTCCGATATCTGTAAGATTGTAATAGGTCGTATAATAGGAAATAGTCGAGTTATAGGTATGCTTCTTTATACGGTCCACTTTCTTAGCTTGTCCCATGTGATCCTCAAACCGGACAGTTGGATATAAAATAAACCCTTCCGACTTCCCCCTGTATGTATTTAATTAATTGAAGTTAATTGATATGTTGTGTGACGAAACGTCAGTAAACTGTGGCTTCACTGTAAAAGCACGCTGCCAGCTTATTGGTTAATGGCATCATGTTTAGTGGTAAGTGAATTATGAGGGTCTGTTTCACATCGGGGTCTGTTTCACAGAGGCGGAGAGGGAGGGGGAATCTTACCATGTGTTTATACAAAAAACGGAACATGCACCTAAATTATCTTATAGCTCGCAGTTTTGACTGTGCGGCCGTGATAGAATTCATTTTGCCTATCTGGACACTGTTCGTCACTATGTTCTAATGCCACAACAGTATGTAGAAACATTATCAGATTATAAATTTCAGCCCTTACATGACATGCATAAAGAAATTAATAATTCATATAGTAGAAATAGCATTCATTCTCCTTTTTGCAAGTCCAATTAACAGGTAAAAAATCATAATCCTAATGATGTCGTTATTGTTTTATGGGAGTTGTGTCTCAGGATTCTAATTATTTTATTTTTAGTATTATTGGTTCACCAATAATAATTATTATTTTCATAATAATTTTGGTATGTAGTACGTGTCTTTCCCAAAAGTCAAAGTATCAAAGCATTACGTTTTACTGAATTCAAATTGTTTTATCGCACTTAGAACAATATCTACGAAATCTGTTATATTTATTGTTTCATGTAGTTTATGACCATTGTGCAATATGATATATATTGTATGATTATTTTTGATGCACTCGTTAGGCCTACCGATTTCTATGTTTCCTGGTATATCATTTACGGATTATTGCCATGTCCTAATTTCCCCCATTTGTGTAGAATTTCTTGTGCTGTGAAAACAGACGCCTTGTGGTCCGCGTAATGGTTTGGTCATGCTATAATCGGTGGGGCTGACTGTAAGGATCAAATTTCATCTGGAAAGTGTCACAGAATTTGTGCCTGGCCGTGGCCGTTATGGTTTCCGATATTTATGTGGCGTGAGGGGGGTTGTTTCTTAAAATCAGTATGAGAACAAAATCCGTCCACATATGCAGTAGTCTTCACAGCGAGTGCATGGGTGCGTGTTGACTTGTCCATGTGATTTGTATAATCGACGATCTATGAGTGTGCTATCAACATTAATGAAGTGATTATTGGATATTGCGTTTAAGGTGTTCACTTCACCCTTGTGTGTGTTATATTTATTTGTCTTTGTTTGTGCACGTTGTATGAACACATGTGTAGGCCATGTGAATAAATGTTTTAATTAAAAGAATCCACACAAAAACACGTTTTACAAGATTTTTTTTAGATAGTTCTTGTGCGACGCTACGTGTTACAGAAAATTCATACAATTTTAGAGTGTGTTTTTGGTTTTACACTTTATGGCCAATCTGAAGTAATGTTTATGCATTGTTACGAAAAATACACATTCATATTGTAAATCCAGTCGTGTGTGATAGAAAAAACTAAATAATACGTACAATTATTATTCAGGGGTGACTAAACGGGGTTTAAAAAAAATTGTTTGTTTTTTTTTTGATCGCGATAGCGGTCGAACGAAAAGTCCGATCAATTTGAAATTTGGACCATCTACAAGCCTCGATGTGGATTTAACGTCATTAGTTTTGTGGACAAATCTGTTGAAAAGTTACAAAGTTACAATTTAATTATTACAAAGTTATTCCCAAACACAATGGCGGCAAAATGTGAGATAGCCATTTTTTAGTAAATTTCTAGCCGGTCACGAATATACAAATTTCAACGCGATCCGATGAGAATTGTAGGTACAAATTACAATTTTGTATTGCTGAATTGTAGTGAAGTAACTATGACAACGAAACATCCAAGCTATAATTTATATGGACAATCGATCTTTTATTGAACAATGGCAGGAAGTGTTATAACTATAACAGTAAAAACTCAAATCTTTCCACATTTTTGTCACTTTCATTGAACAATGACGATGGCTTTGAGAACTTTTCGCCAGAAAGTTCGTGGACATATGGACGCGCTCGTTTATCAACGCGTCAAACAGAGCGTTTTCCTAGTGTGAGTAGTCCATAAGTGCAGTATGTAGTTGAGACAGGGACTTACAAAGCCTGTCTGGAGGACTGGAGTTATAAGTAGTTCGGTAAATGAAATGGTGTACAATTCAATTTTATCCTTACATTTTGTCAATATGCGTAAACATTTATAATGATTATCTTATCACACTTTTTAGTTTTTATTATTGGTTAAATGGCAATTTAAAATCATAGCAGAAGACCGTTTTAATATTTTAAAATATGATTCATTTTTAAGAAATGATGGGTCCTATTTACGTTTGGGGAAAATGAGCTTCTATTGTTATATACGTTCCAATTCCATTATATATATTTTTTTTAAATTGATCGCGCCCTACAGTAAATGGCATAAGTCCATTTACAGATAAAATCATAATCCTAATGTTGTCGATATAGTGTTGTAAGAGTTGTGTATCACGATTTTAATTAATGTAATCGAATCATCGTATCAGCAGATTATTTTTAATCTCGTGGATGTTCTTTTAGAGCTAATATTACATCACCCTGGTATCTCGGAGGGCGAAATGTGTTTCTTTCAACTATTAATTTTTTAAAATATTTATTTACTTCACGTCGTTTTATAAATTATAACAAGTGACACTGTCAGTATTTGATTAGTTTGTAACATATGCCCCGGAAATGACTGGCGAGGGAACAAGGTCGCGCCAGCGACCTTGTTTTTTTATGACATGAATGAAAGTTCCATTTCTTCATAACGAGTTTCATATGGGTTATATGTACTATATTCTAGTCCATCCATACATTAATAAGTCAATACAATTTTAACTTGTTAATTAATTATATTCATATCTGAATGTATAAAGACCGTGGCCTTCTGCACTGGCAGAACTGAGGGCCAGTTTCACCAAACTTTAATCTGGCGATATTCTGTTAATCGGAGATCAAAAATGGCGCCCGGTAGAAGCCACCATGCATTTTGTATGTAATGTTTGATGAAACCATGGTAACCAATCCGAGATTAGTAAATCGGCCATTGTAGCATTTTATACAATACAATTTTATTCTCTGTTTAAGTTACAGTTTCGTATTTCATATCACTGATCACAGTATTCTACATAATTAATTTTACTCTGGCGTTTGTTAAAATGTATTGATTCATG
The DNA here is from genome assembly GCA_945910005.1 of Isoperla grammatica. NCBI lineage: Eukaryota > Metazoa > Arthropoda > Insecta > Plecoptera > Perlodidae > Isoperla > Isoperla grammatica. The sequence continues at coordinate 106,327,202 of OX246737.1, read as the reverse complement.
CAGGCGTGGGGAACACCTTCGCACTTATGTGGTACAAGGTTTATGTTATTAAAAGCTTATCCAAGTATCCTATAGTTTATGACAAGATTAGTGTGGTAAAGGAAAACAGCTTAGACTAATTGAGCCAAACAATTCTGCTAAGAAGACCTGAAAACTACATGCTTTGTATATTAATAAAATAGTTTCATGAGATTATTGATAAATATATGGTTAGGTTGTGTTTGTGAGTTTTAAGCTCTGTTAAACTTTCAGGAAAAGTGGTCTCATTATTTTGTTAACAATTTATTAAAATTAAAAAATATTATTTTGAGCAAAATATGATGTGTTTGCAAATGATGATTATAGTGATAACAACACTGAACGTGCATGTCTAATGATAGAAAGTCTTGTAGTATATATTTGGTTTCAAATCAGCGCATACTGCAGCTGGGGTAATATCATATATCATCGGATTATCAAGCGGTGCCCATAGGTTAACCTGAGGCTCTCAGTTCATTGCAATACTTCACTGCGCTTGCTCGCGGCCCAGTAAATCACCGGAGGAAAGTTACACCGCCAGTACATTACGCGGGCGAAATGCATAAGAGGACGACTCACATTGGTGCCCCTGCAGAGTCCGTACTGTGTTTAGAGCTTGTACTTACGCTGATATCAGATCAACTGTCACATAACTAAAAGCTCCCAGCTCCCTCAACCAGCTCCCTAAGATATGAGTGCAGCCGACGCAAGAAAGATTCTTGAATGCGAATGAGTTAAAATGTTTTTAATTACATCATTAAAATCGACTTAAAGTTATTTCCACTATAATTCAATTCAACAACTAAAGTTAATTTGGGATTATGGCCAATGACCATGTCTACCCAGCAGGGAGGATATACAAATCATATCAATAAGTACTATTTTACTAGACCTAAGAAAACCACAAAAATACTGATGATGTCATTGTGAAATATAAATAACAAGTTAGTACAATAATTAATGTCGCAGCCATAGTTTCCGCAATTACAATGTTGCATGTTGAGAAAACATGGTCAGACACAAAGAAAAATAATGAGAAGGTGTAATTACTAAATATATACATGTTACCGTTCACTATAGTATCAGCGAGTGGTCCTTTGTATAATATATAGTTGCAGCTTTATAGTTGTTGTAGTTATAATATAGTTTTAACCAAACGTATACAAAACATTTTTAAAGCGCCCCACCCATTTTTGCAGGTCAAAGGGTGCACTGGCGAGCACAGTGGGTATTTTTACTACTGCCGGTCTTTTTACATCAGCTGTTCAGAAAAAAAGTTAGGTTATAACACAACCAAGAAAGGATCTAGTGAAAATGCCATTCAAGTTGTTTTGGTCATTAATTGCGGCACATACCTCTCGCACAGACGTTCCAACATGATGTCCATTTTGCTGAAGCATGAGTTCAGATTTTAAAGCAATTCGTGCAATAGCATGCACAAACCAGGATCCCTAGAAAGAAAGAACTTCACAATAATTGTGCAAGCCAAGTTTATCATATGAAACCTAGTGTGGGTGGCCCACCTTATAAGGATAACACGATAACACATGTAGGAAACTATGAAGATTTTTAATTGAAACCGAGGGAAGATTTCGAAACTATATCCATGCTGACGAGTGGTTTTCCTGGTTATCATTCTCAGTATCTACAGGTAAAGAGTTACAAGAAATTTGATACGATCGTATGTATACATGAGAAAGATGTATTAACGATGACATGCTTACCTTTTACAGTTAATTTTTTTCAAATGGAACTAGACATTTAATGGAAAAAGGGAAATACTTTAAAGTTTAAACTGATATTCATATAACTTGCTAAACTTGATTCCATCGAGTTTGACTTGTATACACCTAATCTAACACAACACGAATAAGGTGCTGTGCTTGCTCACGAACACAAGTGAGCTTATCTTAATGCAATTTTAAATTAAGAAATAAAAACACAAAAGAAGCCAACCAAACATATTATTTAAATGCAACTCAGCAATCTATTTGGTTTATTTTTGGGATTATTGTTGGTATATTTTTCGACTTAAACAAGGCATTCGATACTATTGACCCCAATATTCTATTTGAGAAGCTAGCTTCAATAGGGATTAATTTAAAAGCTCACCCTTGGATAGCCTCATTTATGATACATCATACGTAAACTGTAAAAGTTAAGTGCCCACTTTCATGCAATCCAGTTTTGTCGTCACCATTCATGGCACCATTGGCGTTCTACAAGACTCGGTTCTTGGCCCTCTCTTCTTTATCGTATAAATAAATAACATCCCAAGAATACTTATTAAGGAAACTATTCATGCAAGCATTAAAGAATATCTACGAAATATGCTGATGACACTACTAAATTGCTTACATCCCTCACGAGTAATATTGTTCAAATGACCGAAGTCGCAAACCACCATGTCGCTCAAATGTCATCATATTGTGAACATGAACGATTGGCAATTCAAAGTCCTAAGACAGTTTTCATTAATTTCACTCCAATACACAAAAACTTAACTCAAGTCCCTTAATACGATTAGGTACTCAAAGTATATCGAGATGCACACACAATCTAATGCACACACAAATCATTAGCCTTGTCGTCAGTGAAAACCTAGACTGGTCTGCCCACATCAACACAGTTGCTCCACGAATGTTAACTGGCTGTTACATGCTACGCAAATTAAAACTTACTGTAAATCCCTCAACACTTATGCTAGTATACCATGTCTACATTCATTCATTTCTTATGGCTAAATTTTCTGGGGCTTTTCACCACAGGCTGATAGGATATTTACTATTCAGAAACGAGCTGTACAAATCATTATTAATAAATCCCGACGCCGGTCTTGTAAAACACACTTTAGTAAGCTCTGCATATTATTGACTCTTGCTTTTATATGTAGCATAATTATCTGCTTCATAATAATATACCTCTGCATATAATATTGACTCTTGCCTCAACCTTAATACAAATGGCTGCAAATTTTGTCCACTGCAATCCTGAACTGTTTCCTCTGAATAATACGACTCATTCTCATTTTACCCGATCAAACACTGACATTTCTTCTCACTCATTCAATCATACTTTCTATAAATACAACCCTGTATATGTATGTGGGAAAATTACAATAAGCTCCCAACATCAATAAAAGACACCATCCACATATTTTTAAAACACTCTAAATGCGTTTCTTATAAAAAAAAACCTATTATAATCTAAATGAATTCTTCCTTGATACTGCAACAACTTTGAAATATACCCAAGTCTATGTTGTTATTCACAATCATATCCGTCTTACTACCTTTTTTTTTCACCACCTCACACACATATTTTAACCTACTTCATTCGATATAAATAGTAAAATAGATTGTGTTATACAAAACTGTACTGTGTAGTATAAGTATTAGTTTAAGAATAGTATGGTTCATTGGCGTCTCCTCCCTCACCAGAGAAGCCGGTTATACTTTTACAATGATGGGTCACATGAATAAAAATGAATATGAATATGAATATCACAAAAAAAAACACAATAAAAACCCAGATAATGTAATACACCTAAGACTCATTTCCCAAATCAGGAGCTATGTCTTCTCGTACTCGTACATAAGAGGTGCATGGAACTTTGTCTAATTGATAACCAATGCTATATAGAAGATCTTACACATTTCAAATCATTTAGGACTGAAATCACCAAATTTTGTTACGGATTAGTTAAAGCATGTTTTCAACAAACATTGCATTCAAAATATAGTTTTCTAGGAAATTGCATTGAAAACATAGTGTCTTCTAGAAGGAACCATTTTTGGGACTGAAAGTGTAGTTATCCGGGCTTTAGAAAATGTAGACATTTGAACCTTTTTATATAACTCAAACAAACAATTTGTTTATTATTGATAAATTCACGTTTTATAGAACTCTCTAATTTTCTGTGTTCATAAAACTATGAAAGGTTTTACAATCTATGCTATCAGTTGGCGGTAGCAAAATGATACACGCCTAAAAGTCACATCTCAAACTCAAGATGGCGGGGACTCGTAGGTTTAATGAACCTCCGCCAGGGGATTGTCTGGCCTTGAACATGACGGGGGTTGGATGTCCTCACGAGTTACTGTCGGTAACGTTCTAAAGCGTGTCTTGTTGCTAAGCAATTGTCAACATTATGGGTACGTTCCCTTATTCGACCGGTTGCTCAGACCGGTTTTAGGCGGTCATGCGACCGATTGTGTTTGATTCATTCTAAAAGGGAATGATTTAAAACTAAGACCGATCATAAACATGGCTGTGGAAAGGAATAGGGAATGTTCATCAAAAATAAATATTGTTCAGAGTACCAAAAAATGAAAGATCCTTATCCAAAAATTACGTGGATATAATGTTAATGTCTGAAAAGTGCATAGTTCCAATTCTATTAGCATTTAAAGTATGACATTTCTACCTGCATTGTGAAATGGTCCGTGACGTCAAACGTTGGTAAACAACAAATTTTCTGAATTAATTCATCTAAGCTCTTTGGAATTCACAACTATTTCGCCTGTTATAACAGCACTTCATTGTTGTCGATCTTCAGACGTTTTATTTTAAAACCACAATGTTTTCAAATATTCTTTAAAAATACTGTAATTATTGATTATATTCGTATAAATTTATGTTCAATAGTATATATTGAACATTTTAGAAACAAATTTGATACAAAACATTCTATTGTGAGTGAAATTATTAGCAAAACAGCGTTTCTTGATATGATTGGGTGGTTGTGATCCAAACGTTTGACGTCATTTCCCGTTTTTCCCGCCAAAACGATGTGTGAAAGTTTCGGGTGATTTTTATCTATGAAATCTATTTTAAACACACACAAAAATTAGTATGATTCTTTATAGAAAATGAAATTCAACTAGATGGAACTATAAAAAAATCATCTGAATATTCCCTCAACACCACAATGAAATCAACATTCGCCAAGTGTATTCCGACTATGTATTTGATGTCTTAACTCTGAACCCTACGGCGTGCGAGATAAGTAAATCATGGGTAGGCGAGAACACGTCTTTAGTATTTTACTCTAACAACTATCCAGCACTACTTTGTATCCAATATGGTGATAATAATAATTTTTCGTCGGAAACCTGCCCAATCACAATCCATGCCCCTCTTCAGGAGACTAACTAGGTATTGCGGTATTTGGAATAGTTGGGAAGGAATGTCCAAGGGCTGATAGTAAGGATGACTCAATCCCAGCGTTCGCCTTGTGACTGAGGAAAACCTAATTAAAAACCTTCAGTCAGAACTGCCTGTAGCCGGTGTCGAACCGGTGACAGCCGAATTAGAGTCTCGATCGCTTCTTCCGCTGAGCCACCTCTATCGGTCCCAATGTGGTGAGTGATAGTTTTTTTTTTTTTTACAAAACTCCGGCTGCTGCTCTAATGGTTTCCAAGACTTTAAAGGTTGCAGTTAGTGCATATAAACTACGCTAAGCAAATGCAGCGAAAGACCGCAGATTAGTCCTACTATTAAAAGCGCGCAACATTTAAGTGTTTTAGTAATATCTTGAGACTTGAGAGCGTTATTATACCTATTTTAACAATTGGCTGCAGACACACATTTAGTTTTGTAAGAACTAAACACGGGATTACAAAGGTTTTATTATTTAAATCCTTACGGCTGTTATTAAAAAAAAAAGAATTTTAACTCATTGGTTTCCAAAATGTCAACCGTAATGAAACCACTGTTTCTTTAAACACTTATAGATGTTGAGTAGTTTTAATAGTTGAGAATCACGCTTACTTTACGCCTCTTGACTAGTTGCATCGTATCCTGGACTTCTGATTGGTCCAGAATCTATATTTTACTTTCCTCATTCGTCTAAATGAGCAAGAGACGTACGGGAACACTTTCCAAGATACCTCTACGTCAAAAACCGCAGAAAAGTTTCATTTTTTAATTATATCTCAAGATTGAAACACAAAATCGAAAATCTGAGAAATCATAGCGCTGTGGTTTGGTTAGCCCTACAGACTGAATGATAAATGTATTTAACGTTATAATCAGTTTGACTGTGATTACGATTTCCTTAGTAATTTAAGGAAATCGTTATCACAGTCACTGATTATAACGTAAAATACATGTATCATTCAGTGTGTAGGGCTGACTAAACCACAGCCTATGATTTCTCAGATTTTCGATTTTGTGTTTCAATCTGGAGATATAATTAAAAAATGAAAATTGTGTGCGGTTTTTGACGTAGAGGTATCCTTCGCTCATAAACTGTGCATCCGTGCTTAAGTGAACGAGTTGGCTTACACATAGGAACTCGTCTCTGATTAGAAGTGGAGTAAAATCATGTATCGAAGGTGCAAGGTCAGACATTACATGACCGACGTATTGCACCGAGCCGAACCCAACCACTACAACACGGTAGCTGAAAAGCATCTTCATTCGTGTTCATCATCTGAAATTTGAATGGATGTAGAACGGAAAAGGAACGATTATACTTCTAGTTGATTACATTTTACATAACATCACAATTGTCTTCTTATATTACTCTAAAATCTAGTTCTGTAGTTTGGCGGTGCCTCGATGAAACGAGCAGCTGTAAAAAGAAATACGATCCATATGTTTGTGGGATATACCTGCATGGGTTCAAATCTCATTTAGGTTTTGATTTTGCAATGTTAGGTTATGCCTGATACGAAAACGCTTCTCTCCTGTTTTTCATAACGTCCAGCTAAATCTCTATTTGGATATGATCTTATTCTTATGTCATTGATATGACAGAGTTGGTATATAGTTACATCAGTGGCAAGATAATCCTTAAAGTATTGAACCATCCTTCGCTAGCTTTAAATAAAATGGTAACTTAGTTGCCAACACAGATGTTCTGTGGCGGTCAAGGCGCCCGCTGAGGGTTGGATTTGTGTCTTAATTTCTCTACTCGGAACTTTCCCTAACAAAAAGCGAAGAGCTGTTTAAAACCAACCCTCGGACTGGAAATGATGATGATGATGATGATGATAATAATGATGATGATGATGATAATGATGATGATGATGATGATGATGATGATGATCAAGATCCAGTAGAAGGAAATCAGAGGGTTGGACACCGAGAGCATGGTAATGATGCAAGTCGCTTACAGAAGCTATACCGGGTGAGTAAAAAGGCTGCATTTGAAGAAATAATGCAAGGTTCTTCACCATTCTGTAAAGTAGATAAACATATTGTGGAAGAGTACTTCACAAATGCATTCAGTAACCCAAACTACAAATGGACGCCACCACCAAATATAATACCAAATTTGCAGACAACAACTACTGAGAATGGTGACATATCCCGCCCTATTACGGCAGGTGAGATAAGATTACGCCTTAATTCCACAAAAGACTCTGCTCCTGGCCCGGATTTCATTAAATATAGCTTGTTAAAGAAAGTAGATACTAAATGCCAACTATTGTGTTCTATTTTTAACATCCGTCTTAGGGCAAAACGAGTTCCATTGGCTTGGAAAAAATCAAGAACTGTACTCATCTATAAAGGTAAAGGAAGTAGGGATGATTTATCCAACTGGCGGCCACTTACCTTAGGTTCAACTATGAGCAAGCTGTATGCAGGTATCCTAGGGGGAAGGCTGTCGAACTGGGCTACCAAGAACAACATTATATCGCCGATGCAAAAGGGGTTTATGGAATTTGAAGGGTGCTTAGAGCACAATTTTGTGTGGCAATCGATGATTGATAACACCAGAAGGCACAATAAAGAACTATATGCTGCCTGGCTGGATCTTTCAAACGCATTTGGATCAGTGCCACATGAGTATATGAAAGAAACTCTTCGTTTGCTGGGTGTACCTGAAGACGTCTTAGATATAATAACTGACATGTATAAGGGTAGTGTGACAAAAGTTCGGACAGGGCAAGGCTATTCAAATGATATCGATCTGAAAGCTGGAGTAAAGCAAGGGTGTCCACTAAGCCCAATCCTGTTCAATTTAGCAATTGAGCCCATTATTAGGGCGATTACAAATTTGGGTGACAGTTGTGGGGCTGAACTTTATAAGCATTCAATATCGGTGTTGGCTTATGCAGACGACCTTGTGCTAACTGCTAAGAATGAATTGGCCCTTAGACGTCTTTTAAGAGTGGCGGGAGTGGCAGCCGAATGGGCAGGCCTGTCCTTTAATCCTAAGAAGTGTGCCTCTGTTAGCATTGACTGTAGGAAAAAAAGAGATGCACTCCCCACTATATTCCATATACAAGGAAAACCGATGAAAGCCTTGGCAGATGGAGAGGCCTACCAGCATCTTGGTGTTCCTACTGGATTTCGTGTCCAGCAAACGCCAGTGGCTGAACTAGATAGGATGTGCGAAGATCTTCACAAAATTGATATTTCCCCTTTAGCCCCTTGGCAGAAATTAGATGCTGTGCGAACTTTCCTTCTCCCACGCTTCGAGTTTATTATGCGTGGGGGAGGGATGAAGAAGACATTGTTTTACAAGTTCGACCGGAAAATGAAGGCAGCTGCAAAACGATGGATGTCACTTCCTCGACGTGCCAGTCCTGAAGTAGTCTACATGCCCTTGGCTGAGGGTGGGGCAGGTCTTTTACCAACCAGTGACTCAGTAGACGTGCTGGCAGTTGCGCATCCGTTTCGCCTTCTTACGTGTAATGATCCACTATGTAAAGACATTGCGTGGGCTTCCTTAGAGGGTGTAGTTAAGAAACGGATTGGCAGGGAACCAAGGGTTGAAGACTGCTGCCAGTACTTGTCAGGAAGCATGGACGGAGAGCTGGGGGGAAGAAGTAATGACATCAGTTCCATTTGGACAAGAGCACGCAGTGCTACTAGAAGACTTCAAGCACGTATTGGGTGTCAGTGGGGGTACAGTGAGGCAAAGGATGAGATAGCCATAACAATCGATGTGCCAAATAGAAACCCTGAAAGACATATAATACCACCCAAGGCTCGTGGATATCTGGCTAGCCAATTACGGAATGGACTCCGCCATAGTTACAAGTTAAAACTGCTTCAAAAACCTGACCAAGGAAAAGTGTTCAGACATTCATGTCAGTATTCGGTTAGTAACCATTTCATGGCTACTGGACGCTTTACACGGTTTTGTGACTGGCGGTTTGTTTCAAAAGCACGTTTAGATACGGTGGGGCTGAATGGTACTCGGAGATATGGAAACGCACCCAAAAACTGTCGTAGGTGTGACTATGGACTTGAAACGCTTCCACATGTCCTCAACTCGTGTAAGTACCACACTGCCGCATGGACTAGGAGGCATAACAGTGTGCTTGACAGACTGGTCAAGGCTATTCCAAAGGATCGGGCTAATAATATCCGAGTCAATAAAAAGATTCAAAATGGTGATCTAATGGAACGACCTGACCTTGTTGTTACGAACGCTGTTACAAAGAAAGCTTGTATTGTGGACGTTACAGTACCCACCGAGAATCACAATGATGCCTTGTTGGCTGCTCGGGAGGAAAAAATACGGAAATACGCGCCACATGCTGAAGTGCTCAGAAGTCAGGGGTTTGAAACTAAGGTAGAGGCAGTGGTTGTAGGTAGTCTGGGTTCCTGGGATACTAGAAATGATCGGGTTATAAAGATGCTTGGTATTGGAAGACGTTACTCAGCCATAATGAAAAGGCTCATGGTCAGCGATACAATCCGGTGGAGCCGGGATATCTTTATAGAACATGTGACCGGTTTTCGGCAGTACAACTGAGTATAAGTGCATTTTTTTTTAAATGATGATTATGATGATGGTAGTTTTTTAACATTTTATTTTTTCAAGATGGATTTTGTTTTTAACAAGCGCAGAGGTTGCGTGGTTTCATGATGATGATGATGATGATGATGATGATGATGATGATGATGGCGTCAGTATTTTATGTTATTTATTATTTTTAATTGTGTGAGGTATAGAATGGAATAGAGGTATGGAATAGAGTTTTGGGGAGCATCCACTCACATTCACAAAGTATTTATAATGCAAAAAAGAGCGATTAGAACTATATCTGGCCTCAGTCCTACAGATCATTGCAAACCACACTTTATAAACCTTAACATTCTCACCGTTCCAAGCCTACACATTCTTAAATCAATATTGTCAATCAAGAAAAACATCCATAATCACCCAAAAAATGCTAGCGTACACTCCTTCAACACACGTCATAAAAAAGACCTTCATCTCAACTCATGCTGTACCAAATTAGGACAGACAAACTCAGACTACTTAAATAAAAAACTCTACAACCATCTTCCTAGACATATAATAGATATTTCAAGCTACAATAGATTCAAATCTGAACTTACAAAATTTCTAATACAAAAGGTTTACTATAGCCTTCAAGAATTCTTTAGTAATATCTGATCCAATAACTATTATAAAATTAGCTTTAGTTTAGACTTATCTTTTACTATTCTTAACACATTATATTAAGAAAATTACTTACTCTATATTAGTTTATAACAAAAACAATGTATAACAACAATGTAAATGTAGGCATATGTAAACAATGTATGTAAAAAAAATCAACGTGAAGACCATTGTATACTATTACTGCTTTCATAGCCACTCACCATTGTTATTTCTTGTATGATTGTAAAAAATTTTAAATGTAACTTTTGTACTATTAGAAATAGAGGCATATAGGCCTAAACATTCACACATTTAGTTTTAATCTAACAATAGCTTAGACCTTACATAAGGATCTTTGGACTACACGGTGAAAACTGTTCTAAATAATATTATGCATTATAATTAAACCTGTAAATGTATACATATTATGTGTCCTAAATAAATAAATAAAATAAAAATACATATTATTATGCTGCGCTATTTATATTACGCTTAGTCAACAACATTTCAGATTGTTATTGTAAACTTGTTTGTTGGCACAATGTATGCTGTTATTATAATAAATGATAATGATGATGATGATGATGATGATGATGATGATGATGATGATGATGATGATGACTATATGTGCCACCTGAGAGAGGGCTTGCTTCCTATCATATAACTTGGTTTCTTGAAGAGCATGATATTGATATTAGACGTGCCATGGTTGTATAATCTGGTGTAGTGGGAAATGTACTAAGTAAAGAAGACCAAGATATTTGGGTGTTGTTGGTCGATCTCCCAAATATAGCTTCATTCCTGACCTGCTCTTCCCTTTCACCACGAGTTTTTACACCAGTAGAATCAAAAATGTGGTATGTACAATTTCTTGGACTTGCCATAATTTATGACCAACTCATCTGCCTCAACATTGTTCATACATTTTAGGACTGAGACGACTTTTACAATTAACATACTTGTTACTTATTAGCATCTACTTGAAAAAGTGTGTAGTTGTTCACTTTCATATGTAAAAAAAAAAAAACATTATTTGTTAATATGGTACGGGCCTTTCGTTTGAGGCAGGTTAGCAAATGGACACATGACTAATTAATAACTTGGGTAATGATCACTCAATGTCAGTTGAATTACATACAGACACAATTAACTGAAAGTGATGCAACGTGGCACCATCTTCACTGACAATGAGAAATGCACCAACGCCATAGATGTTCTAAAAATAAATACGGGTTAAAAAGTGCAACAACTAATTGCGGAAGCGGTGTGTTTGAGCGTTACATCAAAACAATTTGCTAGGCTACTTGATTACCTTTTTGCATTGTGTTATCAAATACCGGCGTTGATAAAGAAGTTCTGCAAGTGGGATAACTTCTTTGTCTCATTGCGCAATAATAATATTGTAGACAGCCTTCAGCTGGTGTTATTATTATTTCCGATTTATTGCAAAAACTAGACATCGGTAATAATCGAATAAGAATTTTATGAAAGCGTGTTTAATCATTATGATAGTTTGGTACATTTTGGCACTTGTGTTTTCTAAAAACTTTATTCAGTTTTATACAATATTACCTACTATATTATTCACGATGGTGGTAACACATGACAAACATGTCTCTACTAACGGTGATAACGAAGATTACATGAAGTCGCAGATTTTGGGGTGATTTTGGTGAGCATTTAACAAACTTATTTTTACGTGATTGATAAGGTATTTTCAAAGTACCATTCACTTCTCCCGCCCCCCCCCCCCCCCACCCTTCATTTACCCCTACCATTTTGGTTTCAAAGGAGTTAGTTTTAATATAATTCAATCTTGAAATGATGTTTATATTGCGTATCGATGTTTATGCTAATTTCAAGTAACATGCTGTAATAATATTACAGTTCAACTTGTTAAGCATATATTCCCGAAGCCACTCACACAATATTGTATGCGTGCTACCAAAATAGCAGTTTTTAATTTGCAACTATTCAATATCGATCAGACCTGGACCTACTAAATATTTTCCTAGATATTTGGGTAATTTTTAAAACCAAATGGTTCCTTCAGTCCCATGCAAACTGTTGTCAAATCCTGAATATCCGCCGGTGCCGTAAACGGTCCAGGACAAACATCAGCCACGGAAATGCAGACATTGATGGAATAGCGGCCTCGATATTTTCGATGGCTCATTAAAATACCCAAACACGTTGTAAGTTTTAATTATAAATAAAAAAACGAACATATAACACTTCTGCGATGACATTGGGACCTAATACAGTATTTGCTAGCAGGAGATACAAAACTGGCAATATATTTTGACGGTCTCAGTCCCAATCAGAAATATTTAAAACACAAGTATCACATTGTTATATTTTAATAATGATTAGTTTTTATAGTAAAGCATGGTTCGTTTAATCATCTCATTGTGTAGTCGTAGAACATATTGTGCATATAGTCTTCACCCCTATATGCGCCACTCGTTGCCCTTTCTCGCTCCCCTATACTCAGGGGATAGAGAGTGGGGGGCGGGAGGGGGGGGGGGGAACAAAGTTGGTTGGACGTTAGAAACTATTATGCGAAACGTTTTTCTATTAATAAGAGACTAAATTAAAGCTATTGTTCAATTCTACACGAAAACAAAAATGGAAATGTGCTTCAAAGACATTACAATTATTTTCAAACATAAACTGAGCATTGTTATATTAACTAACGTTGGTATTTTGTATTTATGTGAAATAATAATTTTTCGTATGAAACCTATACTCAAAACATGGAAAATTTATGTCCCTCTTCAAAATAGTAACTATAGATATTGCGGTGTTTGAAATAGTTGGGAAAGAACCTTCGAGAGACAACTCTCATTCCCAGCAATTTACATTGCGACAGAGGAAAACCTGTGGAATAATTTTCAGGCAGGATTGCCGTTGGCTGCGGTATCAAACTGAGGACCTCCCGAAGTAGAGTATTGCATCTTGCCGCTGTGCCACCTCTATGTGCATATTAATGGACACACAAAACTAAACTTGATTAGAAAATATGCTCAATTAAATGCGAGGAGAACGATAAAAAAAATAATGTGTAACCATGTTTACTATCCCAATGTTTTGGGGACTTACCCCGTTTGATCCCGCCCAAGTAAAACATTTTTCTATATCGTTCGTAATGCAAATTCTATGTTAAAATATCAAAATAACATAATATTGTTTTACTTATAAAGATGCCCGTAAGTTAGTAGAATAGAACAGATCAGATCTGTGTTGTTATAACGTTAGTATTTTGGTTGGAATTCATAGTCGGCCCCTACACCTAGGGGCGCCCATTGTTACTAAGGTAACAGTTGTTTCCATGTTATTTCCCATAAACAAAACAAATCCATAGCAACAATGGGTGCCCCTAGGTGTAGGGGCCGACTATGAATTCCAAAAGAGCACATAGGTTGGAATTCATAGTCGGCCCCTACACCTAGGCGCACCCATTGTTGCTATGGATTTGTTTTGTTTATGGGAAATAACATGCAAACAATTGTTACCTTGGTAACAATGGGCGCCCCTAGGTGTAGGGGCCGACTATGAATTCCAACCATAGTGTTTTTATCATCCCACGTCGTATGCAATGTTGGGTAGGAACGGATTTTTTTAGTTCCGTTCCTTGGAACTAGTTCCTTTTTAAGGAACTAAGGAACGGTATAGTTCCTTTCTTCCAACCAGGAACTGTGGAACGCCATAGTTCCAATTTTCCAGGAACTGTAACTTATTTTCATAAGTTCCTTTTATTTTTAATTGACTGTATAAGCTTGAAGGACCAAAGCGCCAAAACATAGTTTACTTACAAGATGACAGAAACGAGAAATCTAAAACAACTTTTTTTGTAATATTTCATTCTTGTCTACCCATCCCAACCCGCCACCTGCTACGCCACCCCCGCGTGGGGTCTCCAATTAGTCGCACACCGGCACAAGTCGAAGACCCGAAACCGGTGACTAATCCCAAATTGCTCGTGCGGAATAAGCGTGTCATGTCACTTATAACTGACCAACCGTCCAACCCCTCCTATACACAAGTGTGAGAGCAACTCAGACTGTCATTGCGAAATCAAACAAAACATGAAATATATCACTTGTCAACCCATCACTTCGAATTCATTGGAAACGGGAAGGCTTTGATGATGAAAGATGTGGTCCGAGTGGGGTGGGGGAGAAGTTATTTAGGGGCAAGGAGCTATCTCAATATTCACTGATCTATTCAATTCTTCGCGACAAGTGCATGTGACAACATCGCTGTCTCTTTCGATCGTTTTGTTATAATGTCTGGTGTTCGTGGCAATAACATACTGCCCTTTAAAAAATACAGGCCATTTTTTTTCCGGGCGAAAGTGATATTTCGGCGACGAAGAAACCTTTTCGGCAAAATGCTTGCTTTGTTTACCAGTTAATAAAGTAATCGGTGCTTCGAGGTCATCGCCAGCCAATCTAAAGAAGCACATGCATTAATTGATTCCTACAAATCTCAACCATATTTTAGGCGTTATTTGCGAACCCTTGGCATTGAATTTAATTTAAAACCTGTAATTAAATTAATTATAATAGTTATTAATAATTAATGTAAATTTTAATGCATTAAGAATTGACAATATAAAATAACCTCTTACTTTTAGTCAGTGTTCTTGGTATATAATGCATAAACCCGGATAATAACCATTGAGTCGATGGCTAGTATCCCGCTCGGCAATATCCAAAGAAAAATGGTTGTTTGCAGAAAGGAACTATTTAAGAACTTAGTTCCATTTTGAAAGGAACTAAGGAACGCCCCAGTTCCTTTTTTTTAGAGGAACTTGGAACTGGAAAGAGTTCCTTTTTCCTTGAGTGGAACTGGAACTGGAACTAGGTCCATTTTTTAAGGAACTTACCCAACACTGGTCGTATGTATATATAAATATATATATAGTCGTTGTTGTGTTTTTATCATCCCACGTCATATGTATATATATATAGTCGTTGTTGTTCATCTGTTTGTAAAAGTTAAAAATATAACAATAATTATAAGTGACAATTATTTACAGTTTAACTGTGAAATAATATTTCATATGTTTGTTATAGAAACGAAACATGTTTTATAAATTAGGACAAGAATGTGAATAAGACTACATAAAAACTTGTCTTGGTAGTTGATTATATCGTTGCTGGTGTTGTTATGCCAAGGTCGCTTGCAGTTGGTGTAGGCCGGACGGTGCACGGGTCATATTGCGGTGTGCGACGCGACTATACGACTCTGTAATCTGTGATACGACCGAGCTCTAAACATTATCACCAAGATTTATTGTAAGAGAAACGCGTGGCTTTAGTAACACTATGCCACCACCACCACGGCCATATTAGTAGTAATAACAACAACAATAATAATAATAATAATAATAATAATAATAATAATAATAATAATAATAATAATAATAATAATAATAATAATAATAATAATAATAATAATAATAATAATAATAATAATAATAATAATAATAATAATAATAATAATAATAATAATAATAATAATAATAATAATAATAATAATACTAATAATAACAATAATAATAATAATAATAATAATAATAATAATAATAATAATAATAATAATAATAATAATAATAATAATAATAATAATAATAATAATAATAATAATAATAATAATAATACTACTAAATACATTATTAATAGGTCTTAGTGAAGATAATAATAAGAGTAATAATAAATGATAATAAAGGGCCGTAATCATAATTATAATCATTTCTAGTGGAAAGTAACCTATCCTTTTCTGCGGTTAGAGGGGATCGAGTAGGGTCCATGATTAATGAAGCGAGGTGAAGACGAACATAATAATAAGTTTGCAACGCCCTGCGGCAAGTATTAGAGACGGTTGCTACTCCTGCAAGACGATCTAACTTTCCCCGTCTTGGGGCATCAAGCAGTTAGGCGGGGAGAGATGCGCTGTTACTCCTGTTAGACCCAGACCACACACATTAGTGGCGAGCAATTACTTCTATTAGATGCAGCCTCAACGCGCACTGCTTAATTGGTACTGCAGACCACACAAGCTTAACTTTATCTTTATGTTATTGATTAGTTGTTTAATTATTAATTAATTAAAAATAATAGATGGAGAAAAGGGGTAACAGAAATAGAAAAAGAACCATAGAAACCAAAAAAAGAACTGTTTTATTGAACAAACGAAGATTGCAAAAAATCAGCAACTGCATCAAGTAAGGAATACTACTAAAACACGAAATAAAAACTCCCGGAAGTCGTAAGTCTTCCGTCTACTCTTCAAAACTTGAAAATTAGGAAAATCTTCAAACTCTTGATCAAAAAAAGAAGAATAGAAGGAGGCAGTCAAATTTTTATTTGATTCAGGACATAAACAAAGTAAGTCTCGAGCTAACGGAAACCGCAGCTCGCAACATGAGAACAAACAGAAGTAATTAGCGAAACAAGTAATGAGGCATAATCTTTCAACTAATACAAAAAATGTAAAAGTTAACACGCTTATGTCTCCACGGAAGAATGATAGCTTCAATTCTATACTTGAAGGCTATAAATACTTCGAATTGACTTCGAAGATCACGTGGATCTGTATTACACAAGTAATCAAGATAAACAATACCAAAATACACATAAATAATAAAATAAGCCATAGTGAATATTGACCATCCATAGATTATAAGTGTAGGAAGTGAAATATGAAAGGCGAAACAATTGGACTAATCATGTTGATATCCGGATACAAAATGCTCCGTCAAACATATTACCTTCATAGACAAGACCTAGTTGAAAATATTATGCTTCAACGCCATCAAATATAAATAGAAACGCCGTATATTATAAATACTTGTTCATAAAATTACTTGAAAGGATTAATTAATTAATAATAAATTAATTAATAAATAATTAATTAATTAATAGGAACGATTACAAATAACATTAAGACCGTGTAGTTATAACATATCAAACCGTATGTCATAATGTACTCTAGAAATGTACTTAGTTTTAAGAAAAACTATATTCTTGCAAAATAATGTGCTATTATAGTAAGATGTGTTTATAAACTTTACTATTATATTGTATACATTATGATGTCCTATTATATGATACGTGTTTAATACTGTATTTTGTCATGTTGTAAATAATGTAATTTAATAGCTTCCAAATGCTAAATAAAGACTTAACAATAACAATAACAATAATTGATAACACAATTATCGGCGAAAAGAAAAGGGAAACATAAATTGTAGACAGCTTGTAAATTGTAATGAAATAATAAAACTGCAGCCACATGATAAAGTAGCCGTTATTATCCACATATTATGGTATTGTTCCACGGAAGCTCCATGAGAGTATAGTAAACAACTTGACCTCCGACCAAACATCACCATGATGTGACACTCAAAGCTCGAACATTGAACACTTGTTGTAGGATATTATGTACGCACAGTTTTAAACTGAGAATAAAGACATTCTCCATACTTATGCTACGTTACGTGGTTTCAGAGCCATACTAAGAGCACAGATAATAAATTACACTTCACGTAGTGTCATTTATTATCTGTGCTAAGAATCAAATGCATAGTCGTTTCGCAGGTGCTCCTCAACTCAGCCTTTCCTCAGACTCGCCGAATCACCAATCACAGTCTACCCACTCAGTAACTAAACTGATTTGCAGTTTTGCAGTGGGGGACTTTAATTTAAAGCGACTAAACCAACCCTGTACGCTCCGAACACTATCAACCATATGAGCGATAACTAATCAAAGAACGATATGTCAAATATAAATCAGTGATTGGACAGTGCGAACACCCGCGGACAAATGTCAGAATCAACAGGCCGATTCAGAAAAGTTTGAAAAAAAAGTTGAGCAGCATCACCATGTATTAATCAATAATTTGAGTAATACATGGTGATGCTGCTCTGTGATTGGTGGTTGGGCGAGTCTGAGGAAAGTATGAGTTGAGAAGCACTTGATGAATGTAGTGTGCGATGGATCTTGTGATGTGAATTAAGTAACAAGAACAAAAATAAATTAAAGTATCCACTAATCAAATCGGTTACTTTCTTAAATCTCATTCACATTATTATGTATTATTTATTTTTTCCTCCACTGCAAATCAGTTCTTGTTACTGCGCGGAGAGACAATAAACATGCACCTATATATTTATATTATATACTTACGACACCTATGTCAATCGTGGCGATCCCACGCGATCATTAGCAATCAGAGAAATCAAATTGCACTTTTTACGGCCGTTACCGGTACTTACGTTTAGTGAACAAGCTCGGCATGCTAGGAGCAAGGGGTACCTTAACGTCAAAATCTGCAGAACCTTTTCATTTTTTAATCATAACTCAATATTGCAACATAAAATCGAATATCTGAATCAACAGTGCATACTGTGTTTTGGTAAGCTCTATAGGCCTACAGACTGAATGAAATATTATAACCATTAGTGTATTTATTTTTATTACTTAATCGATAATTAGTAATAAAATTAATTAGAAATAAAAAACCATACTGATTATAATGTAAGACACAACCTAGAGCATTCAGTATAGGGCTCCCAAAACCACAGTGCGCTGTTGATTCAGGTTTTCGATTTCAAAGTCCATTCTTGAGATACAATTTAAAAATTAAACTTGTTTGAGGTTTTTGACGTTCGTAGAGGTATCCTTCCCTGCTAATGGGCGCAGTTTCGCTTTAGCTAAACGCTATGTGAGTGCTTTGAATAGGCACCGATAACCCCGATGGGTATTTATGGAGTGTGCCGTTACACTTTTTGAACTCACTTTTTTCCAAGAAATGCACCGAAAACCCACTGTTTTTTATGTGTGAACAATTTTAACTATTTTTGTTCATAGAAATTATTTGGGTAGTTTATTAATTTGGCCCTCGAAGTTTCCTCCACATTTCCATTTCACTGCCATTACGTCATGTCAAATGGACTGGGATTCTTCGCAAACTTAAAAATAATTGATTAGATTCATAGTATTGATATAATTTGAAGACGGTGTAATTCATTTTTAGTTTCATATGTAATCATACAACACAAAAATGAAGGACACCTTCTTCAAATGTAAAATTTAACTTCAAAGTGTAAAGGCACACTCCATAAATACCCCCCGATGTTGTGTGCCTTAAAACAATAAACAACAGCGAGTGCTTTGAAACTCGGTGTGATTGTAGGCTAAGCCATGTACAATTTCTCATCATTTTTTATTATTTTTATTTTATACCCGAAGTATTCAATTGACTATATTCGTTTTATAACTTGATGCAGGTTCATTCTAACGTGCAATTTACACAGTGTGCATTTGTATTGTCACGCATCTAGATCCTGCAAGGTCTCGGAGCTTGCATTTTTATGACTCCAGTAATTAGCTTCTCGTATACCAGAGGTTTGGATTTGGTCTATTTTTATAATAATATTTGTTATACAGTCCACAAACTCCCTACATTCTTCCACCTATTCTACTTCGTCCAGTAATTATACGGAGTCAGTAACTAAACTAATAAACATTAAGTTTTAAGTAAATATATCAGACTTTGAAAGTGTTATAATACAATTTAAAGTATTACCAAGTATTACGCAAACAAGAAATCAGCTTCGCAAATAAACACAACAAACGTTTCACGATTAGCGATGCCATGCAATCATTATTCCCCGTAGAAAATAGCCTAATGGTGGGGTACGAACAGAATATTGGTCATTACTTCGTGATGATATGTGCACATGATCGTGCCCTGCCACTGGGCACAACACCAAAAAATATGTTTTTATGCTCCATAATTGTTGTTATTTGCTATTTACTTATATTTTGCTCGTTGTTGCATGTTGAGGTAGGGCATGAATAGTTATGATTAATTATTTCTCGTTCTCGAAGATATGTAGTAACATTTGCGTATCATGTCGTAACAGTTGGCCATAAAACCGTTTTAGGTTGTTTGTATCGATAAACGGTCGTCGGTAATTGTCCACTTAAGAATCGAGGTGCCATGAACACATTTAGCAAATGGCCGTAATTGCGACCCATGGGCCAGAGTACCGAACGAGCGCACCTCTGTCCGCCATCTTTAAACTGAGACAAGTCACCGCGATAATACAGGTTCTTTTCAAGTTTCAATGCGTTATTTATTCAAATATAGACCCGATGCTAATGCGCCAAAAGCTCGTGTCATCAAAATATCTCAATGCCATCTCAGTGCACTGCGGACCCCTCTATACTACTTAGGCCCAGTTTTTCAGTTCTGCATATGGTTTGTTGGGTTACAGATTACGGACCGTCAGCTAACAACCCTTTTGAAAAACCGGGACTTAAACAGTTACGTATTATGTATTTAAAATGTGTTGCAGTGTGGGGGTCAAGAAGTTTGTCAGTAATGTCTAAAAATTACAAACGTATCAAAACACGTTGATCATCCACCACGAACACGATTAATTGGACTAAAGTCGATTCTCTGCACTTTTTTGAGCATCGTTTTTAAAATGCCATTTGAACGACTGAAACCCATTTCCTGAAAATAGCTCCTGCAACAAACGCTACCCTCCTTGCCTCATTGACCTTCCAACATTCGTGAAACACCGCTTTGTGTCGGGTATAATTACAAAGTTACAATCAATCTATAATATCACAACTCTGCATGTGGACAATGACAACACTACGCATGGTGAGATCAACGCGTGGATCCACAACGAACCTTGCTTGGTCTTGGCATTCAATCGGCAAAATTGTAAGTGATCATACCCACTTACAATACACTCACACTTACGAGTAGATAAACGCAAAACATACACGTTTGTATTATTGTCCATCCATCACAGTTACAAGAACTAATTTTCAGTGTGAGAGATTATATCATTTATGAGGTGTTTCGTTGCTATGACGGCAACAAACTCATCGTTTTCATATGCAGTACCATATTATCGATTGATCTAAATAACCAAATTGGGGGTTTCAGTTTATATTAAACGACGTGTAATCAAAACGGTTCATAATGACAAGGCCATAGAACATATGCCCCGTAAGAGGGATAGGGCAGTGGCGACTCTGGAACAGATGAAGAGTAGAACAAAAGAGCTACCAATATAAAATCAGATCTCGTCATACTATGTCAATAATCTTACATGTCTCACTTGCCTCACCGGCGAGCCGCCACTGCTAAAGGGCCGACGTCATATGACCTTGTGGACTTGTGGCTGAGTACGTCGATAAACATAAAGTACTCTAATAGTACAATCGCTCGGAATTTTGTATCGTGTGTTCTCGTTAGATGCAGCTGGGATTGAGTCATACAACAGCCATCGGACATTCCTTCATAACTATTACAAATACCACAATACCAAGTTAGTCACACGAAGAGGAACATGAATGATGAGTTCCTCCCTGGGTAGATTTCCTACGAAAAATACAAATAATTATTATCTATACTTAGCTTATAAGTTATATCGCTTGTGTTTGACTGGCAATTCAATCCTGTGTTTCAGTGGAGGTTCATTAACAACACAACCACATTAAGCAGCCCGGCAAGCTGTTACCTAACAGTAACACAATTCTTCCAAAGACAACGGAGAAGAGACACTGGTTTCTGCTGTACACGGTCCTGCAGTGCGTCCCAGTCTAGAGACCACCCGCTAAACTGAAGCAGGGATGCTGCAGCGATTGTGTACAAAGAAAGTTACTGCACGTGAATCTCAGTTCAGGAAATGATGCGGTGGGTTAAATGACGACCCACGCAACAATTACTTTCCTTTGCAGCAAATAGCAGAGCCGGGCTCTCCAGACTGCTGCGTGTGCGTGTGCGTGTGCGTGTGCGTGTGCGTGTGCGTGTGCGTGTGCGTGTGCGTGTGCGTGTGCGTGTGTTGTGCGTGTTAGTGCACTGTTATAGACCGTATCATGGCGGATTGTGAGACGAGTAGCCACAACACGTATAGGGATACATACTGATTATAGCACCGACAACTAGTCATTAATCAATTTAACTTGTTAAGGTGTAATAGCCAGCGATAATGTAGTAACCCTATTAACACTGAACATTCTACGTTATGTATTCCCTGCGGAATTATTAATGCCACAATAATAATGGCCGATGCTGAGTTCTCACGAAGCGTTGCAAATTATGCTTGGCTCTCGCTGCTCGCGGTTTAGTTTCTCCATCTTGGCTATGTTCTTAAACTATAACATGGCCAAGAGTAAAGTAGTTTATAGTCCCTACCGTTTAGACAATAAACTATAACATGGGATGGCCAAGAATAAAAGCGAATAAGTTATAGTAGTAACGTTTACACTTATTACTCGGAGAAGTGTGTACGTATGCATCTATACAGATTGATAAATAATGTAAAATAATTGATTGGACCACGGGCTACATCTACGTTCATGGGACACACCGCCCTGAGTAATAACTTCAAAACAGTAGATAGTTATATTGAGCCTATTCCTGAAAAAAATGACACATATTTGAAAATTAATATTTGATAACACGAGCATTCAATAGGAGACAGGGAGATTGATTATTTGAATTTATTCTACCATTACCTCTGTATAATTTACAGGTCCACTTAAAAATTTTTTATTGAATCAATCAATACTAATGTGGATGAATTGTACACTGGGAAATAGTTGAATCATCTATAAATGGATAGACAATACCACATTTTATATATTTATAGGAATATATTAAACAACGTTTGGGCGCATTGTATTTCACTAATTCCATTTGGACGGAGCGTAGCTCGAAGCATGTTAGCTTATGTTTCGACGAGTCAGTAGTCACTAATGTACACAACATAGATACAACACTGCAACATTGTAGTTGATCACTATAGGCTCTCGAGTATCGACTATCGAGGCAGGCAGCGCATATGCGATTACATTCGAGGTGTAAATCGATTAGGCGCCGATAATTCGATATTGAATACTAAAACATTCCGACCGATATCGACCGATAGTAGAATAATCAACATGTGATGTGTAAATTATGATCTAAACACTGGTTACATTTTTGCGAGTAAAATTACTCTTGAAAGGCACATCCGTAGTCCACTCCATAATGTGGTGGTTTTTGTTTGAAACTGTCAAGTTAAACTTGTTGATGGAATTTTGTATCAAGAAGCCATTGTCATTTTGTCAGATGATCAAATAAAGATTGTGGTGTCTGTTTGAAATTGTCAAGTTAAACTTGTTGATGGAATTTTGTATCAAGAAGCCATTGTCATTTTGTCAGATGATCAAATAAAGATTGTGGTGTCTGTTTGAAATTGTCAAGTTAAACTTGTTGATGGAATTTTGTATCAAGAAGGCATTGTCATTTTGTCAGGTGATCTAACAAAGATTGTGGTGTTTGTTTGAAACTGTCATGTTAAACTTGTTGATGGAATTTTGTATTGTCATTTTGTCAGGTGATCGAACAAAGATTTTGGTTGTTGTTTGAAACTGTAAAGTGTATGAAATGTTTCATAACACCACATCGTGAAACATTGATGAAATAATTATAATGATGGTAGAGGGATGTCTGCACCTCTACAAGAAAGATGACAAGAATTACAAGGACTCAACCAAAGCTATGACAAAACTATGACAGACAATTCTACCACATATGCGGTATAAAAAAATACAATAACAAAAATAACAAATACAGGTTAACTAACTTAACATTTTATTCGTTTACGTTTGCTTTACGTTTGCGTTTGCATCGAAGCCCTTTACGTTACCATTTTCCCGTAATCGTTACCGTTCCAGTTAACGTTCCCGGGCTATTGTGCATCGTTTTTATAGAACACATTCACTCGACAACATTGAATCTAAATGGGTTACCCATTCAAAGTGTGCATGTCACGTTTTAATACCCCACTAATCATGTTTATGCTAGAGCTGTACCTTCATTAACTGTATATCATCACTTATCTGTAAGACCTTGGTCCCGATGTAAAACTAAATTATGGTTCGTAAATTTCGTTCGTCAACTTGTATTGAATCTCAATTAGTGACGAAGCTAATAATGCCGCTTGACATGGGCAGAGGGACGCGCAAGCGCAGTAGACCACTCTCTGTTTGCCGAGGGAGATGTGGCCACGGTACATTGCAGCATCACGCGGCACTACAATTAAACTCTACGGTGATTTATACGCATCTTTAACTCTGTTTGTTTGCAACATCGCCAGCCGGCCGAAGTAGTTTCTTTCTTTGGTGACTGACCGACCGGTTTACAAGCAAAGAAAGCTCATGTAATCTTTTCTTATCTCGCCTCATTTCTTATAACATTAGTCAGGTGCGAAATCTCTCCGTCTCGTTTCGTGCATAAATATATGCTAAATTGTAAATCCGTTTTCAAGGATGAATTTCCCATTGTTGGTTGTCAAATGTGAGTGAACAGAATGACACATCAAGCACTCACACGTCTGCTCACATCGTGAGGAATGTGTGTATTTGGATTAAGTTTCCATGTCATTAATTCATACACCAGTATTATTTCGAACAAAACTACAAACTACCACATGACCCTTTAAAACCAACTATTTTAGATTTTGCGGCTTCTGTCTAATGCACAACAAAGTGCATCTTATTGCAATTATTCTACTAGTCATGCGCGATTATCAATTCAGTTTAGCTGATGTAAAGGAAAATGAGGTCAAGATAAAATGGTCATGCAACTTGTTTTTGTTTCTCAATTACCCCATGTTGGGTTGATTGAACATCGCGGTACGGATAAACAATCTTAAAATTAAAACCACCTACCATAGAAAATGTGATCCATCCATCCTCCGATGTAATATGATGTAGAAGAACAGTGTAACCCACATTCTGTCGTCCGTGGGCTGGGTTATTAGCGAGGTTACATCATCAACAACGAATTGGTTCCAATAACATTAGTTGAAAGTAATCGTCTTATTCCGTGTTCTTCATGTGAAACTTGTTTCCATAGTCACGACTAGGACGGTGGATCATCTAACTGCAATCATTGTCTAGTCTCACACAGGAGACCATGATGTGGCAAGACACAAGAACACACCCTTAACAGTTACCTCACACAAGTTACAAAAGATTGCGGTGCTAAGGAACAGTGATGGGGTATTGCAGCTCATTCATTAGATTCATTCTAGTGTTATTTTTCTTGACTTCTCGTCTGCTTTTGATTTTGGTTCTTGAGTCAATTTACCATAGTGTGGTAAACTCACTACACTCTACCACTTTGATTTGGACAGGCTTTACACGGTTCAATACTTTCGTCAAACTTATTGAATTTAAGGACAAAAAAACATCAATTAATAGAAGCAATATTGTTGCAGTTTTTAAACAAACTGTTATTGATTCGCTTTTGTTCTTGAATTCAATAAGTTTGACCAAAGTATTGAGTCGTGTAATGTCAGCGATTTTTTAAATTCATATGCATCACATCTCATACATTAGTTGGGATTCTACTTTTCACTAGTCATTTTTTTCGCACACCAAAAAACTTACGACTAAATGCAATTTAGAAACGAATATATGAGGAGAAATTTAAGTGTTAATTTTTGTTTTAGTATGAATCGACAACATGATCATCACACGATCAACACGGCCGTTATGTCAACTCTAACGACAAGCAGAGTTATATTGGGCCTATTGTACCTTGAGCATAGACGGGGAATTACGTCTTCATTATATGGTTACTGAGAATTTTCGTAATGATGATTTATTTAAGGAAAGTTGGAATAAACCTATACGCAAGCATTAAACGCGTAGGTAACACTTTTAATTGATAGTGGGACCCGTTCTCTAAAAATGCAATGTGATGTACACAGATTCTCTATACCTGCATTGCAATGCACAACCCACATAGTTGACTGGCGCTTCTATGACCGAGACAGCTTTCTTTTCCTCGCAGAGATGATACATACCGGCTGCAGCACCTCTTTGGCAACCAGCTTGATCGCAGACAGCGTAGCTGGAAATAATCTTCTTTTTTCTACTATTTGGTGTAGAACTATATACTCGACAACTAGGTAATATGTAATGTCGGGGGGTGATTGGAGGAAATTGACGCGTAGAACGTAAAAGGGAGGAAAGGGGAAAGGAGAGGACGTGGACTGCCTTTCGTCAGGCTTCTCCACCTCGATCAGTATGGCTAGGGTGGCCCTACCAGAAGCATACGCTTCCGCCGGCATAACTCTCAAAACATAATAACATAACTCGCATAACTCACCAAAGCACGCAAACCTGTCTACCATAGAAGTCCCTTCATGGGAACGATCTCCCACATTATGAAAGAACACACATTTCTATTAGATTTAACATTGTTTTGACATTAATTCGATCGTTTCATTCGTTACACTGTATAAGAGGCAGTTTGAATGACTTGATATCCTGAATGGAATTACTACCTCAATACACTTGTCATACTTTATGTTTAAAACACATTTTATTTGTGAACATGTTTTTAAAACGAGTTTCGTCGAGTGCTTGGACGGGACTTTACGTTCGTGGAATAGCACCATGTTCACGGAATTGAATTTATTTGAAGTTTGAGCAATAAACACAACAATGTATTGTTCAGTTAGGATGTTTGTATGCAGAATTATTATCATCATCACGTTCTGCTTCACTTCTTTCAGTTGCGAAGATCATCCACCATTGTGTATTATGAAGTAAATAGAACTGGTGTTTATTTGAAACAGTTGACAGATAATGGTCATAGTTTTTTTTTTTTTTTTTTTTTTACATTCTTGTAATGAATATAATCAACAAGCAACAAGAGTAAACCAAGACTTGATTTGATTTGACATTTGGGTTTTACCACGCATCTAAAATAGTTTTGTCTAATGACCATTTTCATGTGAATGTAATGACAATATTATTACCATCAGCGTTTTTGATATTTTCATCTTTCATTTCTAAAAAGAGCAATCTTGTTGTGTCGGTAATACTTATTACTTGGAACTTCTTTATAATTTGTTAAATATTAATTGTTTCTAGCTGCTTTACTCTGATTTATCAATAGTGGTTTATAATTTTATTAAAATAAATTAGATTATTAAGGCAGATATTGGCTTGTTCTTGTCATCCATTATAGTTTAAATTCTAATTGATAGATACAACAATTAAAAACAATGCCAACATATATAATTAATTTCAAATGAAACATGTAAATGTTTGAATCTATTTCATCCCAGCATTGCGACGCAATCACGGTTGGTGATTGCAACTCAAGTAGCTTCACACTGTATTCTCTAATCACGGTCAGCGCCCGGCTAGCCGTGTCACGTATGATGTAATCCTACGCGAACCTGCACAGAAGCTATGTTGCTTTTTCTTCGCAGGTAAGTAGTCAACCGTACTTACAAAATTCACCCCTGTTTCTTTGTATTCCCCCCCCCCCCCCCCCCGTGTTCACAAAATCTTGAAACGTATTCCTTTTATCTTTGTCTAGACTTAATGCCACACTTCAAAAAGTTTTACCATGATTATTTATGAGATTATTCATAATAAGAGAAAAGTAACAAATAGTGCAGTAATAATAGTAATTACAACATCACAAAATAATAATAAACATCGCAACAACAATAATAAAAAAAAACATAATAACTATGATAATGTCGTTTTAGTAGAGGTCCTTGCGCTTTGAATGTGCCAACCTGCTTGGCTTGCAGTAATCACCTGACTTGAGAGTCAAGTGTCCAAGGTGGGTCCATCAACTTCTGAAGGCAACGACGAAACTCTGTTGATGTGCGAGACAGAGAGGTAAGTGCTCAGTCAACACAGACAGAAACTGCTACAGCTACAAGTCTGTCTCGTTCTAAGATTAGGATTATAATGTGACAAGTGGTCGACCTAAAAACAACTGTACAAGAAAACTGCAACCAATGCTTGTTAGTGACATAATTACTGTCCACCTCCAAGGTGTCCCCTGTCTTTCCTTCACGATCTCTCTCCTCGTATGAGTCCATCGTATTCGTGGGTTCAATTAATTAAACTCTTCGGGAGGTACGCCTCTTCAAAGTAGTGTTGCACTTTCTATGCGCATAACTTTTATGGTATTGCGACGGTGACACACACACAAACTGACTCACAAAAATTACTAGGCTTTCAGGTTATGAAGAGTGATGCCAAAATAAACCCATTTGCATAGTAATGTGCAAGGTATTGCGTACTTGCGGAGAGCTATATATTATCATTAGGCTGTGCAATTACAAAGAACGCAACCTGTGAGCCTGTTGACGCCGTCCTAGTACTCTCGATCGTCCTGGTTGAGATGTGCCAAGAAGCCAGGACCTACTATGTAGAAATATGGATACGTTGCCGCACAATTTTATTGTAAAAATACGCCTAGCTGAATTTATGTCCAGCTGTCTCACACTGTTGCCTTGAATTGATATTCCAGCCTACCCTGTTCTCACGTGTCACGTATTACTGCAGTCAGCATTAATTAACAAGTATGGACAATGTAAGAAGCGTCTGCACACATCGTGGGTTGGATTGTGGCTGCTTCAGCTTGAACAGGTTAATCGTGTAGCATTGCCACAGACGCGAGGGGATTGTTTCCATCTTGTTGTATTGGTCATGTTATCGCACTCAACCATCGCGGTAATAACTTTCTTCGGATTAATAACTTAATTACTAAACGAAGACCAACCCACTTCTATTGTTTATCTCGATTGCTTATCCTCTTACTGGAGCCTCATTACTGGAGCTGTAGGTCATAGGGGTCACTGTTGTTACAGACTTGCATCACATCGTATGTAACACCAGTAGTGCTCCCTTGTGCCTACGGCGCCATCTTTAACAACATGGCGCACATTTCAGAAACACAATAGGTTCGTTTGCAAGTGTGGTGCTACTACGTCATATACCAGATAATTGCTATAGTTGGTTCCAACCCAATTAAGCGTTTGGGTTATATCCACTTGCGCACGTGGTTTCCAGAGTTTTAACTGTATGAACTTGCGGCCACCATCTGACTGATACCTTCCCGTTCACAAGGTACCACCATTGCTCCCATCTCACGTCTGCCAGTATTCTGCATTAGTCCAATTTGTAGTTTAATTACAGTTTAATTTCATTGTAACCTCACAGAAGGAGATGTTGTTAGTGTGTAGATAATCGATGTCAACATTCCCATAATTGAAGGAAGAACTCACCTTCTCAGCCACCTTGGCACAGGCTCGCATTTGTGTAACTGTGTGTCACCGAATCGACTGTCGCAGGAGATTTTAGCATGACTGACGTGTACAACTTTCAAGAAAGAAAGCGACGGCTAACGGGCTAAGTAGCCCTTTCAGGTTAATGTTTGGCAGGGTGTTAGTTGGGTTGGAACCAAGTATAGACCTCATATTCGGTGACCGAATGAATCGTGGATAGGAAACTACACTCGGAAGTCTCTCACTCAACACAAAGTAAAAATGATAGCACATTTAAACTAGGCCCATAGTTGATGTACAAATGAAATACATTTTGCGACCTATATCAGGAAGATGTGATAATCTTGAGGCATGCATCGTTCCTCAATTGTCTCCTGTTGTCTTTAAAACACCAATAAACTTTCATCATGCCTTCGGATTCAAAGCAGACGTACAAAATGTTACACTTCTGGGCCCAGATTCACAAAGGTGCCTAAGTGCTAAGACGTCCTAGTTTAGGCAAATCTTAGTGATATAAATCACCAATATGTCTTTCTGCAATGTTATAAAGATAAAATATAGTAAAATATGAACAATTTAACTAATAATATTTGATTTGTGAATGAGTATTAATTTTAGACATGATTTATCTTGATTAATCTAGCTAGAATTTGCCTAACTTAGGACAACTTAGAGTTACGCATCTTTGTGAATCCAGGCCCTGGTATCACAGACATGAATTATGATTTATTGTAGATAGATGAGATAGATATAGTATAATTCAATATATACTCTATTATAGATTATAGTGTAGATACGTCCGTATTTCATCATGCACAGTGACTACATAATGTGTAAATAAAAGCAGGCAAAACGAAATGAATCCAATGCCTCTGAATTTGTGTATTTTTGTATATTTTCTGTCTCAGGTTTAGTTGTACTAAGTACTAGCTGTACTGTACACTCTGTACTACTAGGAACGCCACAAGTTGTTATGTTTGTTTTATTTCCGTTATATAATAAAATATTAGGACAAATAAGTTAGAACAATTAGAATAAATTAGTAAATTACAATTCATTATATTACCCTTTTGGTTGTACAGAGAAGTTGTCAGTCAATCAAATGATAAATATATCATTACAAAATAAAATATGCATAAATTCAGCTTTATTGCGCTCGGCCATGGTCGGGTAAGATCGCGTGTGAGCTGGAGATATCCGAACGCATCGTAGCCATAATATAACAACAACGTCATGCGGGGCTAACCTGACACTTGAAATGTGTTTCTCAGGATATTTGAGGCCATTTGATTTAGTAATAGGACGAGTTTTATGTATTCATTAAATTTCTGTGTTTATTAGTTGTGGGAATTCACTTTTCCCGCTCATATGCGAAGCGGGAGACGTAACAAGTGTGATTAATGTGTTCGTAGGTGAACTCGCCAAATCTTACCGGACCCCGCCTCCCCCTCCCCCCCCCTCTCCCCCGCACACAATCAAACCATGATATACTGACCAATCACTTCACCCAGCTTTTTAAGATGGATTTGGCAAAATGAGTGTGGTTTAGTTTGCATGTTGTGTAAGTTGCTGTTTTCTTTTTTTATTTCATTTGTTGTAAAGATTTATAAAATTACGTTAACTAACCAACATTCAGATCTGCCACATTAAGCATAAAGCAGCACAGTATATACACTAGGTTTAAGGTTTTAACGAAGTTGAATCAGGCCAGTATAGAATGATGGAGCTAGAAGAGAAGTTAAAACTATTTCAAATCGGTATCTCTTAGCCCAGCCAATAAAAGGTGACCTTTTATCAATCCGGCCAATGGTAGAGATCCTACTAAACAAGTTAAAAAATTGTGTCTTAGATCTTAGAAAGGGAAATCAGTTAAGTTACTGAGTGGGTAGACTCTAAATGTGAATTTATTTATTTATTTTATTTATTTACGAATAAATTTTACTCTAATAATATTGTATATTTTGGTAATCGAAGGTACGTCCATAATCAACAGTAGTCAAATTAAAGGTTTACTATATTATGATCTACATGTTTCCCCCTCTTGTTACATTGAGATAAAGCAATGCTCATTACACCAGTCGAGTTCTGTTGCCAAATGGTTCGACTAACACGCTTACAAACAATTAAGACTACATTACCTATTTAAATATCACTTCAAGACAATTTAAACTAAAACAAATTGTAAACTACTCACGAAATACTGGTTGTGTTTCATTGGAACATTACATAAAAGCAGTGATCAAATTATTTTAAAGTGCAGTAGTAGTAGTCCCAAGCTCTTGTATAATTCAAACTATTATTATTATTATTATTTCTTTATTCATAACATAAACAGTTACATTTTATGTGTGAAAGTTTGGTCATAAGACACAATGTTAAAATAAGTTCTTTAAATTCAAATTGAGGTACTTGGGTCCTTTGAAATTTAAATTAATGGGGGACTAGTATATACTTAGTTTTAGGATTAAACAAATAAATTATACATAGTACGGTATACACTAAAATTAAGCATTGAAGTGAATTGCACCGACTGAATAGTCTTGTAACTATAACTGCAGTAAATTATAAACCTTGAGTTAACCAACTAGATGTAGAATGCTTTGCAGTTTGCACAGACTTTCTATACGTGAGATCACTTGAACATTAATGTCTTTAGCTACCATTGTATTGTTTGAAAGGGAGTGTCAAGAACGTAATGGTCAAGACGTTTATTATTACTTTCAGGAAGTTTATTTGACAGCGTCTTCAGTTTAATGGAATGATAATTGTTCTTCTGTACTGCCCCAACATACAAGTACAAATGAATAAAGCGCATCTCCATATTTACACGACGCAAGCCTTAAGCCAAGTAGTTGCAGCCATAACAGATGTAACAATAACACGCCTTTGGCGGGATTGGCTTCGTCGGACGCACGGAAAGCTCTTACTTGTCGGAGGAAGGAAGTGGATGTGGCCGAAAAATCACGCACTTAGACATGTACATTGACAGTCTTGGGTTGTTTGGTCATAGAAATGTATTGTTATTTAGACAAACAAAAAGTGGTTCTCTTTGAAACGTCATCAATAAATTATGTTCTCGGAATGTCGGCCATATTGTATCTTTATAAATTATTATTTTAAATACTTCCCAGATTAAAGTACATTTTCGGTTGGGATTAAAATACTCCAGTAATTTATGATTTTAGCAATCAATGTCTAGGCCCTATACAGCAGACGCCAGGCGATATAGGCCTCTATATCACACAGGTACACGCACGTGTTAACATGTAAACAAACAATCTAGGGACGAGCATAGGTTGCCGCACTTCCATTGAAGTTGCATACTCGGCTACAGTACACACACATTTAATATATATATCTATGGTTTGGTGACCAGAGTGATTTGACTTGTGCTAGTTCAATTAATAGATATCAGTTTGGACTAAAATAATTACGTGCATCTGTATAATAGGTATATTGTATTGAACTTTCGTTTTTGGTACAAAATACAATTTCTTTTGCAAACACATTTGCGGCCAGATGTAAAGTCAACCGTCAAGTTAATTAGGCATAGGATTTGTTGATATACAGTCGTTCCATTTCATGCTACTTTCCATAAAAAAGAAACTCCTAAAAAATAATATACACAGAAGTCGACTGTACATCTGGCTGTCAAACTCGCACACCTACATAAGCACCAAAATCATATTTTACTATAGTGTAGACTCTTGAGTCATTGCTCATTCTTGAACCAAGACAGCTAAGTCATGTACACCAGACGGAATCAGACTGGACCACACACTCTGATGCTTATGTGTATTATATCACATGCAGACGCATCGCGACATCTTCATAATGCAGCTACTGACACACTCACTTTATTGGTGCCAAGGTATTTGTTTGCACTTTCATTACTTTAAGGTTGGTCTTCAAAACGGACTCGTAAAAACGAAATTTATGTCTAGTCAAACAAGGCTTTGTTTAGCACATCGAGATTCGCGGACGATCGCGGCTCAACACATTCAAGAGATAATATAAATGTCGCAATCGCATGCGTGTTGTTGGCACTTTTATGAACCTGTCCTACAAATTTTAGCTAACTAAAATTGACCCGCGTTAAATATACATATTTCAAGTTTCTTCATGAATGAAAGTGGGAATTTCAAATCTACCTGGCTGGCTATAACTTAGAATACAGGTTGTCGGTTGGTAATTATGTATGTCTATAAGCGTTTTAAGTATTTTATTCATTCGAAGCGTTTTAAATAGTGTGAATGGGAAAGGTAGTATACCGGTACACGTTTTAACGATTATTCCAACAGGTGTAATAATATGGGTAAACTGTGAAAATGGTGTCAAAGTAGGTACAAATAGCGGAAAGAGTATGTCTACTGGGAGTGAAAATATAGGCATATTAGAAATGAGGAATTTCACACAGATATAACAGACAGAAAACTTTGCAATACTCTCAATTTAAGCCTATGTAGCTGTGAAAGGCTTGATATTACTTTGGTTTCTTCTTTCTTATCTATGACTATTGTAAGTCTTATAAAACTCCATCGCACATAGCTGTCGCTACTTTTACGATCACCATTTTTACTCAATCTCAATCATAAATATTATAGCTACTATATTATATTGTAGGCTTTGGTTTATATATTACAACAGGAGAGGAACAGCTTGCTGTGTCACTTTTTTAATTAATCAAACTTTCTTTCATTACTTGCAACAATACTTTGGTATACTTATTTCTGTGGTCAGTGGGAATTATGTTGACAATTTCTGATCGTCAATGTTTCGATCCTGATGACGTAATTATTAATATTATTTCTGTTTGATTAACACTGCAGCTCTTGCTATCTAAGCGGTTTCGTTGCCTTATGGACTCAACATAAAATGTCAAGTGATGTATTCTTTTCTTCCGGCCGTTGTATACACAGTGGCGTTTTTTGAAGGAGGGGAATGGCTGGGCTATAATAACCCTCCGAAATCTCAGCTATAATATGTGTGTCTACAATGAATGTATAGTAAATAAATAATAAATAAAACATTCATAAACGTAATCATTTATATAAGTGAATTCATACTAGTACAACCAGCCTGAATTTCTAATAACAATTTACCATTTCTTGCCATTACATATTCCACCTCACCCTTCCTCACGTATAGCCCATATATATAAGCAAACCTTAACAAGAAATCATTATTATTCGTTTTTGAATATGAGCACGTATTGAACTCTCAAGAATTAACAAGTAGCATATAAGTATGTGTATAAACCAGCCATGACTACGGGTTTCGGTTGACTGAACTAACTTATTTGTAACCTTTAATTTACATTTCGGCACATCGTGTTTTGCCAATGATACAAATCAAGGCGGTGAGTGGATGTTACAATATGGAAGTAAACTCCACATGACATCCATGCCCAAACCGGTACTCAAACCTGGAAATGAATAGCGGTTCACCCACAGACAACTTTGGTTTACCAGATCAACAGCTATAATTGACCAAAGCCACTAAACGGGAAAATCTGATCCAACCCACTAATCCCGGTTCACATGTTCATGTTTCACCTCTGTTGTTTGGAAAAAAAAAACATTTCACTTGTCTACTATCGTACATACATTGGATGACCACAAGGAATACATAATTATTCACAATATTTACTTTTCATTGTCATTTTGCCTCTTGCCCTCTCCCATGTTTACGTTCTATCTATGGAAGCGGGAGCGGGGGGGGGGGGGGGGGGGGTTGATTTAACACACTGTCCCCCCACTCCTGTCTCTTAGCCTCTTACTGAGACCTATTTCTAAATGTTCCTTTGCGATAATTTCAATGTGTTAACAGTACTTTTTAAGATCTTTTTGTTATTATAATAATTTGTCTGAAATAATAATTGACTGTAATAAAACTAATCCGTACGATCATCAATAAACACGTTTCAATACGATTGTTTGTGAGTTTTGTTACTAGTGTACAATATAAATGCTCTGCAAAATGGGGGAATTAATTAATTGGTATTTAAAAAATATAGATGTAATATTTGAGCTTGAAAGTGCTGCTCGGGAATCAGCATCAATCATAAAGTGGATCCAGAGCAACCTTGTGAATGCTTGTCTGAGCCAATCAGCGGGTAGCTTTACACAATACTTACATTTGACTGGTCAAGCTTCACTCATATGTGACGTCATCATTCAGGTAAGTTCTGTATACACTCCTAATTCCTAAGTACAGACTATAGTGACGTAAGAGTTAGTACGAGGGATTGAGACAACGTGAATCACGCTTGGCTATCACTAATCCTGTTTCGAATGCAATTGTTTTGCCCCGAACATCCTTCCTAAGGCATGTGAAGGAGGACTTTATCATTATCCACACAAAACAAATCTAGCATCTTCATTCGATGAAGGTACAACTTAACAATAAACATCGAAATGATTTAGATGTTTATTGTATTTTAATGGATTACAATAAATTTGCTGAAATATTAGGTATATATGTACAGAATAATGTAATTAAAGACTAGTACAATAATATTTACGATTATTTATAACCTTGATAATCTTGAATGTAAGCATGTATTGGACTCTCAAGAAGTAACAAGTATTAGGTAGTAATCTTAGTTTACTACTGTATAGAAAGCAAGCTGTAAGTAATCCGTTGTCTGTGCTGTAAGCCATGTTGCTATGGAGCTGTCTAACTGAGAACGTATATCTCCTTTATTGTGTATTCTTGCAACATTTTGTGCCGTGTAAGGTGTGTCCCATGTGTGTCTGTACTAGTATCGTTTAAAATTTAATTAATAAATAATAATAATAATGATAATGATAATAGTAATAATAACAATAATAATAATGAGTACAAATCGGCCACGACCGTACATAGCATCCACAGTTCGGTTTGGAAAAAATAATGTGGACAATGATATATTAAGTAGTATAGCCAAATGTGGGCATTTGAGAAGCAGAAGAAGAAGAAGAAGAAGAAGAAGAAGAAGAAGAAGAAGAAGAAGATATATTAAGTAGTTCTAAGTAGATTTTAATAAGGTAAACACATGGAAATACTTGACATTTGTGTCCGTACAACATGTTTATGCCGGTTTTGACCGAGTTTGTATGTATTGCAACAATAAAATAATAATAATAATAATAATAATAATAAAAATAATAATAATAAAAATGATAATAATAATAATAATAATAATAATAATAATAATAATAACAATAATAATAATAACAATAAAAATAATAATAATAATAATAATAATAATAATAATAATAATAATAATAATAATAATAATAATAATGATAATAATAATAGTAATAATAACAATAGTAAAAATAATAATAATGTTAGTTAATATCTTACTTCAGAAAATGTTAACATTATTTTTACTTCAAAGCCGTTTTTATTGCCATACCATATTTAAATAATTATTTCGAAGTAGTTCACGTATTTTTTAAAATTATTTTTAGAACATATTTTCTACTTTCTACTGCTTATAGATCCGGCGACAATTCCTAAGAATAACTTGCAATATCAATGAAAACCCAGCCATGTTAGAAACTCATATCACGTATTTTATATATATCACATTAGATCTCAAAACGTTGTTGTGCTAAATTGGCTTGTGTTGTATTTGTTCACAATAAGAGGCATTACTTTACTTCACTCTTTTGTTCCGTCTTGTCAAGGGCACTGCCACACAAGCTTCGGGTTATAATACAAGTATAACTAATGTCTGCACGATAACTTTGCATTGATAAGATCTGCATTATCTAGGCAAACTATCCGCTTATCTCGTTATAGCATAACTAACTTTTCTTGAATGTGTCGGCTTTCCAGTCACCATCTTTATCTTCAAGTTTCTCTTCACAGATTTGCACACAAGTTAATGACATAACAACCACTCAGAATCTTCTTTCCGTGGACGAGACGAAAGCAGCGGAGTTTAATTGATTTAATGGTCAAATTACACCGACGTGGTCTCTGATGAGATGAGATATTATATAACGACATTGGCATAAGAGACGATGGTGCTTGTTGCAACATGCACAGACCGCTTGTACACATGCTGACCCTTCTCTTTGTCTTCGTTTACATCGACCCTCGTCCAAACACTTTGACCCACAGTGGCAGGGTCGTCCCATTTATGCAGCTATTGACCCTTCTTTTTGTCTTCGTTTACATATACCCTCATCCAAACACTTTGACCCACCTTACACACTTGATGAGTTGCAGGGTTGTCCCATTTATGCAGCTGTTGACCCTTGTCTTTGTCTTCGTTTACATATACCCTCGTCCAAACACTTTGACCCACAGTGGCAGGGTCGTCCCATTTATGCAGCTATTGACCCTTCTTTTTGTCTTCGTTTACATATACCCTCATCCAAACACTTTGACCCACCTTACACACTTGATGAGTTGCAGGGTTGTCCCATTTATGCAGCTGTTGACCCTTGTCTTTGTCTTCGTTTACATATACCCTCGTCCAAACACTTTGACCCATCTTACACACTTGATGAGTTGCAGGGTTGTCTTATTTATGCAGCTTGTCTTTGTCTTCGTTGTCCACAGACCCACATCCAAACACTTTGACCCACCTTACACACTTGATGAGTTGCAGGGTTGTCCCATTTATGCAGCTGTTGACCCTTGTCTTTGTCTTCGTTTACATATACCCTCGTCCAAACACTTTGACCCACCTTACACACTTGATGAGTTGCAGGGTTGTCTTATTTGCAGCTATTAACCCTTGTCTTCGTCTTCGTTGTCCATCGACTCCCGCCCAAACACTTTGACCCACCTTTTAAACTTGATGAGTTGCAGGGATGCCCCATTTATGCAGCTATTGACCCTTCTGTTTGTCTTCGTTGTCCATCGACTCCCGTCCAAACACTTTGACCCACCTTACAAACTTGATGAGTTGCAGGGATGCCCCATTTATGCAGCTATTGACCCTTCTGTTTGTCTTCGTTGTCCATCGACTCCCGTCCAAACACTTTGACCCACCTTTTAAACTGGATGAGTTGCAGGGTTGTCCCATTTATGCAGCTATTGACCCTTCTGTTTGTCTTCGTTGTCCATCGACCCCCATCCAAACACTTTGACCCACCTTACAAACTTGATGAGTGGCAGGGTCGCACCATTTATGCAGTTATTGACCCTTCTATTGTCTTCGTTGTCCATCGACCCCATCCAAACACTTTGACCCACCTTATAAACTTGATGAGTGGCAGGGTTGTCCGATTTATGCAGCTATTGACCCTTCTCTTTGTCTTCATTGTCCATCGACCCCCGTCCAAACACTTTGACCCACCTTTTAAACTTGATGAGTTGCAGGGTTGCCCCATTTATGCATTTATTGACCCTTCTATTGTCTTCGTTGTCCATCGACCCCCATTCAAACACTTTGACCCACCTTACAAACTTGATGAGTGGCAGGGTCGCCCCATTTATGCAGTTATTGACCCTTCTTTTGTCTTCGTTGTCCATCGACCCCCATTCAAACACTTTGACCCACCTTACAAACTTGATGAGTTGCAGGGTTGCCCCATTTATGCAGTTATTGACCCTTCTATTGTCTTCGTTGTCCATCGACCCCCATTCAAACACTTTGACCCACCTTACAAACTTGATGAGTGGCAGGGTCGCCCCATTTATGCAGTTATTGACCCTTCTATTGTCTTCGTTGTCCATCGACCCCCATCCAAACACTTTGACCCACCTTTCAAACTTGATGAGTTGCAGGGTTGTCCCATTTATGAAGCTATTGATCCTTCTATTGTCTTCGTTGTCCATCGACCCCCATTCAAACACTTTGACCCACCTTACAAACTTGATGAGTGGCAGGGTCGCCCCATTTATGCAGTTATTGACCCTTCTATTGTCTTCGTTGTCCATCGACCCCCATCTAAACACTTTGACCCACCTTACAAACTTGATGAGTGGCAGGGTTGTCCCATTTATGCAGCTATTGACCCTTCTTTTTGTCTTCGTTGTCCATCGACCCCGTCCAAACACTTTGACCCACCTTACAAACTTGATGAGTGGCAGGGTTGTCCCATTTATGAAGCTATTGACCCTTCCCTTTGTCTTCGTTGTCCATCGACCCCCATCCAAACACTTTGACCCACCTTACAAACTTGATGAGTGGCAGGGTTGCCCCATTTATGCAGCTTCCCTTTGTCTTCGTTGTCCATCGACCCCCGTCCAAACAGTTTGACCCACCTTTAAAACTTGATGAGTGGTAGTGTTGCCCCATTTATGCAGCTATTGACCCTTCTTTTTGTCTTCGTTGTCCATCGACCCCGTCCAAACACTTTGACCCACCTTACAAACTTGATGAGTGGCAGGGTTGTCCCATTTATGAAGCTATTGACCCTTCCTTTTGTCTTCGTTGTCCATCGACCCCCATCCAAACACTTTGACCCACCTTACAAACTTGATGAGTGGCAGGGTTGTCCCATTTATGAAGCTATTGACCCTTCCCTTTGTCTTCGTTGTCCATCGACCCCCGTCCAAACACCTTGACCCACCTTACAAACTTGATGAGTGGCAGGGTTGTCCCATTTATGAAGCTATTGACCCTTCCCTTTCTCTTCGTTGTCCATCGACCCCCGTCCAAACACCTTGACCCACCTTACAAACTTGATGAGTGGCAGGGTTGTCCCATTTATGAAGCTATTGACCCTTCCCTTTGTCTTCGTTGTCCATCGATCGACCCCCGTCCAAACACCTTGACCCACCTTACAAACTTGATGAGTGGCAGGGTTGTCCCATTTATGAAGCTATTGACCCTTCCCTTTGTCTTCGTTGTCCATCGACCCCCGTCCAAACACCTTGACCCACCTTACAAACTTGATGAGTGGCAGGGTTGTCCCATTTATGAAGCTATTGACCCTTCCCTTTGTCTTCGTTGTCCATCGACCCCCATCCAAACACTTTGACCCACCTTACAAACTTGATGAGTGGCAGGGTTGCCCCATTTATGCAGCTTCCCTTTGTCTTCGTTGTCCATCGACCCCCGTCCAAACACTTTGACCCACCTTTAAAACTTGATGAGTGGTAGTGTTGCCCCATTTATGCAGCTATTGACCCTTATTTTTGTCTTCGTTGTCCATCGACCCCGTCCAAACACTTTGACCCACCTTACAAACTTGATGAGTGGCAGGGTTGTCCCATTTATGAAGCTATTGACCCTTCCCTTTGTCTTCGTTGTCCATCGACCCCCATCCAAACACTTTGACCCACCTTACAAACTTGATGAGTGGCAGGGTTGTCCCATTTATGAAGCTATTGACCCTTCCCTTTGTCTTCGTTGTCCATCGACCCCCGTCCAAACACCTTGACCCACCTTACAAACTTGATGAGTGGCAGGGTTGTCCCATTTATGAAGCTATTGACCCTTCCCTTTCTCTTCGTTGTCCATCGACCCCCGTCCA
Source organism: Isoperla grammatica (assembly GCA_945910005.1). Taxonomy (NCBI): domain Eukaryota; kingdom Metazoa; phylum Arthropoda; class Insecta; order Plecoptera; family Perlodidae; genus Isoperla; species Isoperla grammatica. The sequence continues at coordinate 106,286,271 of OX246737.1, read as the reverse complement.
AACACCTTGACCCACCTTACAAACTTGATGAGTGGCAGGGTTGTCCCATTTATGAAGCTATTGACCCTTCCCTTTGTCTTCGTTGTCCATCGATCGACCCCCGTCCAAACACCTTGACCCACCTTACAAACTTGATGAGTGGCAGGGTTGTCCCATTTATGAAGCTATTGACCCTTCCCTTTGTCTTCGTTGTCCATCGACCCCCGTCCAAACACCTTGACCCACCTTACAAACTTGATGAGTGGCAGGGTTGTCCCATTTATGAAGCTATTGACCCTTCCCTTTGTCTTCGTTGTCCATCGACCCCCGTCCAAACACTTTGACCCACCTTACAAACTTGATGAGTGGCAGGGTTGTCCCATTTATGAAGCTATTGACCCTTCCCTTTGTCTTCGTTGCCCATCGACCCCCGTCCAAACACCTTGACCCACCTTACAAACTTGATGAGTGGCAGGGTTGTCCCATTTATGTTCCTCGATATGAATGGTAGTTTATTCTTTTAAAGGATTTGGTTCTATACTACGGATTACCTTTATTATTTTCATAATTCTGATCTTTGATTATTAAGTAATGTTTGTACCATACTTCAGCGCATTTTCAGAAAAAAACATACCTTTCCCGCAAAAAATACTTGTTTTATTTTCACCCGTCATTTTACGTTAAACGGTGCAATCGACGTGTTTATCCCTGCTCTTGGGTAGAATTAGAGATATTGCAAGTTTGTAAGGATTGAAGGAAACCTAATGTGCTTGTAAAATAGAATACATTTTAAAACATTTATGTTGTTAAAATTCCATAAAACGCATAAACAAAAATGAATCATGATAATTTCGAAGTAATTATTTTTAAAATTGTAAGACATTCGTATATCTTCGTTTAGACATTTTAAAGAAATAAACGTCATTGTAGTGATGTATTTTTATAACTCATTTTTGTTTTTAAAGTTATATTTACACATATTTTTTTGCATGACTAATTAATTGAATATACTTAATTGAATGTAAGGTGTATTATTTGTATGATTACAACTAACACCCATACAAATTTGGAATAACGTGTTCATGTATATGTGGTGCCTATGTATTATATCTCAGTTAGGCCTACGTAGACACATGAATGTAAAATATAATAATAACAGACACTGGTTCTTTTCTCCTGCTCTCTTGGCATCTCCTCCCTGTTTTCGAAACAACGAAATCTTTGACCCTGAACAAACGTTGGCCTATACCTTCGTCTTAAAGTAGATATCACTGTTGTAAACTAAGATAAGTTCACACAATCATCGCCCGGACTCCCACAATTACGATCTCATTTGTTGTGTTTATATAAATATTTTGCTTTGTCATAAATACAAATAAATTTATGTGTGTTGATCATGATTATTGATAGTGTTTTTAATGACGTAATATTTTTTACACCTTGAACTCAATATTTAAACATATTATAGTGTTCATACTAAAATATACAAAATGTAAAGACAATAGGCTGTGTGACAAGGATTACATGTTACGTGAATGTTTAGGGGTAAAGTACGTTTCAGACCAACGGAAGTGTTTACTTTTAGGTTTTGATGTTTCTTTGCCTTCCCGCATTGGCCTTCCCGTTCTCGGGCGGGTAAAATACAATAAATACAATACACTCTATGAAGCCGTATCACATTTTGCAAAAAAATACCAACGATTTAAATATGTTTATATAAATAATTTTTTCAATCTTATCAGATAGTATGTTACTAGCGTAAATGAACAATTCATTGACAGTGATTTATGTAATAAGCTCATTATTTGATTTCGATTATATTATAAGGAAGTGTCTATTGCAAATTGGGTTGTTTTGGCAAAACAACCCCGAAACAACGTTACGTTTAAAACTTTTTTTCTTATAATGATTATTTCTATTACTATTATGGTTTTATGTGATGTCAATTTACGAAACGTTTACCCCCAGACATCGTGTGTTGAAGTCTTGGACCGGGAATCGAAAACTGGGCCCCAGAACTTATCATTTCACAACTACGTTTTAACTGGCTACAGCATTAAAGTTAACCTGTGTAATCATTTTGATCAGTGTCACTATTGTGTTTTCTTCATTTCCAATTGTAATCACGAAACAAGCGTTTAATGATGGTTTCATAATACCTGACATGTGTTTATGTTCATCTGTGATGTGAGGAGATTGACACCGGTAGAGATGGAATACAAGATTCTGAGCCGAGTTCTCTTATTGGCCAACTGATCAAGAAGACACTGCGGCGTCTCCTGTCTTTACTTCCAACCGCTGCTCCGTATTTTACCTACACCACGATTACACCAAATATGGTATTAGCCTCCCCCCCCCCCTTCCCATTTTTAAAGACACTCAATGATTGGTATGTATTCTGTAATTCGATTGTATGTGTTGAAAACTATTATCTTACACATTTTTGAAATCCAGGTGTTATTGTATTTGCTCTCTACTTTTGTTGTTGTTGTTATCAATTGAATAAGTTTAACTGATAAGTGTGTGATTAACGTAAAAACGTTTAGAGCAACATCTTGCCTTACTATAATTATTACTATGTCTTCTTCTTAGTTCTTAGTGAGTAATTTTTTAATGTATAATATTTCCACTTCTTGTTATTGTCGAAGTTCATAAATACTTGTTTTAAATATTGCTCGCAAGGAGTATTGTGGAGTATAATGTGGATTTCCCTTACTTAAAGATGTGTTTTTAAGGACCTTTTCAGGCAAGTGTACGTTTTATAAATACACATATATATATTTTATTTTGAAGTTTTAGCACTTACTTTTTAATTAATCACGCGAATAAAATTGTTATCATAAAGTTTTAAAACTTCTTTTACGTCTGCGCTGTTCAACAACGTGTTTCAAAATCATGTTTATTTCCACGTGTACACCTGTGTTTAGTCTTGTACGTGAATTGTGAATGAAACTAAAATCGTTCTATTTGTTCGTTTACTTGACCAATCTGTTTATCACAGTTTTAATCACTGCCACAATAATAAAAATTGTTGGTATAAGCAGGCTGTTGCGTTGCGTGCATTTTATACACAGTTGATTATATACGTTTGCTACAGTATCTTGCATTGCGGAAGCTGAAAATGCACCTCATGATTAAATTGTCTGTCAAATCGTTAATGTATTTTCAAATAATAAAACGTATATATATATATTGACAGAGCTGGAGCCGGTTTTTAATTGTATCACTTCAACAACTTTTTTTACATTCTTTATTGATTCCGATTCTTCATTCTATGAACCTCATTTGTCTGTCTGGTGTAGAAGCTGAATCTGCAAGAATTCCAAGTCACAAGTTAGGCAGGTTGATTCCGGATGTTCTGAATTCTGATGCTGGATGCCATGTGACGTCACGAGGCAGGAATGAAGATCACACGGAAGATATTCGTTGACTTATTAACTTCGTCAAGACACAACTGCTTCCAGTCTATAAACCTCCTGGGCCATCAGTGAAGAGCCGCCGTCCAACTACCTTCATCTGACGATGGGTCCGGGCAAAGGTTAAAGGATGATTTGCATTTAACTCCCTCCATGCTGTGACATCTATTGTAAAGTGCTGCTACGCATGGCCGCTCAGCTCCGCTACCCAACAAGGTGCTCAAGACAATAACATTGGATGGGCTTTAAATGTTGCCTTGCGAAATAATTTAAGATTTTTATTAACCCATACTTGGCCTGCACTTAACCCCAAGCTTAGGGTCAGATATCAACAAAAGTTCTTATTAAATTGTTGAATTAGTCAGCCGAATTGCAAAAAAATTACTCGCATAATACTATCAAACTATAATGATAATGCAATTTGAACATTAACTGTTGTGTTTGGCAACAGTGTACCCTACCCTCTTCACATGTGCTCAGCACAGTGTTGTCAGATTATCTCTCTGCTACGTCATTTATGTTTAGGTTTGTAGACATGGTAAATCAGTCTTCACACATGGATTCGCATGGCGCAAAGAATGTGTTTATTGAGATAGTTGATGATGATGATATTTGGGGTTTTACGTCCCATGTTTTTGCAACGAGGCTAATGGAGACGATAAGTGGGTGATTATGAGGATGAAAAAACCCCACATGACATCCATGTCCAAGCCAGGATTCGAACCTGGAACGTAGAGACCGCGGTTTACTAGACCAACGCCTAATCGACCCCGGCTATTGAGATAGAAATTAAGAAGCCTTTTTGGGATAAGTTCTTCAACAGGCAACCTCCTAGTAGAAATATTAGTTCATCGACTGTGTAAGTTTGGAAAGCTAAAATACTATTTAAATATGAAGATTAAGGAAATCAGAAAAGCAGGAGTATGCGCTAAGTTGAGGTGTGTATCCTGTGTTACCTTAAGACAGTATAATCTGTTACCAATAGAAATTAAGGAAATTAATAGTGTTGGTTTGTTTAAAATTAAATGTAAGGAGTGGATAGTGAAGAAAAAATAAATGTATGTAGGATGCCAAAATAGCTGTTAAGCTAATAAATAAAGTACATTACATTACATTACATTACATTACATATTGTACGTAGGTTACGATCAAGATATAAATACAGGAGAAAGCTCCTGAATGAATAGCGGCTTTGGTAGATGGATGCCAGATGGTTTGTTTTGAGGTGTACCGCATTGGTGAATTTGGCGTTGTAGCGAAATACTGGCTTATTACTAGGGAGTACTCCTAAGTAAATATTTAGGTTGCAACAGTGGCTTATCCAGGGGGGGGGGCGGCGGGGTGGCTAGAGCCCCCCCGAAATCCAGCTTTAATAATTATGCTCGGCAAATCATCTACATTTTCTCTACTAGCTTATTCAGGAAACCGTATAGGTGAAATTGTATGTTGTAATAATATAGTAATTTTTGTATGTTATGTATGTATGTATGTGTAATGTATCCCGTCCTGCAAAGGCCCCCAACTTCTTCTAAAACACATTGAAACCACTTTAAAAATGCGTATTGTTTTTAAAAATTGCCTGTGGCGCTATTGTGGGAGGCGTTCCCCCACACCCCCCATTGTCTCGCTTGTGGAGCACCTTTTTGCAGCTATGTTCTACTCTGAGCAGCCCCCTCCGATATATATTTCTACGTACGCCACTGGGTTGCAAAGTAGTTAAATATAGTTATTTCAAACATTATTTACTGTTTTATTTATGCAATGATTACCGAATTTGTATTTAATTATTCAATTGAACCCACCCCCATCTACTTGTACGCACATCTACCCTAAAGTAACACATGTACTCTGCAGTGATGAAACGAATGGTTCGTAGCATAAAGACGTCCAGGTCATGGGTCAAATCGAGTCCCCAATATGTGACGCTGTGTATTTCCGCCCGCACAGCATTCTAACACAATTTAATGATCCCCATTTGACTTTTATTTGTCAAGACTCAAGACTGTATCACATCGAAGTGGTTATTCAAACGTTTTCCCTTAAAAGGAATCCTGTGCGATTTTATTTGAGGAAATAAGATAAGATAGTTTGAATAGCCTTCAATTTGAGTATCACAGGTGATAGTAATCCGATAGCTTTGGCAACATTTAAAAATAATTCTTTAACGTGTTTGTAAGAAACAAAGGCAACATACAACCATATTATTCTGAATGTACATTCTACAGCTCTATATATACCTTTTTATGTATCACATATCTTACAAACTTAGAATTTAAAGTGTTTTGTCCACTGTTGTCAGTTTTATAAAATACGAAAAACGCACAATATTGTAAAATTGAAACGTTGACTTGTAAAAGTAAAAACATGATAATTAATTGATAGTTATCCTAATTTTTGAGCGGTTTGTATCACATGTAAACTGTAAATTAATTCGCTTTATGGCATACGATGGTTGTTAGGAAATAAATTACAAACTTTGAGAGATAATTTCTATTGAGATTAAAAATTAAAATACATACTTTGGACGTCAAGAAGTATTTTCAGTAGCATTTTACTAGATTGTTTCTCTATACCGGTACAGCAATCGTATTTATAGCGATGGTAAATAAATCGTGCATGCCATTCAATTAAATCCAAGATAATGCACCGAAAGCACTTCCTGACGAAGTTCAAAATATTTATTTAAAATCCATAATTTTTTAAAAACTTTTTATCAACATCATGCAATTTTTGGGAAACTTTGCCATACCGTAACAATATTGGCGGTACAATTGCGCATACAAATTGCAAAAAAAAAAAAAATGTTATATATAAAGTCATTGTGTCAATTTCAAAGTTAAACATTTGTTTGTTGGTGTATTTTAGAAAACTTAAATTATAGGACTCTTCTTTTAGAAAACCATTGGGAATCAAACTTTAGGGACGATGATTATATTATCAGATCATCTTCTATATAGGACGCAAAATGTATTGCACTTGTATAAAACCAAACAATATCAATAATATCTCAAAGTGACTGCTTTTCTCCATTCTTAATGCAAACCTACAGTCTCAGGAATATTATGTTGCATGTCTCGGCTTCTAATAATTGGCCTCTATCATCTCCCACCTATCATTTCTCTTCGAGCTCTCAAGACACGGCGAGAACGTTCAACTCTATATATGTTGTATGTTAAATGTATTGACGGATAATTATACACATGAAGTGGTAAAACAACCCATTTGAGGCAACACTATTTAAAAGCAAAACATCTACATTTCCCATCCAATTAATACATCTGAACAACAGTCAACAATTAGCAACACGAACTTATTTCTGTGGATACATATTAACTGGGTCAGGGTTACTTCTGTAACAAGTAAAACATGTATGCACTTGTTTTTGCATGTTTACTAGTCGGGATCAATGACAAGACTGTCCCAGATGTGACTCACGCGATTAGCAGAGTCGCACTCACACATGAGAACGTGATCGCATGTCGGAAGCCAAGACAGCCAGATGGGTGATTGTCTTTTTGTTTGAAGCCCGCGTCCGCGGAATGCTGTGAGTGTGGGAGAGAGAGAAAGTTAAAACCCTCGCTAATAACTTAGCCTCACGTTATTGATACCCGGAGATTTTGGACGTTTATTACCCTGGCTATACTAGCAACGTCCCCGACGTAGGAATTATGTTGCAAACGTCTTTATCCTTGGCTAAAATATGTGGACCTCGTTGACGGATGAGCAATAATCATTAATTGTAATTTTTTTTGCTGTAAAGGCAAAACAACTGTAGCTATCACTTATCATATTAAGGGTATGAATGATGAAATATTTATCAAGCTACTAACTTGTTTTCACTATGGTAAACATGCTTACCATTGGTTGTTGCCGTGGTGAAAAACATTTAGTAGCCTAAAATATTTCATATGTTGCACGTACGTCACATCTTGAATTCAAGGACAAAAAAGCATCAAAACATACGTAGATTATTCACTTGACTATAGGAAGGAAGGTAGGTAGATAGTAGTTGGGTAGTTGGAATATCCGAGTACTTTAGCGGGACTAAATAAAACACTCACATTATTTACGAGGATGACCTCGGAAAACCCAAGTCAAGTTTGCCGGTGCAGGCATCAAACCCGCAACCTTCCGAGTAAGAGTCCTGCGTGCAACCGTTAGGCGGATAGGCAACAATAAATACGTTATTTTTTGGAGAAACATCGTCTTGTGAAGTATTTGACAGAAATAGGCCAGTGTTATTTCATTCATAAATAGTGTTTACCGTGTAATGAGGTCGCTCGCTGTGTCCCAATAAAATAGTAGAAATACAAAAGGTCACATTTTTGTAGCTTGATCAAGATTATAATATTTAAACTTGAAATTAAAAAAATATATATATTTCTGGTAGTTATCAAAAATATCTACTATTTTTGAAAAATTACTCAATTGAACAGAATTTTAGAAGTAGCGGTATAAAATGACGAAAAAATAATAAAAACATTGCATGTAGAAGAATTACACATCAATTATTATTTGTCTCTTTGTTGATGTTTTGACCAATTGGTTTAGTAAATCACAACTAGTTGCGCGTGAAGTAGCGAGTTTAGAGAAGTTTGGAGAGTATATCCAAAGGAATGTATATTACATGCAGGTTCTCTAGTCGAAGTTTGGCTTAGGAATTCGACAAGTCCCCGTTAGGGGGTTTAGAGGACCTTGTTAGCTTATTTATTTTCTTCTAGAGTCCAGATCCAGATGAAGGTGAAACTTTCGATTTGGATGCACAGTCGAGTCAAGTCGAGTCTTTTGCTAAGGAATTGTTTTATAGGGCCATTTTTCATAAGAAAAACAAATTTCACCAACTGAGTCCGGGACGGACCCTAACAGTGCACTGATTTCGACGAGACCCCGCAGGCGATATAGAGGATCTTAGCGTTTATTCTAATTTATCAAGTATGCTGTTATCATTGCAATATGCTTGTTCAGAACTCTTTGACTTAGAGTTGAACTTCTGAATTAGTGTTATTTGAACGCACTTGTGTGCTTGCTAGTGACTTTTTTTGGTAGATTATTACTATTATTGTTATTATTATTTATTTTCAATATGTTATGACCATACATAATATAAGTAATACAATATATAAACCAAAGCACACTGATGGTAGTGAGCTTCTTGTGTTCAGTTCTTAATTTTGAACGCACATATTTCGAAATTCGAATCCACCAAGACTGATGTTTGCCAGATGATTGATTTGAGTTTTGTTTGCTCCAATGTAATTACATAAGCTTGACACATGTTTTAGTAAGTAACGCGTTCCATAAACCGAAGTCGTAATTCATGTGTGCTACAACTGTACACGACACGAGCCGCGATGAACAAAGCAACTAGTGGTAATCCAGTCAAAGCCTCTTTGCGGTTTAGGTGAGCAGAGCAGCTGCACTTAAATACGATGCATTGCACTTTCTAGACGCCTTTAAGGCACACCACAATTAGATATTAATTGACGCTTTTCACTACCTACTACTAGTAAGTATTTATTGCAACCATAACACATATTAATTTAATTTATTAACATAACAAAACTGCCGTCTTCGTAAGTTATCATTTGACACGCAAGAAGCCCTGCTGGAAGGGGAAATTCACCGGTTTCCCCAGGGACTACCCCCTCCCCCCTTCCCCACTGTTCCACTTAAATATTTTAGACAATCACTTCATATATACATTTTAGGCTCACCACAAATGTTTGTTCAAATTTCTTACATATTTTCTTGTAACATTTAATAGTAACATTATTTTGATAACTGGTCATGCGTCAACCATGCGTCAATCATGCGTACTTCATGCGTCATTCATGCGTACATTACAACTATGGCAGCGTTCACTCAACGGTAGCAGGCCAGGCCACCGATTATTAGCTGAGCGATAGTTCCCAGGTCTTCCGTTATGTAATAGAACCCCCCACAGCAATACAACCACACATAAGGGGTGGCTTTCAAATCTTGACACACACTTTCAGACGCTTCCATATTTAGCTCAATCAATACGCTTACTTTCCGAACAAGCATTAGGTGATATTGTTCTGTTGGCCGACAACGATATATATGCTAAGTTAAAACGAAAAACTCAGAAAGAAATCATTGAAACCACGTGGCATAAAATCTTTAAAATTTGACCCCAAATGAAATGCATACGAAATATTATCTTTTCAACTGAGATTATGAGAAAAAGGGACCCCAAAAAAAACTTTGATTAGCAAGCTAAAACTGCTTACAAGGGCATCATATAGCGACCGTTGTAAAAATATATTCCTGAAAAAAATGTGGTTTCCATTGGTCGTTAATAAGATACAAAATAATTCTTATTAAAGAATGTGTCAGGAACACTCACGCGTCTCACAATACACGCGTGATATGCACATTTGGTACAGTCACTCACGAACTGTGTACTTAGCTGTAACACTCACGCCAATTACGACGTGAATCACGCGTGCGCTCACGTCCACATGGCATCCCCTCCTTTACAATCGCAAGTCATGACGTGATACAATATGTGGTAGTCATTTGAAACAAAGTTTGATGGACACAATATTTTGAAAGTGTTAATTTATATATTTAAATTTATATAATTCCTAAACAATACCTTATGAGTTATGTCATAGGCTATGACCATGCTCTGAAAGAGTTTTAAAATAGCATGAGTTAAAGCGAGGTTAAAATGAGAAGTGTTCGCCTCCAGATCTCCGCCCCAAACTCCCATGACTGTCAGATAAGCTTGCGGTGACTACGAGAGACAGAACTTTCTCACATTCATTCTGACTATCGATGAACGTAAATCAGCAAAGTACAATCACTTCCTTGAACATCTCATGTTTAGTATGGTTAATAATATTTTACTATAATGCCGTCAATGAAAATGTAAATGCTTACGTAAAGAAAAATATTTTTCAACAAATCAAGAACTCAGTAAGCTGGCAGCGGTATAGCCGTAAATTTGAAAATTCCAACAACAACCACCCGTCATGTCAAACTTCTAAATTTTACATTTGTTCATGCTTGCTTCTATTAAAAAATAATTTATACTAACAAATTGAAGTTTGTATCATAAAATATCAGTAAGTTGTAAAATCTCAAGGTTGGCGAAGTCAACAGTGCTGCTATCTCTCGGCAACTGAAGACTTACCAATCTCGACTCGATTTGTTGTTAATCAAACTATGGACACAGCCCTATTAACATTTTTAAAGAGGCTCCTATAACTGTCGTGTTCGCGGCATGCAATATGTGAAACGTAAAGTGTTGTTATCGTGCTATGTGTCGTGGTAAGCGATTAACGAGAATGACGCGTTAAAAGCAAGCGGTGACCGCAAGTCGATGGCCACGCCCACTTCTGAATTGAACTACTACTGTTATACTCTCCTAATTTAATAGGCATGCCCGTTGCGCACACTTCTTAAGTCGCCGCCTCGCCTCACACATTAAGAAGTACCAATCACACTTAAACCTAGTCACACGCGGAAGAACAAACTTGTGGCTGAAAGTATAACACGCCCATCTAAATGCCGAGTAGATTTGCCCCGACCTAAGTATTCTTATGCTTACGAGATAGCCGAAGCCAATAGGTAGAGGTGTTTGAAAATGGTTTTATTTTTCAAAAAAAATCGTTTTATTCTAAACCAAAATGTGGGGTTATTTCGGTGTTATTTTTATAATTGAAATGGAGAAATCAGGAAGTTTCAAAGCAACGGAAATGTTCTCTCGCTTCACACCGCTTTATTTTGAGCAACGCTATCTACCAGCAACGCTGCAAACCACTTTTCCATCGGCCAAAATGTGGTTGGTAAACAGTTTGAGTAAACTGTTTAACCGACTTAGGGTCAAAAGTAGTAACTATTACGTAAAATATGCAATTTTTACTGTAAATAGTTAAAAATGCTGAAAATGGTGTTATTTCGCTATTTCAACACTCAATTCGCGTTATTAAAATAATTTGGTGTTATTTCGCGATTTGATTCCTTATCCTTCATGGCCAACATGCCAACATCTGTCAAAAAAAAGTTCTTACACCACAAATAATGAATTTCGTTTTATCGCGGATTCCGAAAAACAAACGTCTCTACCAATAGGGTATATCAACGGATATTTTCAACCTCTATTTAATAATTTATTATTTATATTTGTAACATTTTATGTCTTGGATTATGTTGATTATTATAATAGTATTTTCAGTGATGAATATTTGCAAAAGATTCACCGTGTTATCTAAGTATTTCTGTACATAGTTTATTTGAAATTTAACTGTGTAAACGGTAACCTCGTGCGGTTTATGCGGCTCGTGTTTCTCGTGAAGTAACGAAAATAATCCCACCACCAAAAATACACGTGGAAGATATAGGTGTTGTCTAGACTTATGCGCCGACAATTTTATAAATAATGTAGAGAAAGCTCGAAAAACGATGAAAAGGTTCATAAAGTTTACATGATATAATATTTCATTATAACATCGAGTAATATTAGATAGAATACAAATGCTGAATACGTATAAAATTAGTTTGAAGGAAATATAAAATACACAGAATATATTCTGTATATTTCATAGTTTTCACTTATATAACCGTTAGATCCCCTATACACCTAGAGAACACCTACGTCATCAACATTCATTTTGACCTGTGGGATTATTGGCATCAAGAGAAAAATGAGGCATCCTTCATAGTTCATAGTGTCGATGTTTTCATATGGTTAACCTTCACCGATGGAAGTTCCACCAGTTTTATTATACAGCGGTGTGCCAATCCACGATGCACTTTGATTATAAAGCTTGAGACAAAGACAATACATCTAATCATGGTCTAGTTGTGATTCAATTCCCGAATGAGTATTTCCACCAGCCACAATCATGCGAACGAGTGCAATCGGCGGACCACGCAAAGCCTACGCTAGTTGATCGCCAAGTTCGTCGAAACGTCGAGTACACGAGTCGGCCACACTTCACCCACGTGCAACGACAAAATATCCAGTGAACAAAATCTAAAGAAAAATCAACTTGAGTTTGTTGTGTCCTCAAAACGAGTTTGAATTCCACTTTCGCTTGCTCAGGTTTTGCAATGTTTTGTGGGTGCCATCGAGAGAGACAACTTTAATATCTAGGCCTGTAAAGAATCTGCAGCCACAAACATTTGCAGAATACGAAGTACTTACCTGTAGCTAATGAAAAGGTTTTTATGTGACTATTAAATAATATTTCTCATCACACCGAGTGCAGCGTACATTAATAAGATGCTTCAAAGGTGGTGTACAGCGTAGGAGCAAAACACATTAGATGCGCGCACGAGGTACTTAAATAACCGCTTCACACCTGATAGCTAGAAACAGGTACCTTTAAACGGAATAAGTGACAAATGGGATATTTGAATGCGCAGCAGAGTATATGAAATGTTGTTTTCATGTTAAACAACAAATCCCAAGTAATAATACATCAAGCAGTTTATCAACAACGGTGACATTAGAAGGTGGACGTACATCATTAGATGTGACGGAAATATGTTCACTGCTATTTTATCGCGTTATATTTCACCTTTTATTGTGGTTTATGTTTTTGAGTGGGGAGGGAGGGAGCAGGCGGACTCATGAGTATTATCAGTAGATACATCTCGCTACAATACAGGCCGATGTGCAGGCGCTTATCTATACACGATCCAAAAAGCGCGCAAAGGCCTCGCGCTTCCAGCCTCTTCCGCTAGGTAGGGGATCAAGCAGACCTTTCAGCCAATGGAAATTGTGAGCTGGGGGTTCACACGTCAGCATCGCAGCCAAAGAATTTTAAACGTTTTTTTTTTATGTAAGTTTGAGTGTTTTACAAGTAGAGTTATCATATTGTATGTTTTTGATGTACGTAAAACAGTAACTTATTTTGTGCCCCCCCCCCCCCCCCTCCCCACAGAATCCCCTCCAGAATCGATAGGTAAGTCACCTACTCGGTCAGTTTGCTCATGAACGGACTACTTCACACTAAACTCCCCCCTGCGTCGTCTCGCCTCACCACTGCCAACAATACCGATTACCGCAGAAATCACGGAGACCCCCTTGGCCGTCCTCAAATTCCCTCTTACAATCAGATCACTAGTTCCGCAAGATGATCCAGTGTTAGTCATTGTTTTACCATCTATATTCCCACAATCCCGCAACAACTCGGAGTGTACCCGAGGAGACCAGAGAGAGAGGGCCAGAAGTTCCATGACAATGCGTGTAGTTTAAAATCTCGATTAACTTTTTTGTCTGCGAAAACTTTTTAAAAGCAACTTAACCATAATTTTGATTGTAACAACGACATTGTCTATTGAAGGAAAACAAATCTTATCTTACTATTTATTTAATACAACAACAACAAACAAAACAATTGGTGTAATCGTAATATAACATACTACAATAAAGTATTTGATAGTATTATTCAAATCGAAAATCTAATTATGATTGCATATGTATAAAATGTTATACCATACATAGTACAACCAATTTATCACACACATATATTTCATATGTCACCTTGAAGGGGAGGCTTCAACAACTATTATGGCACGAAAACCAAAACACTGATGTAAATAATAATATCAAGGTACGGTATACATCTATTCGATAAACTACAATAAAGAGACAAATTTTTGCTAACTATTTCATTTATAAGAATATACCTGAGACCAGCCCTCAAATTTGTGTGCGGAATGCTCGATGGGAAGGTTGAATAATTATCAATGAATAACACAATATTCAACAATTAACAATATTTTAATGAAATTTCACAAAATACGCGATTTCTAGAATTGAACATCCGAAGAATCCCATAACAATAATGTGATATTTTATTATGGATTGAACAGCAAGCTAAGCTAGTAAGTTCATGAAAGGTCGGTTGTTAACATGTGTAAAAGACCACAGTTTTACAAAGTCTGTTTTTAGTAAGTGTACGAGTCTGTGTTGAAGTTATTGGCGACCATCTTCTGGTCGATCCAGTTCCTTCGCATCGCGACATTCGCGTAGACCCCTGGAGTGCTAATATCTGCGCATCCCAGACCCCAAGCCATGATGCCCACCTGAATGAATTGATCAGGTTTGTCGACCAGGGGGCAAACTAGGGGGCTGCCCCCGTCTCCCTGTAAGCAACAAGTGCAGTGGTATAGACAGCAGTTTGTATTGCAGGGCCTATTTCCAAAAGTTGTCACTTTGTGACATACATAACTCGTAATAACTGATATCTACGTATAACTAAGTAAACACAATATAAAGTGTGGTCATGTTTAGAGCTCTACCAGTGTTAAACGTAGATACCACTTAGAGTTGTCACGAAGTCACAGCTTTCAGGAATAGGGGGATTTTCCATCGACACAATCATCGCATGCGTTTCATTTATAATTTTAGTGAACAAATGTAAAATAGTATTCCACTTGCGGGGTTAAACCGTTCTTGTTATCAATCTTCTTCTTGTAAATAAATAAATAAAAGAAATAAGTTCACATTTAGAGTCTACCCACTCAGTAACGAAACTATTTTTGCAGTGGGGGACTTTAATTTAAAGTGAATAAACCAACCCTGTAGGCTCCAAACACCATCGACGAGTGAGCGATAACCAATCAAAGATCGATATTTCTAATACGAAACATATGAATCAGTGATCGGACAGTGCGAACACCTGCGGACAAATGTCAGAATCAACAAGGCTGATTCAGAACAACTTAGAGTTTATTGAGTGCTTCGTTGCTAGGACGGCTCCAAAGTCACCGTTTACTTATTCCTAAGACAAGAAGTGATGGAAATTATACCTAAAAAACTTCTGCCTGTACCGGGATTTGACTCCGGTACCTTTTGCATTGGAAGCCGGGATGCTAACCACTGGTCCAACGAGCCACCTATTTAAAACAGCTCTTTATTCCATTCTCTAGAGTAGACTGCCAATCTGTTTAAATACACTGCAGGATAATCTACGTTCCCTAATTTCTAATTCTGATCTGCCACTACTATTTTTCCAGTCAATTTTCCCTTCAATTTTGTTGAAATTTTTCTACTAAATTTATATTTAATTATTTACATAAATATAATTTATGCTCTGTTTTGTGGACATGGACAAGAATAAATATTTACAACTATTGTTGGGCTGTGCGACGTACCTGGCAATTAGTGTTAATGCTGGTTTCCCCTTCGCCACAAAGGTAGCTATCATCCAGCTCGAAATACGGTCCAAGCAGAGCGTTGCGAAGCGCATTCTGACACGTTGAGTGAGGCATAATCGGTAGCTCCCTTCTCTTCAATATGGCTGCGAAGGTTCCCTCCTTACCTGTATACAGGTGAAAGAACAACTTCGATTAGATATTTTCATACGAGCCGTAAGTAGCCGTAAGTATTCATAGTTCCCACGTGACGTCACAGCGGCCATGATTGCGACACAATTGAGGAGGACCAATCCTAGATCATTGGCAAATATTATTAAAATTTAATAAATAAGCCTAATATACAATTTAAAAAGAAAAATAAGTAATAAAACAATTGAAAATTACCACTTTTACCAATCTTATTTAAAAAACAGCCTAGATTTTTAAGAACTAAGCATTTATGTGTTCTACCACAACAGCCTTCAATATTGTTTCTCCATGGCAACGTCAAAGTTTGATCGCAAATGTGGCCGCCACGCGCAAAGATGTGATATACGTGCAACCTATGAATTGGGTATAGTACCGTATTATTTTACCCGAGTCTTCGAATTTAAGACGACCCCCTATTTCAAGAATTTAAAACTATCGAAGAAATCATATTCATATTCATAATCTTAATACGCGAATTTAAGATGACTCCCGATATTTTAACTATAAACAATGGAAATAATTATAGTTTTGAATTCAGATAAATACGGTACATACCAAACACATTCTTTCCCCAATCCCCCGCAAAGCAGCGAGTATGGTCAAAGGTCTCTGCCTGTGTTGGTAGGCAGACAACGTTGATGTGTGCATCTGTAGTCACCGGCTCTTCAAGGATCAGAAGGGCGATATCGTTGAACAACTTGTCGTCATCGTATCTCTCGTGTATGATGACTTTACGGACCGATCGCTCCTGGTGAGGATAGGGTTCGTCGGTAGTTTGCGTGTCCCACTCCCCAGCGCGTATCATGAGATCGTCGAGTGTCAACCTGGAAGAGTGGAATTAATCCATCTCAGATGCGTAGTTTTGTTTCATAGTTTTAGAGTTTATTTATCACATAATAAAAATGTTCATTTATTTATTTATGAATTGGCCACATACAGCATTTTATGCCATTTATTTTTACAGTGACCATAACAACGATGATTAATTAGGCTTAACGTCTCATATTTATGCAACGATGGCTACGATGCATGATGATGATGATGATGATGATGATAATGATGATGAAGGGAGGTGGGAAACCCGGTACCGGCATGTAGCCTACTCCTGTCGAAAAGTACCAAGGGTACCATCGGCTTTACGTCTCATCCGAAAAGTACGGTGTAACTTTGACTAGTCATACAGGTTCCTCCACTAACCTGGACTGCCGAGCAGTTGACGAGAAGAACGAATCTGTTGGACAAGCTATCGAACCCTCCACTGCTCCAACCAAAGGTAACTAGTGTTTCAGAGGAGATTGGTCACCCATCCTCCTCCTGACCTAGCCCGAGTATAGGCTTAACTTAATTTTTCTTATGGGAACCGGCTACGAGACCGCGGCTAGACCGTTGGTTAAAAAGCTAAATCATAGCCTGATAGAGATGACTCTGTGGTAAAGCAAGAGACTTTGGAGGTATCAAAAATACTACAAATATAAAATTTACTAAACATGCGTATACACCCAAACGCGTACAAATCAATCAAGTTAGAATAAAAAATAAATAAAATAAATTCACATTTAGAGTCTACCCACTCAGTAATGAAACTGATTTGCAGTGGGGGACTTTAATTTAAAGCAACTACTAAACCAACCCTGTAGGTTCCGAACACCATCAACGAGTGAGCGTAACCAATCAAAAAAATCAAAATTGATGTGTCTCGCAATGAACTGCTCTCGCATTAAACGTCAGCATCCACAATGT
This sequence comes from Isoperla grammatica, assembly GCA_945910005.1. Lineage (NCBI taxonomy): Eukaryota > Metazoa > Arthropoda > Insecta > Plecoptera > Perlodidae > Isoperla > Isoperla grammatica. The sequence continues at coordinate 106,268,809 of OX246737.1, read as the reverse complement.
TGATGTGGAACGACGTCTTAATTACGTAATTGAAATTTATTTTATTTGACTCGGATATTTCGTAAGCATGATACTTTATGGCGTTCAGGTCTAAGAAACACCCCGAAAAAACGAGACTCAAAAGGATACTTAACAGATACTCCTTTGTTGAAAGTTGAAACGTCAGTCTTGTCTAAAATCTCAGGCGACAGTCGACTGGGTGGACACACGATTACAAAAAGGGGATATTCGCCTCCTACTGGGTTAGCAGTATCCGTATAGTGGTAAAGTTGTTTGGCCGTGGAGTTTGTAGCTGTCGGTACCGGTTGAGAAGGCGAGAGATTTGTTGAATAATCGGGGTAATGGACAATTATGATCTCCACAATACTATCGCCTCCTTTGAGGTTAGTGATTGGCAGGATGATTCTTGCACTTGACGTCATATTCATTGAACTGGTGGAAGTCCCCATGGTAACAACCTTTTCTGATAACCTGTGGCTTCACCATTAGTTCCAATAGGGCACTAGCAACATCAAAAGACAACAATGAAACAAATGAATTGATTCGATGGACGAACAACAAGCTGTCAAAAAATAATTTATTCTGATTTTGGAAAACAAAACAAAAAACAAACAAATACACACACACAACTTTCACTTAGTATTTGTCTATCATTAAAAGTTTTAAATGGCGAGCAGTTACTATTGCTACACTTGTTTTTATTTCTATAGTTGCAGTTTTATTATTTTGACAGCTGATTGTTTGTCCATCAGTTCAATTCATTTGTTCCATTGTTGTCTTTTGGTGTTGCTAGTGCCCTGTTTTAATAAAGCAAACATGCAAAAACAGAGCCTTTGCTTGACGTACCGAAAAACGCAATGCGCAGCGGTCAACACCACCTGGGGGTGAATGAGGGAACCTCCGCACACGTATGCGGTGGGTACTTTATCACCGCCTTCTTGTACCTCTCTTCGCAGCACTGCGACGACCCACGGAAACTCGCCGAAGTTCATCTCCCCGTCATTGGCTCCTGTCAGGGTGAAGCCGACGCCCTGGGGGTTCCCACGACCGCAGGGGGCAGCGTCGGTGATCGTGGCTGACAAGCGTACGTCGCGACGCTTGCAACATACTTCCAAGCTGTTGTTACATTGGTTTTCCCTGAACAGACACAGTCAGTACTTATTGGGATTCCAGGGAAGGATACCCCTACGTCAAAAACTGCACAAAATTTTCATTTTTAAATAATATCACAAGAATGGGCTTCGAAATCGAAAATCTGAATCAACAGCGCACTGTGGTTTAGTAAGCCCTACACATTGAATGCGCTAAGCCGTGACTTATATTATAATCAGTATGTTTTTTTATAAATAATTAATTTTATTACTAATTACCAAATTATAATCAAAATACTAATCTAATGGTTATAATATTTTATGTAACCTGTAGAGCTTACCAAAGCAAAGTGCGCTGCTGATTTAGATTTTCGATTTCTTGTTGCAATCTTGAGATCTAATTGAATAATGAACATTTTCTGCGGTTTTTGACGTAGAGACTACCCTTTGCAGTATTTCTTGAGATATAAGATTGAGAAATAAGTTGTGACTGACCTGACTACGACGAACCTTGGTCCTCCGGCCGTAGGAATTATATTATTGTCACATTGGTAGTATTTCACACACGTACACCCTTCGTCTTCCACAACCCCAGTGTTGGCGAGCTGGCCCAACACGTGTCCGAGCTGGACCGCGACCAGCACGGTGGCCACCAGAAAGAGTCCCAAGGACCTCATGTCTTAGTCTGTCCTGGAACTAAGGATTCGCTGCAGCAGATCGGGAGCATTTAAGGGTTTCTGATCTCATCTTTAAAACGAGTTTTAAATAAAATAGAAATTGTGTTAAGATATAGAGGACAGATTTTACCTGCGTGTACAAACAAATTATATGCAACATTAATTATGTTTGGATTAAATGCGGTAATATAATATTATTGTATTATTTTATTTATTTTATTTATTTTATTTATTTATTTTATTGTGATTAAGGCCAGTGTATGGCACAATGCCCTCTTTAGCCTGATGAGTGATGATTGATGAATGATAATGAGGAAGGGAGGAGGGGAAGCCTGGTACCGGCACGTAGCCTACTCCTCTCCAAAAGTACCAAGGGGACCATCGGCTTTACGTCCCATCCGAAAGGACGGTGTAACTTTGACCAGTCATATAGGTTCCTCCACTAACCTGGCCTGCCGAGCAGTTGACGAGAAGAACGAAGCTGTTACACAAGCTTTCGAGCCCTCCAATCTGCTCTAACCAACGGTAACTAGTGTTTCAGAGGTGAGTGATCACCCATCCACCTCCTGACCTAGCCCGAGGTTGCTTAACTTCGGTGTTCGTATGGGAACCGGCTAAGCGACCGCGGCTAAACCGTTGGCTATTGTGTTATATTGTATTTAATCCAAACGTATTGTTTTGCATATTATATTTGTTTTCGTACTCTGTATAGACCCTGATACTATCTAGCTGATATTGTATCTGCCCACAATTTCGAAATTAAAAGTTGTTTCAAAGATACAAACTCACGATCTGCTGCTGCAGCGAACCTGAAAAAGCCCCCATTTCTGTCGCTGAAAATTGTTTTAAAATTTTCCAAAATTGAACCAAAATATGTAATCCCACACATAATTCAATTCTCTTGTGGGTGTGTCGTTGTTCCAATAAATATTTCTGTGGGTGTGGGTGTGCGGGTGTCCACCACCACTAACCTGTGCTGTTAACGGGAGCTGCCTTCACAAAGGGTGTCTCCGGCTGGGAGCAGCTATGCTCACACAACACAGTCTATATGTATATATATCCACAGGCCGATGACGTGTGGTCCATATCTCTCAACCATATGGACAAACCCAATGTCTCAACCAATGAGAAGCTCGCTATGAATATCGCTAATCGTTGAGATATAGCGACAAAGGTTAGATTAGAAGTCAACTTATCTCAACAATATGACCCGGAATTAATTGGTGCAGAATTTTTTATAAGAAGCTATTCAAAATGCTATGAAAGTTTCTCGCAATAAAAAAATTGAGACGTGTTAAATCTACATAATGAAATAATTACATATTTATTTTATCGGTGAAAAAATCTAGTTATTTGCATATTATTGGTATGGGTATCAAACGAAAGCTTCTGTACAGTTGATTTTGATGATAACAGTGTCCTCTGTTGATGAAGGGAGGGAGGGTTGGAGAAGGGTTGATAATGGGCTTTTCTACAATATATATTTGATATACTGAGCTATTTATTTATTTCCTATTCAGGTTCATCATATGGGATAACAGATAAAAACGCTACTCGTAATATACTACTTATGAAAAATAAATAATTCTATGTAACCATTCTATGATTTTAAGTACTTTAGTTATAAAAACCTTCAAGAAAAATCTTCAGCTGGTAGCGGGTATCAAAGCGGTGGCTTTCAGTATTAGAGCTTCGTGTGCTACTACTGACCCATCTCTATACGTATTTCTTATTGATAATAACAAACCAGTTGAAACGCAGTCAAAAGCGATATCCAATTAATAAGGAACATAGTAAATTTAATCATTACATTTAAATTTAATTTTTTTTTTTAAATTTAATTTTTATCATTAATATTATAATCATTAAAAAATGTTCGAAACGTTGAAAAGAAAGCAACAATGGCTCTTCCACTTCTGTGAAACGTGACAACCTAGACACATGACAAGAAACACATCTAATTACGGTTCACAGTGGTAAAGAAAAGTTACGAGAATTGTCCTAGTTGCATAAGGATTGAGACTTGCAAGTTTTATTTATATAATCGTATGAGCTGTGGTATGAGTATGGATAACATAACAAGGTCGAGCAACATGCCGAGGGGTTATCTCTAAGCCAATGCGTGTGAATTAGGCTGCAACATGAAGATGATAACTGGGCGTACGTCTCATATTTTTTCAACGATGGTAATCGAGACGATGAGTAAGTGATACACAAAACTGAACAGCATAAATGAGAGGAGCGATAGATAAGGGTATGAGGACGTTATGAGATTAGTAAAGTATCGGTCTGTCCACGGGTAGTTAACTGGCAGTTTAACAATAACAATTATAACTTCTACGGGATCATTAACAATATAATTTAAATTGTATACAGTGGCGGCAACTATTACTTTTGAGTATTTAAATATAATAACAACTGAGTGGGTAGTCAAAATTCAAATGTATTTATTTATTCAATCACACTGCCATAATTTATATAAATTGATTTTGCATCTGTTATACAATCACCCTATATTTACATATTATTAGCTATGATCAGTTAGATACTTACAATTCCATTATTACTTTTCGGCGAGTGTACAAAAGTTGTGGAATATAATTATAATAATAACAGTATGTAACGCTACAAGGTACGTTACAACATTCAGATTTGAATTTAGCGGTTCCCACCCCAGAAGTCGCGAATAGGCCTACGCATCTTCCAAGTGATGTAGATACTGCACGATATGTTACGAGAGACGAGTGAGGAGTGAGCGGGCAGTGTTCACGGTGAATGAGTGCAGTAAAGACCGATTGTAAGCTACCTATGGCGACCGGAAAAGGGGGCGTTTTTCGAGTTCTTGTTCGGCTAATACTGCGTGTATAAGACTCTGGGATGAAGATAAGTAGCCGTTGTTGGTATTAATTTTATTAATTATCGTAGTTTCGTGAGTGTTTCGTGGAGAAGAAACGTTTCGTATTGTGTCAAACTATGCAGGTATATATTTTCCGTACTAACTGATTGCTGATACGGAGGTAAATAAGTATTCCTTATTATTTCGGAGGTGAAAAGTGAGTTAAGCTGGAGACAGTCGCTGTATCCCGTAATTACCGCCGCATACAGTTTTTATTCGCCAGCCAGTTGTCCACGATTTGGGAGTGGAGGCAACGCGAAGAGGCGGAAGTTCAACGCTACCCCACTTCGTTTGTGTGTGGGGGACCAGTTACTTCCCGCTATCCAGGGATTTGCAAGATAGAGCAGGGAGCAGGGGCAGCCATTGGAACATCGTGCTGAAGACGTCGCGACGCCACCGCTGCCGGACGCCGTCCTGGACTGGATTCGTCACAGGACACCCGTTCCAGTGGAGTAAAGCTAAGTGCTCTGTTGGTAGTACTGGGAAAGCAGTCTGTAGCAAGGTCTTGTTGTAGCTGTAGTTTTCTTGTGTGTATCTTCCACAGGGTGCCAGTAGGTTGCGCGCTGACGTGTAGCGTGCCACCAGATTACGGTGTGCGCTACTGTATCACATGTTGGGTGTTTTGTATACTTACTAATTATGGTAAGGAGGTACCATCGCGTGTAATGTTTCAATGAAGATTCAACCGGGATGTAAATTTAGTACCAATGATTTATATTGTTGAACAAAAATAACATGAACTTAACACTATTCGGAACTTACTTTACGACAAATGGAAACTTTGAACACATGCAGGATTTGATTTCTCCCAACAAAAGTTTGTGAGTTTATCTTTAAACATTTTGTAGCTTTTCGCGGCCAAGTCTTCACTGAAACTTGCAATCGGAATGAAATGTCAGAACTTTAATTTCAATGGCCTCACCGATACCTTTGATCCAAGCTAAAGTTCTATTGCTGGATATAGTGTCTTCATTTGTGTTCAGTGTATGGTGTATGTAGTAGCACTTTGCAGTAATTGAAGTTTGAGTTTGAAAGTAAATTGGATCCATCTGATTCGTATCTCTTTACAATTACAGTAGCACAAATTGTATCCACAGGCTACAAGTTTCACACCACCTTATACAGTGCCTTGCACAGTACAGATGGGATCGAGATTATCTACATACTACTGTCATTGCAAATCTGACACGTTCGCGTGCAAGTGTTTTCTATACAATTTCTTTTTTTTCCATCATTATATTGCAGGTGATATTTGCAAGTCTGTACTATCAAAATATGACACACCAGGAAGGAAAATATTCCTTTTAGTCCGACATACGAGGTACTATCCGGACGGATCCACGTACAACACATTTGCACTTACCTCGTTCTAGCTGTTATAACATTCATTTTTAAAGTGTAATCTATAGAAAAGCATAATAGTTCACATATCAGTGGCCATTTTAAAGTTTTTTTCAAAAGAATAGACCCAGTAGTTTGTTATAACAATTCACCCATACTTGTACAAATGAGCAACGTGTCTATGTTTTCGCAACTTCAATTGGAGAAAAGCTAATTATCACATTTGAACGAGAGATCCTTAAGAATACGCACAAATATGTGGGACAATAATGAAATAAACTTTCTACGATAGAAAGTGCTCTGAACGAAAATTCCCAGAATGCACTAATATGCAGGGTGCGTAGTTTCATGGCCCAAACCGCTGCTTTAGAGGCCCAACTGCTGTACCCTGCAAAGTAGTGCATGCTATGAATTTTCGTTCGAGGTACTTTCTGTATAGAAAGTTTATTTAATTATTGTCTCACATTATTGGCACGTATTCCTAAGGACCTCTCGTTCCAATCCGATCATTAGTTTATCGCCAATTGAAGTTGAAAAAATAAACAAATGCTCATTTTTACATATTATGATTCCTGAATTGTTATAACAAGTCACCTACTGGGTCTATAATTTTGAAAGTTCATTTAATTATTGTCTCACATTATTGCTGCGTATCCTTAAGGACCTCTCGTTCCAATCCGATTATTAGTTTTTCGCCAATTGAAGTTCGAAAAACAAACACACTTTGCTCACTTTTAGATGATATGATACGTGAATTGTTATAACAAGTTACCTACTTAGTCTATAATTTTGAAATAACCGTTAAAATTACCACTGATATGTGCACTAAATATGCGTTCCCGAAGGTTATATCTTTAAAATGAATATTATAGCAGCTAGAACGAGATAATGTTATGCGCGTGAATTCGTAACTGTAAGCGGATTTGTCCCAACTCTGAGACTTCGTGACGTCGAAGGGCAGGTAAGTCACCAGTTATCAATTAGCCGATTTGTGAAGAACTTAATTTTGAAAACTAGAACTACATAGTACATATGTTTATTGGTTCGGGAGATATAACCAAAATAATGGAACGCCGCGCGCGTGACCTTTGACCCCCGCCCACCGCCACCCGCATCAAATGCCGAGATGCACATGGGGTGGAGATGATTCCTGACGTTCATACGGACATTTTGATACCCGTGTCCTTCTACTCAAAACGTTTAGCGGAATCGGTTTCTAGAGGTCTTTTTCAGATTTCCCTCCTGACTAACTGTATAGCATTTTACAGTGTATTGCGCTGATCATGCAAACATCGCCTTTTAAATCACATGGATTATCTTTCCAATGTGCAAAGTACAATGCTGATTTTGTCAAATTCGTAGTGATGTCGACAAAAAATCAGTTTGTAATCGAGTTAGGCGATAATAAATATGTATTTATTTATTTCACACCATAAAAGATAATCTATTCCATTTCATATTTACATTCCATAATAAATCAGAACATAAGCAAATACCACCAAAAAGTGTAGACATCCCTAACAATTTATTTGTCTATTCTGAAGTTTACGATCATAAACCATCTACCTTCAAAACCCACCAAACTACGTAACAATTCAAAACAAGTTTGTCCCGTGGCTCAAGTCGAACATCTGATTTCGATATCCAGCCAGGTCCATCGTTTTTAACATTGCGCTGCCGGTTAATATTATTGCAAGATATGTGTGATCCACTCCTGGTCTTGTTCGCGTTTCTAGCAATGATCTACTTAAAGTATTTCATTGGTTTCATCGCATGGTGGTGTAGGTAGACAGGAGCGTGGTTCTGCTTCAAGCCGATGTTTCTGTCATCCAGCCTGTGGGCCAATTAATAGTCACCGTTCAACTGAATAAAAAACATACTTTTTATACCTGAGAGTAATAGATTCGATACTGGAAGCGATGTAACAAAAAAACATAAATGATTGGATTAGCAATATTTCGTTTAACTCTGAAAGATCCTGTTTCACCTGTCACTGCGGTCTCATCAATTTCGTTTTTAATATGTGATTGATGGCGTAACAGGTGGCACTTATGAGTCTGTGACAGCATTCCCTCTATTAAGCGCTATCAGATCATCACCGCACACTTTTGAACAGGGTCATTGAGGTCACTTTACACAGAGATCACATCTTGTTAACCTTTAATCACTCGGCAAAGTAGTCATCTGTAGACTGTCTAAGGGTGGAACGTCGAAGATCCATCATGTGCAATGACGGACCGAGCACAGACCCTTGGGACACCCCAGAGAGAGAGCGCTGTGCCGTCATCAACAGCTGATTTTGGGTCTGTGACCAGAGAAAAAACTGGTCAACACACCCTTGTTTATGTTATGGTGAAGCTTTCACATAAGTCTAGGACAATAAACATTGAAAGTGTGTGTCCCCACTAAGGAAGTTGAATACTGAGCTTTTCCTGTGTTACGACAGGACAATCATTTAAATAGAAGTGGCAAGAAAATTATTAACGCAGTCTTGTTAACTTAGTATTTTATTGTGTTCCATAACAACTTCAACAAAAATCAATTAATCATAACAGTGATGAGGATACGTTGTATGTGAAACATACTTTGTAGTCATTGAGTCGCTTATCATAAAGACGTCCAAATGCCGGTTTTGATATTTATAATATATGCAATACAATATAATATTAAAATATGGCAAGTAAAACATACACTATTTTGCGGTTGATTTCATATATTGTAACTCATCAAAAAAGTAATGGACTGTACATTCAAAAAACATCTTATGCGTATAACAATGTTGTCGGCTAATTATAAAATGTCAACAAGACTATAAACAACGAGTGGAGGGTTCAATGTTTGCCACCTCTAGTCGTGACTGCCGGGATTTATTTTTAAGATTTTACCCACTTTCACCCACTGACAGCAGAGCCCGAATTCTTCAATACTAACTACTACTACTACTATGTATATTAACGTAAAGAGGGATACATCATGTAAGCTAGATAGAGGTCACATTCGATATTTCTATGCTGTGCATGTCTGAATGATTTCGTTCACCATACTCCACATACAACAAACTGCTCACCATTCGGGACACAACGCACTCAAGTGGTAGGGTACTTCTATTTGAAGCTGCGCAAAATGGAAACGTAATTTAGTAAAATCCTAATGACTAAATAAACACAAAACTGAACAAGTACAGTTTCGTACAAAATAAAGACTGCATGGAACAGTGTAATATATTATAACTTATTAGTTTCTTAATTTGTTATCAAATACATCCGTACTGATGTGCAATATTTCCAACTATTAGTCCTTAGTCTTACGAAACCATATCCCTGTCAGGTTTCAACCCTTCTGAATGTTGTGATATTATATCGTACGTGTTTCACCTGTTCATATAAACCTAATTATGCTCAGTTTTAGTATTGGAACTACAACACGTGTTTTCCACGGTATTATTGCTTGCATTAATTATTGCATCATTCTTGACACCAGAAATATGTGCATATAATTAAACAAGTTGGTAATAAGTTGTTATAATAATATTTATCATTACCGCCTACATTTATCATTCACAGTGCTAGTACTTCCCTGCGCTGTGTAGAGAAGGCCCAAGCACTCAGCAGACAGTGTGACCAACCATTTATAATCTTCGGTGTGACTCTTCATACTAGTTGTGTTCCTGCAGTCAGAGGTCAAGCATGGATTCATGACCATGGATGCACTCTTCGCTAGACAGTGTGACTCTTCATACTAGTTGTGTTCCTGCAGTCAGAGGTCAAGCATGGATTCATGACCATGGATGCACTCTTCGCTAGATAGTGTGACTCTTAATACTAGCTGTGTTCCTGCAGTCAGAGATCAAGCATGGATTCATGACCATGGATGCACTCTTCGCTAGACAGTGTGACTCTTCATACTAGCTGTGTTCCTGCAGTCAGAGGTCAACCATGGATTCATGACCATGGGTGCACTCTTCGCTAGACAGTGTGACTCTTCATACTAGCTGTGTTCCTGCAGTCAGAGGTCAAGCATGGATTCATGAGTATGAATGCACTCTTCGCTAGATTTGTGACTCTTCATACTAGCTGTGTTCCTGCAGTCAGAGGTCAAGCATGGATTCATGACCATGGATGCACTCTTCGCTAGACAGTGTGACCCTTCATACAAGCTGTGTTCCTGCAGTCAGAGGTCAAGCATGGATTCATGAGTATGGATGCACTCTTCGCTAGATAGTGTGACTCTTCATACTAGCTGTGTTCCTACAGTCAGAGGTCAAGCATGGATTCATGACCATGGATGCACTCTTCGCTATATAGTGTGACTCTTCATACTAGTTGTGTTCCTGCAGTCAGAGGTCAAGCATGGATTCATGACCATGGATGCACTCTTCGAAAGATAGTGTGACTCTTCTTACTAGCTGTGTTCCTGCAGTCAGAGGTCAAGCATGGATTCATGATTATGGGTGCACTCTTCGCTAGACAGTGTGACTCTTCATACTAGCTGTGTTCCTGCAGTCAGAGGTCAAGCATGGATTCATGACCATGGATGCACTCTTCGCTATATAGTGTGACTCTTCATACTAGTTGTGTTCCTGCAGTCAGAGGTCAAGCATGGATTCATGATCATGGATGCACTCTTCGCTAGACAGTGTGACTCTTCATACTAGTTGTGTTCCTGCAGTCAGAGGTCAAGCATGGATTCACGACCATGGATGCACTCTTCGAAAGATAGTGTGACTCTTCATACTAGCTGTGTTCCTGCAGTCAGAGGTCAAGCATGGATTCATGACCATGGATGCACTCTTCGCTATATAGTGTGACTCTTCATACTAGTTGTGTTCCTGCAGTCAGAGGTCATGCATGGATTCATGACCATGGACGCACTCTTCGCTAGACAGTGTGACTCTTCATACTAGTTGTGTTCCTGCAGTCAGAGGTCAAGCATGGATTCATGACCATGGTTGCACTCTTCGCTAGATAGTGTGACTCTTCATACTAGTTGTGTTCCTGCAGTCAGAGGTCAAGCATGGATTCATGACCATGGTTGCACTCTTCGCTAGATAGTGTGACTCTACCTACTATCTGTGTTCCTGCAGTCAGAGGTCAAGCATGGATTCATGACCATGGATGCACTCTTCGCTAGACAGTGTGACTCTTCATACTAGCTGTGTTCCTGCAGTCAGAGGTCAAGCATGGATTCATGACCATGGATGCACTCTTCGCTAGACAGTGTGACTCTTCATACTAGCTGTGTTCCTGCAGTCAGAGGTAAAGCATGGATTCATGACCATGGATGCACTCTTCGCTAGATAGTGTGACTCTTCATACTAGTTGTGTTCCTGCAGTCAGAGGTCAAGCATGGATTCATGACCATGGATGCACTCTCCGCTAGACAGTGTGACTCTTCATACTAGCTGTGTTCCTGCAGTCATAGGTCAAGCATGGATTCATGACCATGGATGCACTCTTCGCTAGACAGTGTGACTCTTCATACTAGTTGTGTTCCTGCAGTCAGAGGTCAAGCATGGATTCATGACCATGGATGCACTCTTCGCTAGATAGTGTGACTCTTCATACTAGTTGTGTTCCTGCAGTCAGAGGTCAAGCATGGATTCATGACCATGGATGCACTCTCCGCTAGACAGTGTGACTCTTCATACTAGCTGTGTTCCTGCAGTCATAGGTCAAGCATGGATTCATGACCATGGATGCACTCTTCGCTAGACAGTGTGACTCTTCATACTAGTTGTGTTCCTGCAGTCAGAGGTCAAGCATGGATTCATGACCATGGATGCACTCTCCGCTAGACAGTGTGACTCTTCATACTAGCTGTGTTCCTGCAGTCATAGGTCAAGCATGGATTCATGACCATGGATGCACTCTTCGCTAGACAGTGTGACTCTTCATACTAGTTGTGTTCCTGCAGTCAGAGGTCAAGCATGGATTCATGACCATGGATGCACTCTCCGCTAGACAGTGTGACTCTTCATACTAGCTGTGTTCCTGCAGTCATAGGTCAAGCATGGATTCATGACCATGGATGCACTCTTCGCTAGACAGTGTGACTCTTCATACTAGTTGTGTTCCTGCAGTCAGAGGTCAAGCATGGATTCATGACCCAACGTGCGGGAGTCTTTCAGAATCTCGACTCGTAAATTATATAACATCTAGATTTCAGACGTGAATTTCACCACAGCGCATAACTAGAATACGAAATCGTTGATAGGCCAATTTCATGGTGTACGGATAGGTGCAGCTTATACACTACAGTAATACGTTAATTACAATTATTCGAGCGAGGGTTTGGCTTCATGACTTGGGAGTGAAATTACCTTTAATTTATTTTTCTGCTGTGAATCAATCATCTCAGAGTCTGCTGTCGAAATTCAAAACTGAATATCCATCATTATTTTTTGTGATCGCCTGCATGAAGAGTTCAACGACATTCAAGTATCCTTGCATTTTAAAGGTACATGCACACGAATACATGCAGCACGTTTGCGTTTCCTTTATTTTCCTACTTTTAATTCATTAGGTAGTAATTCGTTTTTAATATAAGTGAATACGGATCTAAAAGAAAACTCCAACTATGGCTTTAAAAAACAGTACACGAAACTACACCATCACGAACAACCGACCGCTACACCCAGACGATGGGAGGTTTATTTTATATACGCGACAGTTTCTTACAACCTTTGAATAATGTAAAGCACTCATTGTACTAGAATCTTAATTTATAAAATAATATTGTTTTGGTCCAGACTCCGCAGTTAATTATAATAATTCTAATGTTAATTAAAAGGCATTCTCATTCGACGTATCCCATGTGTGTTCAACTCCCTAAAGGGTGAAAATGATAAAATCGAGACACAAACAGAAAACTGAGAATTCCTTAGCATTCCACATATATTTTCATGTATTCCAGTCGAGACAAATATCTTTAGTAGTATTATACATCTTTCATAATAAGTAATAATCTTTTTAATATGCTTTTTTACTGTGATTTTAACATTATGTAGATCCACGTTATTAATAAATCATAATTTTGTCTCAATATATGCATGAAGTGCATGATATGATATAATATACGTGATGTATACCGGCGCCATGGGCTAATAGCTTCTCAGACATGTGAGCATTGATTGGTCAGTGTTATAATACAACTTTACAAGCATGATCGAAGAGTGGCTACTACGTCAGTCTTCTCACACTGGCTTACGGCTTCAGTGTTGCACACCGCACCAGGACTGACTAGATAATACATACACAGTACTTTCATCTGAAACTGATTTATGGATTGGTAATTTGTACTCATTACACCACTATAACAACACCAAGAAATGTAGTTTTCTTCTGACTAGATAAATAAAGTGCCCAAAGGTTTTTGTTATTACCATATAATCTCTATTCTAATAGCGTTTGAAACATTATTCGCCGGTGCCATAGGGTCCTTATGTCCTGACATACATTCACGCGTGTACAGTACACATGATAACGAACAATCACTCTGTATTGTAATAGATGAAATGCGCTAACCGTACGTAAGACGGGCGTGTGCGCATTCACCGCTAGGCTCCATAAACATATTGCGACAACAGCTCACGTTTTAGTTTATGTACGGAGAGAGATGCACTATAGGTGCAATACTCACTATGCTGTAAGCCAGTGGGCCACTGCGCTAAGGCAACTCAATCATAGCTCTCAGATTTCATTCTTCACGTTATTCCGTTCTTCACATTCGTCCCAGTTCAACTGTTCCTTGGGGCTTACAATTCACATCACAATCCTTATCAAAATGCAACAAAGTTAGCCATCATTAATACTTCTCTTATGCCCCTAATTTCAATGTCCAGTTAAAGTGTTAAGTAAATTTAACTGTCAGGTAAGCCCAGTTTGGTGTATTTCTATTGGCCGCTGCCATGGTGAAAACAATTTAACTGAAAAGTAGATTTATAATGGACATTGAAATACCGGCCCTTAGTGAGCTGACAATATTAACGTGATGTTATGTTCTACAAAGGCTGTGTCTCAATAAATAGTTGCAACATTGATGATCAACCATGAAAGGGACGTCTACAGAAGGCGGCAGTAGATCTGTTATTGGCTGGTAGTTAGTTAGCAGACTAATATATTTTAGTCCATACTTGGAGCTTTGAGATATGACTTCAATACATATCAGTAACTTATTAAACATAAATATATGCGAACATGAATATTGTTGTTTTGACAGGACGTAAAAGAGGGGGGCGTGCATGAAGGTATAAACATACATTTAAGATTAAGTGCTCTGTGTATACATAACCCACACGTTTGCCATCATGTTCCGTCCACAATATACTAACTGTGGGAGAGTATCATACATATTCACAATACATATGATTAATTTGTGCAGTGTTTTCTGCTGCGCTCATTTCATCGCGCAGACGCAGAAGGGCGCGGTTGAATGTATCATGTCTTCTTGATGGATGCACAGAGTCAGGACTCTTATCTTACAACTACACCGATCAGTTGATTGGGACATGCAATTAATTATACCAGTCAGTACTCAGAAGGTTCGTTTGACATAACCAGTATTCATTGATTGTGCGTGCGTTCCAAGTTTGCACGCAAGTCTCGAGTTGTTTGTTTGTAACGGAAATGGAAGGTTAGAGCGTCTGATTTCAAGTCAAGTTAGTCGTTTCGGTCGGTTAAGTGCAATCATCGCACCTCATTACGTTGAGAGTTAAGTTAAGTGGGGAATTGTTGCATAGCATGATATAGGGAGTATTCACGTGACGTCACATCGGCCAAATTGGAGGCCACCTATAGTACCATTTCAAGTTTCATTTAGCTGTCAATAGATAAAGAATAGAATATCATTGTTCACGGAAAAATATAAGAATTTGAACACGTAAATCCCCCGATAAAGTGTACGAAAATGATTAGTGTATGCTTTTGTAAACGATTAAAAGAGTAATCGAGACAAAATAGTTTGTTTATGTTGATTTTAAGTGATAATAGCAAACCAAAGTTAGAGAACAGTTGAATTTGCATCAAACGCCAGCTGAAACATAGTAACAATGAACTACCAATCAGATGCCATTGTGGCCTCTAATGTGGCCAGCATGCGCTATACGTGAATACACCCATCACCCGGTTGTGTCTGACGTGGAAAAGAAAGCACGTCACACAAGTTTCGACAGTACCTCTAGTAGTCCGACTCAGCCACTGGCCTTGGACTTTTAATTAAAACATTGAACAATTGTATAGAGCTATGATTATATCTTAGCGTTTTAAGTGTTTAATGGTGTTAAGATCATCCATCGTTGCTGTGGCCAGCCAGAGCGTAGGCTTAAATCCCACGTGATGCTAAGTGGATTTGTGTTCGTTCTTCATATCCACGTTGCAATCATATAATGCATTTCACCAAATAGGTGGCCATGCATTTGTACAACTTTATATTTAATAGCATGGTGTCATAAAACAATGGAGAACTCTATAAGTTGCAGATTGAAATACAGTACTCGTGAACTATCATCCCCGCACTACACCTCCCTCTCCCTACTACACCCTTCTGCTCATCAACTGCCAAGAGGACGGTAGAATGCCCTCAGCTTACTGTCCTCAACTTCCTTATCCCCACGGTTCGCCTTACTACCCCACTCTCCCAACTTTTACTATTTTTGTTGAAGTTGACTAAAAGGAGTTAGCACATTTAAAAACTAAATAATTTTCATCTCTTTTAAATTTTGATTTTGAACAATTTTGATTAATGAAATGCACTGGTTGAATTTCACATAATTATATCGAACCATTACAAGTTGCCAATTTCACTACTTTGTATGCACTAGGCTTTACGTTTTGCCCATTTTTGTTTCTTAGAATATTTTGAGTAGTACGAAACTTTTTTAGATGCATCACATGTTTAAAATGTGACGATGATGTTGCGTTTTTCGTATTATATTTTGGCAGTTATGTTATTCGAGATGGTGAAAGGGTGATACGAGAATTAGAAATGCCGCACGAAATCCGTACCCAAGACAATATTCGAACCTGGAACGCAACGCAATAACCAAAGTTTAACAGAATATTGGGTAATGGACCTCGGCCATAAGTCTATGCTATGGCTTTGAGTTTGATGCCGTCTGCGGTGTCTCATGCGGTTGTTCCCTCAGGTCCTAAAGCGTACGGCTCCTAGGGACATGGGTTCGAATCCCGTACAAGCCATGTGTTTTTGTAATTGTCTTTCATCTATCACTCCCTCATCATCTCGAATACTAATCGCAATAATAGAGACGTAAAGCAACAAGAATCAATGAACATTAAGTGGCAGAATAATTATATGAACTTTGAATATATGGTGACGTCAACTATATGCATTAATTAATACCAACAAATTGTAGCTAAGAGTGTTTAGTTTTTTCCACAAGGATATGACGTAAGCCACCGGTGTCCAATGCTACGTTGAACGACCGTGGCTATAGTACGAGCTGTTATCCTGCAACTTACACATGTTAATTATAGATACGGTAGAGATGCAAAACATGCAGCCGTAGGAAGTCTGCCAATACGGCGTGACGTCATTGATGCACCACGTGGTAAAACTTGCCATATAAGATTCCACATATTAGATAACTTAGCGAGATTTCTACTGGAAAATATCTCAGGTTAAAGTTAACAACCTGTGGAGATGACCTTTGTGTGCAAAAGTTAACTGCCAATTAATTTACCTTGCTTGCATCTACATCATATTGTATGCGCTCAAGATTCTAATGTAGGAACATAGTTCAATAAACTATTCGCCGCGTCTCAGTCACTCGGGGATCTCTTTCAACATTCTTCGTTATCACCATGATTGACATGCACAACAATCTGATTGAAAATAAAACTAAATGTAATCTGATCAACCCACTTTGTGTTTCGACAGTCGATCCTTGTCGAGGGATCGATCGAGATATGGTCGACTTGACGCAACCGCGCACACTGAGCTGCTGCGTGTAGTGCGTGTGGCTGTGGTGGGTGATAGAGAATATACATTAACTTTATCTTTATCTGTGAAGGAAATAATTGCAGAAGGGCGAGGTCTTAAACTAACACCGATTACAAACACAATAGACGAATATAATGAAACGAGTCTATGTCAGTTGCACGTTTGCATGTTACAGTAATGGGTATGACTGAAACCAAAATTGCTTTGTTAACGGTAAAGGGTAGTCCCTCTGTAAAAACCGCGCCAAATTAATGTTTTTAATTTATATTTTGAGAACAATACATAATATTGAAAAAGTGATGATTGAGCGAAACTTGGTTTCGTAAGAGCTACAATCTGAATTAACAAAATTTAAAATATTTCTATCATCACGGTTGTTATTTGTGAAACCAATTAAGGAATTAATTATTGATTGGTTTTTTAAATAACAACCGTAATGATAACAATATTTAAAAATATGTTTACTTCAAATTGTAGTTCTTACGAAACCAAGTTTTGCTCAATCATCACTTTTTCAATATTGTGTAGTGTTCTCAAAATATAAATTAGAAACGTTAATTTGGCGCGGTTTTTACAGTAAGACTACCCTTTACCGTAAATATATTAATTTATAAAGTTACATTTTGATTTTAATGGATATATGGAAAACACAGATTGAATGCAAACATAATTACAGTATTTCAGTTTGATATTTTGCTGTTTTGGGCTAGAATCTGTTGTGACGGATCAATTAATTTGTTTAACTGAATTTTTTCCCATTTAAATATATATAATAAATGTAAGGTACAAATATTAAGTGAAAACAAAAAAATATGTTGTGACTAGCATTGCCTAAATGGATGTGGCAGGTTCACTTGCGTGCTCGGCGAGGACTTTGGTAGTTGGACTGTCTGTCAGTGTGTATTTGGTGCTGTATGATTTTTGGAACACAACGTTTGCCGGACCAAATCTAATCGAAATGTAAACAAAAATAATGCATTTTGCATGTTTGTGCTTCAGAGTAAATATCTTGAGAAAGCTTCTAGTTATTGAAAGATTTGGTTTTGAAACGGATAACGATAAATAAATGATTTTCAGAATTGATGAAGAGGGCCGTGATAAGCTCTATCAAAGCATGGATTTATAATAGTACTCTCGTACTGGATAATCAGGTGTGTAGCCATCCCATTAGAGCTAGATCTTCTCCCCCAAATATAACTCCATGATCAAAGGGTCAATAATAGTTATGTTATGGTGCATTTTTCACTGTTGGGCATTGTATGTCACTGAAGATCTTGAATAATAATAATAATAATAATAATAATAATAATAATAAATGGTCTAAAAGCTTCTTTACAACTTAACCATACACTACATTTACAATGAGTACAGAAAAATATTTATGCACAACTTAACCGTACACTACATTTACAATGAGTACAGACAATATTTATGCACAACTTAAACACTACATTTATAATGAGTACAGTTACAGACAATATTTATGCACAATATGTAGTACAACACGTACAGTTATGAATTAGAAATTAACATCTTTTAGCTGAAATTAAGAATAGATACAAATAAATATAAGTAAAAATAATTAAGAATAAGAATAACTAGGCCTTAATTTAGAAGAACTTTAACAAGTCAAACAATGTATTTACTTTCTACTATGGCTGTGAGGACAGTAAGAACCTTTTTATTTTAAATTTGAATACATTTTTGGGTTCTGTAATTATTAACTTAGGTAGAGATAGAATAGAGAATAAAGATCGTGATTAGCTCTATCTAAGGGTCCTAGATCAGTACTGAAAAAGGTCTATTAAAAACCTTTCAAGCATGTTAATTCGTTACGATTGTCATTTCTGTTAATTGATTATACATTTGTTACTAGATTAAAAACATGAGGATTGAAACAATTTCAATATTTAAAAGTTTTTTAATCCATCGTTTAGCTAGAATAAAACCAAATCGCCGGTATAAATATTTTTTTCCTAAATTTTGAAGCATTCTCAAAATATTATTAAAATACCGTAAATTTTGCATGGTTGCTTAATATTTCAGGCTACCCATTTAACGTGTTGATCTGCTTTGAGCAGCGAGGCTTATTGAGACGACATATTGTTATTGTCATGTTAAAACAACCGAGGCCGCGTATGACTTGCAGAACCTATAAGAACCAGTTTTCTTCCTCCCTTCACGTCAACAATGAACAACGATTTATCATTTATTAAAAGACATCGTGACGATGATGATGGTGCTAATATTGATGGTGAGTGGTGATAAGGAAGCCACACGATACTCGTATCAATACAGATTCGGACCTGAAACTAAGACCCCATGGTGTACCAGGACAACTTATACACGACCAGTCTCCACTCCCGCTCATCACTCATAGAAACTAGCGTAATTGTAAGTATCTTATTGGTATCTTGACAACGTTTGAAGATATTGATGAAGTGATTCCTACGCGGAATTTGTTTTTGTACCAGCAAAATGTAATGAATTTTAAAATGTTAAAGTATCGAAATTGATTTGATTTATATTTCTGTAATGAATGAATGAATTAAATCATTTAGAATTCATTAATTATTCAAAATAGACAATCGTAACAATTACAATATTCGATGTTTTTAAAATACAAAACCGAATTTCGCATTGGAATATCACTTCATCAATATCTTGAAACATGCTCGAGATATCAATAAAACAGTTTACTTATAATCAGTGTGAGGAGTAAAAGAGAGTTGAAAGATAATTGCAACGTAAGATTATAACCTCAACATACATGTTGACATGTTGAATGTAGCAGGCCCCGCTCATATGCCTACTTACAGAACCTGTACACCGTCTTGCAGCCTAGTGTTTCTACGGTAGCGTAGCTCTATTCAAGAACCAACCAGCCACCCCGAGGTAGCACACCGTTCTTCCTGTCACCCTGCACAACGGGCGTCCGGAGAGGGGTGCAAGGGGGTGCACTTGCACCCCATTGGAAAATCAAAATGTCATATTTATACTATCACTTTTATCATTCTGTTTTTTTTTATGAATGACAAAATTATTAAAACTTTAAACTACATATCAATCAAAAGGTTTGTGTTGTTTACCTCTGTCCCGTGTGCCTATAATTTTAATATTATGTTATAGATATAAACAAAAATATAGATGCATTGCTGAGAAATGTTCGTGGACATTCGGACATTCGCACAGGGGCCACAAAAGAGGAGAATTGTCCCCCTCTCTCATCCCTTGGCTGAAACCACTAATACAGTAGTCGTCCCTCATCCTCATATCAAAAAGAAAATTTGTAATAATTGTTGTATATTGCCTAGAAATCCCCCACCCCTCATAGTACTCGGTACAGGACCATCGTTTTATATTTAAACATGCTTTGCATCCCCCCCCCCCCCCCCGTGAAAAATTCTTGCGGACGCCCATGGGTCCTGCCATCTGTACCTGTAGGTATTTGAGTGAGCCTATCAGTAAAGTAAATATTAGTAATTATGACAGCGGTGCAGCTCAATCCACCCAACGGACTAGTATATTGTTTTGCATAAATTTACCATATAAGTTTGATATAAGTAACAAACGATAAATAAATAAATTCACATTTAGAGTCTACCCACTCAGTAACGAAACTGATTTTCTGTGGGGGACTTTAACGATTCTTGTTGCTTTTCGTCTATTATTGAATTATGCTATTTGAGACGATGTCGGGTGATAGATGAAGACATGTCTTATGTGGGATTCGAACCCACGTTCTTAAATGCCTTACTCAAGAAGCGGCGCCCCAACCGCATGAGCCACCGTTGACAGCCTTTATTTGAACATGAGGTATCTCCCGTCAACGAAATTGACTCTTATATAGAAATGAACCGTATACAGTTCGTCTCAAACCAACATCCACGCCGGTAAAGTAGACACCTCAAAGGGAGGCTTATTTCCCGTTCACTGTGCAAGGTTGTAAACATCAAGCTTGTCACTCGAAAGGATGCACAGCTTAAAATAGTGGCCACCGGCTAACGGATGTCCAAAGGTCCAAGCCACTTTCGCTATTACCTGAGACGATTCCCTAGTTGTCCTCGGAAGCTTTGAAGGTCCATGTGGTTTGGAGCTATCTTTACTACGTTTAGAAGGTATAAGTGATTTTCAAAATAAAGGGGAGGATTGACATTCTTGATTTCCAACAATACGAACCAATTCCTTTTAATTCGCATTTTGCCGGCGTGGTTGTTAGTTTGAGTTTGAGACGAACTTTATTCATTAGTGCGTTCAGGGGTTAATTTGAGCCGGAACGCACCGGAACGCAGTTCCGATTCCTTTGCCGAAACCAGAACGCGCGTTCCGGTATTATTTCGTAACTCCTTAAAAAGTCGTGAATTAATTTGTATCTTTGAAAATCTCACAAATATATTTGTAATTTGTTGGTATGATTGCAAGTTATTCAAGTTTATGAATAGGTAGCCAGACCCAATAACCTTCTGACTGACCACTGACACTAAAATGATAACTAATTAATAATTACATATTATCTATATTCACAATGTATAAACGTGGACGGGGTTGGTGCCAAATTATATTTGACGAAGAAAATATGCTTTCTAGTTCCTTTTAAATTACAAATTAAGCCCTGAGTGCGTTTGACCAACTGAAGCTAAATGGAATAGCTTCTCGCGGGTGTCCATGCACCAATGAGAACCGCTCTCTGTATTACATCACTGATGGCGGACCGCTCTGTACACCTGGCACACACGTGTCATACTCATCTGAAGAGTGGGAGTTGTATCGCGTTCTGATTGTGACCTCCGATAACAAAGCGGTCCACATTCCGTGACACGGTGTCATGAGTTTCGAAACAGATACGCTGTACAATTCGATTCGATTTGTTTCCTACGTCTAGAGTTCCAATCGCGTACTCTACATATGTTTTTTGTGGCTATTATATAACCCCCTTATTTGATAGGGGTACGACGGTCCTGTGATAATACAATACATACACAAAACTGTTGATTCCCTGTTGCAAAACAAATTTTACGTTTTCGTTTTTCGTTTAGGTTAGATTTGAATTGTATTTTATGTTTTATTACTATGCTTGTACTTTCACACCAAATATGCAAATTTCTTTTTAATTTGCTGCAATTAGGTAGAGAGCTTCCAATGTAGATGCACAAATAGCCTATACTCGACTTTTTATTTTTTTTATTTATTTATTTATTTATTTATTTATGTATGAATTGGCCCATACAGCATTTTATGCCATTTAACAGTGACCAGTATAACAACGGATGATTAACAACGATGCGTGATGATGAAGAAGGGAGGAGGGGAAGCCTGGTACCGGCACGTAGCCTACTCATGTCGAAAAGTACCAAGGGGACCATCAGCTTTACGTCCCATCCAAAAGGACGGTGTAACTTTGACCAGTCACAGTGGCGTAGGAATAGGGGGGGCAGCCCGGGCGAAGCCCGGGGGCCCGGGGTCTAGAGGGGCCCGGTTTTGAGACAAGCTTGAGTTCAAAAGACGAGTATCAGGACGAACAGGTATTGGGCCCTGGATACTCAGTAAACAAATACATAACAAGTAATTGTTTAAAACAATTGTTGAAGTATAAGTTGCATAAAAATCATGAAAATCCTTATATATTATCTTTACCTTGCCCCTACCCCACGGGACCCTAGCCGTCGCCCTGGCGGCCAACAGTCATTCATTGATGGCTACATCCTGTCAATTACCCGCTGTTGATAGAATGTGCCTCATTTCTTAGAAAACTTTTTGTTCACAACTCTGCACAGTCTGCAGTCACCACCCTCCAACCCCACACTTTTAGTCAGTTTGTAATTATCTCTTGCCAATAGTCACGGTCGTCGCAAAAGCTCTGATTTTCTATTTTAATAATGTCTTCATATAAACACTTAAGCGGAATTAAAAAGCGTAAAAAGAAAACCGAGGAACTAGAAAAACAACGAAATATTCCTAAAACAACTAGCTTTTTACTCAAAAGTAACACTGCGTCGTGTGATACCGGTAGTGCTTGTGACAATGTTGTCGAATCCAATGGCGCATAGTGAGTACCAAGACTCGGTGTCAATACTTAAATTTTATAATAATTGCCTAATAGTAAATAACATGCAGATTTGGCGTCAATGACAGGGGCCCGCCACCTCGCTGTAGCCCGGGGGCCCGTGGATTTCTAGCTACGCCACTGACCAGTCATATAGGTTCCTACACTAACCTGGACTGCTGAGCAGTTGACGAGAAGAACGAAGCTGTTACACAAGCTTTTGAACCCTCCAATCTGCTCTAACCAACGGTAACTAGTGTTTCAGAGGAGAGTGGTCGCCCATTCACCTCCTGACCTAGCCCGAGGTTGCTTAACTTCGGTGTTCGTATGGGAACCGGCTAAGCGACCGTGGCTAAACCGTTGGCTACTTATAATAGAAGTGCTCTTCAACTGTTCTCATATATGTTAAAGTGTTTCATGTGCAAATTAATAAAAATGTAATTCATTCATTCAGTTGTATTGTATTGTCATAACGTCAAATAAACGATTTTGTTATGCTTTGGGTAATAAAATATCAGTTGAAAATGAATTCACGCCTCTATGGTGTGGTGTGCATAGTTTGTGACTGCGCCTCCACAGGCTACTAGGCCATAAATACAGTAATAAATCATGTGTTCTTGCCGCCAAATGTGTGACTATTAAAATGTCTTTGACCAACCGATCCATAATACCGTCGCTCCCCCGTAGAAACTTACATAGCTCCTGGTAACGCATTTGTACGGAGCCAGGTATAGTCATCATACAACATCTTCGGTGATGCTTCCGTCACGGGTGAGTGAGCGGCAGCCAACCAGCGACCGTGGCTAATTCAAAAACCTGCTCGGGTTGGCCGAGACCGTAAACACGTCATTGATTGATGACGAAAGCATTACCGAAGTTATTGTAAGACGACTTTAATCCTCTTCAATCTATTCATTTCATCAATTACCTTCTCATCTTGTCAACTAGCCTCGATGCGTACTAAAAAGCATTTAGCCCCCTCTAAGAAGGTCATCTTGCCAATGCATAATGATCTATGCAACAAACCGGCAGGTTTGGAGGCTGTTCTGGTCATCAGTATAACAACACAGCCACATTGGACAGGTGTTAACACAAAGACAATGACGTCATCGTATAGAGGACCGTCGCATCGGGTGCGCCCGCACTTGACACTGCAACGACGACACTAAGCAAGTAGACTCCCACTCCACTTGTCACAAGACGACGCTAAGCAATTAGACCGGCGCCACTTGTCACTAGACGACACTAAGCAAGTAGACTCCGGTGCCACTTGTCACTAGACGACGCTAAGCAAGTAGCCTCCGGCGCAACTTGTCACTAGACGACACTAAGCAAGTAGACTCCAACTCCACTTGTCACTAGACGACGCTAAGCAAGAAGACTCCGGTGCCACTTGTCACTAGACGACACTAAGCAAGTAGACTCCGGTGCCACTTGTCACTAGACGACGCTAAGCAAGTAGACTCCCACACCACTTGTCACTAGACGACACTAAGCAAGTGGACTCCGGTGCCACTTGTCACTAGACGACGCTAAGGAAGTAGACTCCCACACCACTTGTCACTAGGCGACACTTAGCAAGTGGACTCCGGTGCCACTTGTCACTAGACGACGCTAAGGAAGTAGACTCCCACACCACTTGTCACTAGACGACACTATAAGCAAGTAGACTCCGGTGCCACTTGTCACTAGACGACGCTAAACAGATAGACACTAGACTCTCACACCCCTTGTCACTAGACGACGCTAAGCAAGTAGACTCCGGTGCCACTTGTCACTAGACGACGCTAAGAAAGTAGACTCCCACATAACTTATCACTACACGACACTAAGCAAGTAAACTCCCACATCCCTTGTCAGTAGATGATGCTAAGCAAGAAGACTCCCACTCTACTTGTCACTAGACGATGCTAAGCAGGAAGACTCCCACTCCACTTGTCTCTAGACGATGCTAAGCAAGAAGACTCCCACTCCACTTGTCTCTAGACGACGCTAAGCAAGAAGACTCCCACTCCACTTGTCACTAGATGATGCTAAGAAAGAAGACTCCCACTCCACTTGTCCCTAGACGACGCTAAGCAAGAAGACTCCCACTCCACTTGTTACTAGACGACGCTAAGCAAGAAGACTCCCACTCCACTTGTCACTAGATGATGCTAAGCAAGAAGACACCCACACCACTTGTCACTAGCCGACACTGAGCAGATAGACACTAGACTCTCACACCCCTTGTCACTAGACGACGCTAACCAAGTAGACTCCCACATTACTTGTCACTAGACCACACTAAGCAAGAAGACTCCCTATCTACTTGTCACTAGACCACACTAAGCAAGTAAACTCCCGCATCCCTTGTCACTAGACGACGCTAATCAAGAAGACTCCCACATTACTTGTCACTAGACCACACTAAGCAAGTAAACTCCCGCATCCCTTGTCACTCACTAGACGATGCTAAGCAAGAAGACTCCCACATCACTTGTCACTAGACGACACTAAGCAGATAGACACTAGACTCTCACACCCCTTGTCATTAGACGACCCTAACCAAGTCGACTCCCACACCACTTGTCACTAGCCGACACTAAGCAGTTACACTAGACTCTCACACCCCTTGTCACTAGACGACGCTAACCAAGTCGACTCCCACACCACTTGTCACTAGCCGACACTAAGCTGTTACACTAGACTCTCACACCCCTTGTCACTAGACGACCCTAACCAAGTCGACTCCCACACCACTTGTCACTAGCCGACACTAAGCAGATAGACACTAGACTCTCACACCCCTTGTCACTATAGACGACGCTAAGCAAGTAGACCGCCACGTTACACGTTGTGCAGTTCTACAACCAGTCAACTGGGATGTCTTGGGTGTGGTCAATATGTATCTGCACGGGCCCGTTAAGAATTGATAAATTAGTGCCACCCAGTCGAACTCCGACTCATAAAACAACCTCTTTTTGTCCAGTAGCCGTCCGGTATTGTATTTTTATGGACATTAGCCAGCATTACGTTCTATCATTCGACGTTGCAAATTCTGCATACAAATTAATTGTACCAATGATTACATTTTGTCCACAAATGAACATGATGAAATAGTCATCGTATTTTTCCTCATGGCGGTTGCGATCGCCTTGCATAAAGATATCAACCTCGGAGCTGGTATATTTAAGTACAGAACTTACATATTCGTTCGATGTTGGAGTTTGTTCAATTAGTTGTATAAGGTATTTTATTTCTTCTCGATTTATCTGTCTTTCAACAGGTAAAAACTGCAGAAGCTGGCATTGGTGTAATGTTTATGCAGAGTAGGTATATCAATTTCTACCACTCTCAACTGGTTTATACATTACTGCTGTTTAAATCTACGAGACACTCACGTTTTCTTTCAAGTTTGTATCGCTATACAATAGTTCGAACCATATTTGCTTGCGTGGATGGTGTTTACGCCACCCTTGGAATATCTTGTTCTTTAGGATTTGGTGAGAATCCAAAATGTCACCTCGGCCTACAACGACAAACAAATTGTTTTGTTTGAAATGATGACTTCGCCACTTAATTGAATTATACTTCGGTTCGATGGCTTCTAAACCAGTGTTGAATTAAGAACGTTTCAGTAGTGGGGGATTTCAAAATAAAGGGTAAGCTACAATATATTAATTCGCGACCCCAACCCCCCCCCCCCCCCCATGTTTGTTACAATAACATCTGTATGTAAACAAAATGATTTTCTAATTTCTAGTGTCCAATAATAATCGGATTCTGCCTGTGTTTTGACAACCATCGTCTTGCGTGAACTCCTCATGAAGTTCAATACTGACATCCCTACGATTTTTTAGCTATTATATGTATTATACGATTCACTTCTTCACAGTTCGCAAAAAAAAAGAGCGTTGCGTTTTATGAACAACAAACATAAAATGTTGTGTAGCGATAGCATTTTTTTGTCGAAACAGTTTAAAATAGCAATTTAGAAAGAATTAATCTTAGCAGCCCCAATTGTTCAGATGGTAATAGCGTAGGTAGGTATAAAGCCGGTGGATCTCGGTTGGACTTCCGGTCGGAGGAAACGTTTTCGACAATTATTGATATCGGTTCGTAACATTGCTATAAAGGTGGCATAAGCTTCAAGCCTGTGCAATCATTATTGTTATCATCATTATTATTTTTCTTGTTTTAATGAACTAGCGTTACACAATATGTAAAGCTTTATCAATAAAAATGTAGATTAGGAACTTGAACAAAATACTATTTGTTTTCACAATGGAAATAATACTTATAATTACAGAATAATATGTCCCGGGGGGGGGGGGGGGGGGGGGTGTCGCCCCCTTCCCACCCCCTCTTTGAGAAGGTATGGCTTAGTTCAAAATATTCTCAACATTCTGACGACCGAGATCGTCTGCCACTACAGTACTGGGTAAATCAGAAGTGTCTGCTCTGTACGAGATTATATTCTCAAGTATTGTAACGTTTCTGAAATCTCTCTGGACCAATAAGACCAGTCATCACCTGCAGCCGTCAAGCAAGTCGCATCACAGAGTCGCGCGAGAGCTTTGTCCGGGTTATTATGGTGCTGTAACGCGGCGACAGCGGCGTGTGTACTGTGTACTATGTAGCTAGCTCTCGATGTATGAAGATAGCGGCGTGTCTACTGTGTAGAGCTCTCGATGTATGAAGATAGCGGCGTGTCTACTGTGTAGAGCTCTCGATGTATGAAGATAGCGGCGTGTCATACTGTGTAGAGCTCTCGATGTATGAAGATAGCGGCGTGTCTACTGTGTAGAGCTCTCGATGTATGAAGATAGCGGCGTGTGTACTGTGTAGAGCTCTCGATGTATGAAGATAGCGGCGTGTGTACTGTGTAGAGCTCTCGATGTATGATGTTAGCGGCGTGTGTACTGTGTAGAGCTCTCGATGTATGAAGATAGCGGCTACGAGGAATAAAGAACGAACACAACATGGACACGGGATTCAAACCTACGCCCTGCAACGCAACGTGTCGCTTGCCCACGCTCCTACACGACACGAAGACAACTGTAGGCATTTTATTGTTTAGTTTTTATGCAAATTGGGCGCCTTTATTCGAAACGAACACATGACACAGTTTCTGTAGGACACAACCGAACGAAAACATTCGGTGTGGGTGGGCGAGCGAAGTGATTAGAAGGTCTAAGGAGGGGCCAATAGATTGTAGGAGGAACCTATCGAAGAAGTACTCCAATCTTTTGCCGAAAAAGATGGCTAGATCGGTGTCTTGAAGTTGTTTTAATTGTTATTTCCGGTCTGGAAAACAGGAACTTTACCACGGAATCTGTATGCTACAGTGGCCGTCACCTAGAGATGAACCCCAGGTATAGACATTTCCCCTAGCAACCTTTCCCCCACCACCTTCCGCCACTCGACAGACCAGACCCGTCCGATCTGTTTACAAACCGCAGAAAGGTTCAACTACCTGCTCAATTAAAAGTGAAGTTGCGTACCAAAAAAATTAAAATTGTTATAACAACATTTAACTTCTTGTGGTTATGAGATTGTTGTTTCAATCAAAAAATCAAGCAAACTGCAATTTTATTTTTTTTAATTCGTCCATATTTGACTGACAAAATCCGATAAATGTTTCAGCACATTCATTCAAATATGGACGAATTAAAAAAAATAAAATTGCAGTATGCTTGATTTTTTGATTGAAACAACAATCTCATAACCACAAGAAGTTAAATGTTGTTATAACAATTTTAATTTTTTTGGTACGCAGCTTCACTTTTAATTGAGCAGGTAGTTGAACCTTTCTGCGGTTTGTAAACATATCGGACGGGTCTGGTCTGTCGAGTTGCGGAAGGTGGTGGGGGAAAGGCTGCTAGGGGAAATGTCTATACCTGGGGTTCATCTCTAGGTGACGGCCACTATAGTCCAGCATCATTGAGACAAGAGTACATTGGGTATCATAAACACAACAAATCTGGTGCTGGTGATAGTTGGTTACGGTTGATGCCTTGACCGCAGACACCCATTGAATTTGCATCAGTCCTCAGGCTGAGAGGCCCCCCACGCATTTCCCACCAGCCAGCCACAAAGTGAGCACAAGAACCGCCTATTATACGAGAACACTTTCAATTATAATCTAACATTTCAATTACAGTACATTCAACCGAAAATGGGTTAGACAAATAGAAATACAGATGCAGTTAGTTCGTAAGCCTGCATACCCACACTGTGATATCCAATTATAAGAAGGTGCCAAAGCTCTTGATAAAGCGCATTGCTGGCGCGTGGATGGGCTGGATTCCAATCTCTTGGTCGGGGGGCTGGGGGAGGCTACGCCCACTTCTCTCGGTCCCGGACCCAACATAGCGCGAGATAGCCATTGTATGTAAATATCATCAATTATAATTGTACGTATTGAGAACCGACTCGGCTACCGGACTTAAATGTGAACCCTCGTAACTATGTTAAATGGGGGGTCGGGTCTTTCAACATGCTCATATTACTAAATACATGAAAAGGTAAACTATTTTAGCTAGGAGCCGTTTGGGATGGTAAAAGATAATTTGCCATTTTCTCGTTCTTTTGGTATTCATGGTAACGGTGAGGAATCCGACTTGCTTCTCAAACTAATTTGCAAGCCAAGTTACAGAAAAACTGCAATATGAAACAATAAAGAATTGGAAAAATGAAAATGAAAATGAAAATGAAAATGAAAATGAAAATGAAAATGAAAATGAAAATGAAAATGAAAATGAAAATGAAAATGAAAATGAAAATGAAAATGAAAATGAAAATGAAAATGAAAATGAAAATGAAAATGAAAATGAAAATGAAAATGAAAATGAAAATGAAAATGAAAATGAAAATGAAAATGAAAATGAAAATGAAAATTATTAATTTTTACACAACCAATCTTACTGGACCAACCCAAGCAACAAGTAGTTGAATAGGTGACAATTTGTGTGTTGAGCTTGAGTTACTAATGAGTTGAGTGTATAAAGTGGTAATCATCAGTAACGACTCTCATATCACTGTTACTGAATCTTATGTATCTCACATTCGCCAGACAAAATATGTGACCAAGAACGCCTTCGAAAAGTCATAACTTTCCCAATGGTATTTTAACTCAATGTTGTTTTAACACGACCACTTATACGAGGATCGAGGAACGTTTGAGAAATGATCAACACGAGAACAGGTACGATAGGAAATCAGACAACAGCAGACATCCTTCAGCTAGTCCGGTTCTGAGCGGAGGTCAGAGGTCACACGGAGATTAGCACAACGGTGGTCAGTGTAACTCGGAAGGCGCGCATCCAATCCCTGTCAGTTGTGCCTATTGTGCACGATAAAGGTTAACACCCAGTCGTAATCGTGCTATAGTGTTTTCAATTTTTCTGCAATTCCGAGACTCCGCCTTCAAATTAGAAATCCACGTACTGGTATTAGGCCGAGAGTATAGCGTACGTGCCTGCTTATCTGATCGACACATCTACAGCGATAAAACAACACACTCGCCCGGCTTAACACTATGATGTATTAGTTAGAATCCTATGTTTTTGTTAAGTAATTTTTGTTTTACATGCACCGGCACTTAAGTGTGCTATCAGTGTCAATCATGGGACTTCTATGATGATATAATGCTTACGTAACTGTAAGAGATCTGAAGGAGAGTTAAAGCGTATTCGCCCCGAGCGCGCGAGACGTGTTCGCAGGGACCAGATTCGTGTAACTTAACTCATAAACTTAGGAATAAACGTAGGGAGCGTCACCTGACCACTAAAATCACACCTTAATTCCTACAACATCTGAGATAAGCCAACACACAATTCTCTGGGACGTAAGTGGATACCTGGAGGGACAAGACTCGTATACAACTTTCTATTATTATTTATTATAGTGTGTAATGTTTGTTAAAATTATAAAAACAATTAAAATTATTTTTTAGTAACCTGAGTACCGTAAACGCGAACGGACCGACCAATAACAATGAAAATTACAATAGTCGAGTCGGTTTACAGTACATGGCCATGCATAATGATTGAACATTTCAAGAGTTTCCCAGAAAAATACTGTGTATGTCATTAGTTCTTCCATAAATGTCCATTGTCCACAATTAAGTGTTACTATTTTTTAGCAGTTTTATCTATAAATCTAAACAATAATAGTTTATTTAAAATCAAATTTATTATTTATCTCCATTCATTCATTCATACATGATGAATGGGAGTTATCAGAAAAGAGCACAACTCGATAAACACAAGAATTGATTGTCCACCCATACTGAAGGTCGCCTAAGTAAACAGTAAACATAATAATAAACATATGCAATAATGTAAACTAATTACACTCTAGGGAAAATGTAATGTTCTACCCACAATAAAATTATCACATACAGATACCCAAAATTCGGGGCTTGGGTTTCTTTAATTCCTTGATTAATTGACACTTGAGTTATTAGATGAAAAGAACCTCCCAAGTATATCCATATATTATCGCCTATCACGGTCGTCCAAGTTGTGTAGTCGCCTCGAATTCTCTATCTATAGTTATATGAAAAGTCTGTCCTATGACAAATCTTATGTTTTAATAATAGGTGTTATGCCATTACGAAAATGACAACGAAATGAAACATTTTATTTAATCGCGTTAAAGTAAATTTAGAGCAAAAGTGCCGAAAAACGTGTGTATCGGCGACAACAGTATATCAGTTATAATTTTATTTCACTTGCTTCATCTTTCTGTTCTTAAAACATTTCATTTTAATTTTGTGTTACAAATTATGTAACACATTTTGTAACAATTATGTAACACATACATTGTTGTGTAGTTGTATTGCTGTATTATGAACAAACTCGATCGAAATTGATGTCATGTTTTAAGGGCATACGTTCTAAGTATTTCTATTACCAAACGTACTGTACTTACATCTAACTAAAATAAATAATAGTTTATAAAATCAAAGCTTATATTTAGGTTAAATAATAACGCACAACGGTCGTGACCGATTTATCGTAGCCATCCTACAATTCGCTTCGCTCGTTGTATGTTTGTAAACGCACTGAAACCACCATCTGGGTGTATGCAGACGCTCAATTCATGTAAGTTACCCATAGTTGTAATTATATTCCTAAGAAAGTGTTTTGAATTTATTTCTCTCATTTATACATTACGTTTCGTATATATTACCATACACAATATTAGGAAAATAGATTTTTAAGTACGAAAGTAAAAAAGAGCTATGTTGTTCAACAATTTCTGTAAACAAAAAATGTACTATTAATGTATGTTACACAAATAAAACATTCTATTATGCCCACCGTATGAGAAGATGTTGTCTTGTTTTAATTCTTCAAAGTTTTAAATTTGAGTGTTTTCTTCCATGTTTTAAAGCTTTATATATCTGGACGGATAACGTTCAATCGAACGTTCGTTGAAGGTACATTTTGTTAATAATACTGATAATACTGTCGCGGAACTTTCGTGTGGTTTTCGTTCTTGTCCCGTTTCTCACAAAAAGAACAGTGCATTTAAAAATGAGGTTACATATTTATATTTGTTATATAAAAATTTAAGTAGTAAAAATAATTTTTTTTCATGCCAATTACTATGGGTTATTCGGTAATATGGGTAATCTCTTTATACCCAGAACGTTCCTCGTTGAGCAACGAAGGTGACGCAATATCCTGCAACTATGAGTGTAGAAGTTACCTTCCTCTCTACTAGTAATCTAGGATAACACGATACGTAAATTCCAGATTTTATTAACCAATATATTTGCCAATTAATGTGAAGGTATGTACAAATATTTATAACTATCCTACATCTTCAATAAAACAATGCAATCAACATACTTCATTACATATAAATTTACACGAAGTTGCAACTTTCTACACGTTATAAGTATTGATGACGCATTTCAGCACAACCCATACTTAGCTCTTGACGATGAGCTTTATCAAGTGAGCTGAGCCGTCCACCGCTCATTTATTATTTCACTCACACCAGTCGCGCACGTGGCCGAGATAAACACGGATAAGTAATGGAGTAATGTAGATACCGGGACGGTTGCTCAGTTTTATTTCAAGTATTGGTGTTGCGATGGCTCGGTGCCAGCACACGCGGTAGGTCGCTGGTTCGAGTCCCGTTACTGTTATCATGACATTCTTCCGTAGGTGTCATCGATTACTACTAAATTTAGTAATATACTTGACACAAAAGTACGTTACTTATTATGCTTTCGTCACAGGCGAGGCTCTCAAAGCCAACCAGCGAACCGCCCGAGACACACCCGCAAAAATACCGATCGCTGATTGGCTACGAACCCGTGGCCTGTGACGAAAGCATGTGTAAGGTAGTCTTGGGACAACTTTATTTTGCAAAGCTACATATTATACAAACAGTGATAAATGACCACGATGTTTTTTCGTAAACAAATTGAAATTTAAACAGTTTGAAGTATTGTAGTCGTTACAGATATAATAGGGTATAAATAATAATTATGGAATTTGTAATTTAATAATTTGAGAAATAACAACCATACGACAACATTGTTTGGAAGTTATTTAATCCAGATTTTATTTCATCGAAAAGACATCGTGTGGTGATACTTTTGAAATATTATGTAACGTTCTCAAAACAGTGAATTTGCGTGATTTTAAGCAAACACTGGAGCGGTTACACATAAATACATATAATAATTTCAATGTGAGTTAATTTACAGTTTATTTTTTATGTTTAAGAAAACATGATGTATCAAAATGTTAATACTCGAACCTCACCTCCAAATTTACCGTAGCCCAGTCCAATAGGCTATTAGAAAGAATGTATGCATAGATATTAACTATTTTAAGTTTCTATTTGCATGCAAGCAATCAGCTTTGTTGCGCAGTTATCTGTTGAGTTGAGTTACAGCTTTTCGCACACCCGCCGACTGATTTGTGGATTGGGCCCTGGAAATCTGAGCTCGGCCCTGGGGCGAAGACTGTCAGAAAGGCGAGGAGAGGAACCACTCGCTTATCGTATGTGCATGGCCTACTTGCCAACGCTGTTTTAATTATCTTGATTCCCTGAAGAAATAATCACTAGATCACGATTCTCAATATTAGATTAAAAGATTAACGTTGATGAGTATGTTTAGCCGCAGGTGTAGAAGACGAGACGAACGGGGGTGCCCAAACCTGGAACATAGGAACCGCGTTAATAGTGAACAATGCAAGTATAACTGTAAAAGGCAAAAGGGATGACCAAAACTAATATCGAGGAAGATAATGTAAGGATGAATACTTATGGCTGGGTAGAAGACAAAAGAAACCAATGAGGCAACCTGGTTGGATAAACAAAGAGAAAATATTATTTGGTGTGCTAATATAATTAAAATACTATTACAAGTTTTTCTAAAACATTGTTCCAGCACCCACGATGTGGTCGGATAAAAACAACACTCACAAAGAACGAGTTTGTGTTCATTTCCGGTAAACGTTGAATATATTTGAGAAGTTATTTACCATTTTCTAAACGGCATGTGTCAAATGATCGAACATGGATTTCCGGAAATTGGAATTTCCTCCATTAACAATGCATACATGCAGATTAATGTATTCAAGAACTGAATATGATTTTGTTTGAGCACATGTGCTGATGATACAATAGGCAACACGCGTACGATTTTTTTTGCTAAACCAAACACTTAGTTTAATAGTATTAGATACAAAAAGAATATTAATGCAGGTCGCACGTAAAAAAGAAATGTTTAAATAGGTTTAATGTGGTCGCATTTATTGAAGTTTAAACTGGGGATCTGAAACGCGTACAGGTGGCTGTGACGCAATGGTTCTGTAGACTTGGCAGAACAGACCAATCGCTGAGGCGGTGAGCGTATAAAGTACAAAACCATGACGTCAAATCCACTCTACAAGGCGGCGGCTCATTTTTCGCGCCCTTTTATTTATCGTTATTAAACCAATTATTTTGAGGCATAGACTGATCCGTTTTTCAAAATTCAAAGACACAAAATTATTAAATGAGAGACAAGGTATTTAAAAATCGATAACAAAATTCATACGCGTGTTCCCTATTAATAGTTAATATTGCTAATGATAGCATTTTATGGGAAGGAAAAGTCTTCGCACCAAATTAACTTGACAAGATCTAAGTGCAAAGATCGCCACGTCAACCCTTCACCCGGAATAAAACATGGTTATCTCTCATAGACTTGTATAGTTCTCCTTTCTTTATCAATATTTATTTCTGAATTTGTAATAGAATAAGTGGAATAATTTATTACGTCATACAAAAAATTTGCTAGAGGATTTAAAGGGCCGGGGGCCTAATTTCCAACATGGGCGGGATCCTCACATGCTATATTGTTTTCACCTTTCTACTAACAAATTTATAATTATGGATGTAAGAACTACAATTAATTACAATTTGAAATAAATCTACGATACAATTTCTAGCCAAAAATAGGAACTCCCAAAATCAAAAAATGTGTGTAATAGTGTTTTTAGTTTTATTTAAAATACTTAGAAAATCAATGGTTAGCGTTTTTGTTTTGTAAATATTATGATTTATCGGTATGACTCATTAGGGATGAGTTTATTTTATAAAAAAACACTCACATTAATAGCCACGTGAAGTCTAAGATTTAATTAGGCATATGCTAATGTTTTTAACCCTACCATTTGAATGAGTACTATGAGAATGGGGTTATATTTACCCAAGTTTAACAAATGTCTCGAGAGACCAGTTTTGACTGGTTGCCAGGCCCGACTTATGTGTAAGATTTCAATCCTCAGGGTACATAGACGAGCTGTAATTACACGTTTTCGTACCAGACCAAGGCGATCCGTTGCTTTAAGAGTTCCGCTTATAATAATAGGGTTAATGATGTGTGCACGCTGCAGTGGAACCGTTATGCAATTCGAGCTGACATCTCGAAGGTCATTGTTTACCGAAATGTTAGCGTTGCTATTCACCTTTCATTTCAGCAGAAAAAACAACTTCTGCCTCAACTGTGTTTGATCCCGTGATTATCTGTGTTTGAAGTATAGTTGGAATCGAATTGTTCCACATATATCATATACATGAGTAGGTATACATATTAATCGAGAGGCTCTTCACAACAGTCTTATTGGAGGTATTTATTTATATAGGTATAATAATAGTCTCGTATGTTCTAGTGCTACAGATTCACATAAATCACTTTCTAACCTTGTAGCGTATTTATCTTGTTATCTAATCGACAGACAATTCATCTTGGTAAACTTGTATTCCCATTTGCATCGACAAACCTACAGCCCGAGCTACATTGTCAATAATCAGTAGGAAGCCTAACGTATAAGAACATGTCACCACTACAGTGGCTTAGTTGAGACAAGAAAATCAGTCGATCTTTCGTCGATCTTGGCATTTCCGAA
The DNA here is from genome assembly GCA_945910005.1 of Isoperla grammatica. NCBI lineage: Eukaryota > Metazoa > Arthropoda > Insecta > Plecoptera > Perlodidae > Isoperla > Isoperla grammatica. The sequence goes on along the minus strand of OX246737.1, from coordinate 106,232,396 downwards.
ATGATGAAAAAACACCCACACTACTGGCTAGCACAAACACGAGACGAAATCCCCGAATTCATTACCGGAAGCCATAACAGAGAAGTTCAACCATGCACACATTTCTTGGAAACCACACATCTAGTCAAATAATAGGCGTCCGCGCAACAAACAAACAATTACATTGGATTACTTTTGGGCAGTTCGGAACATACAATTTCAAGGAAACTGTGGTCGCACTCGAGCTGTGCAAACAACTTATCAATGATCATCAATGAGTGAGTGATTACTGATTATCAATGTAGTGAAAAACATGCCATGCGGCGTTTTCAGCTTTGCCACGGACAAAGTTTAGATCACGAATGAAGAACATAGAAGTATGGTATTAAATAATAGGTAAATAAATACACTTTTGTCTATTCAATACACATCCACAGGCAACCCAAGACTACCTTACATATGCATTCGTCACAGGGGAGGCACTCGTAGCCAACCAGCAAACCGCCCGAGACAAGCGCGCGCAGATAACGATCGCTGATTGGCTACGAGTACCTCGTCTGTGACGAAAGCATGTGTAAGGTTTTCTTGGGTTGCCTATATGAGATGTGTCATGTGTAGGCCTACCATACCTGAGTGGTAAGATGTAGATAATAATATATCGTGTCTGGTGATACCAGTAGTATAAACCACGAACACACACAGAGTGTTTCAGAGCGTTCTTTGATCTTACACCAATAGGAACCCATGACTGTGGCGTCTCCACAGCGTTACATGAAGCAGCCGCAACCTAGAGGGATGAGGAAGTTGGCGCAGACGGGCGTATTGCAGAGAGCCACGTTATTGTATTGTATGGTCCATGAGTGTCGTCGTACTTCGCGCAAAGCCTGATTTTTAAGTATTCAAATATATATTCATTGCTTTAAAATTGTCGCATGTAAATTAAAATGATGACATACCGTAGACTAGAGTATCTAATGTTCGATTTTATTAATTTTTAAACAAGTTTATATAATGTTTATAATTTCCAATGTGTTTGTGAACATTTTAAAAAGTTAATTGAAAGATGTAAAAAAAATCATTTAAAATCGGCATGACCTTAAAAAAGAAGCATAACATTATTTAGGAAATGCCATAATTTTTATTTACACGCGACAATTTTAAATCAATATAGAGCACCCAAAAGTTGCTCCAGCAACCCTTTATTCGCCCTCTTTGCCCTACAAAGAAGAGGTGGGCCGGGGACCGTTTCAGTCTAAAATATAGGGGACCTGAACGATTCTACCCTATAGACCTGGGGCAATTCTCCCCCTAGGCCTACCCCGCAAATACTGAGCACACAGTTCGATTCTTTCTCTCACCCACCACGTTTGTCACCGTACATCCCCGCAGTAGCAGACCCCATCCCGCAACCCGTTTTCTTGACCACAGTTTCTCAGTTCTCAAACAAGCGCGCTTTATCCCATTTGTCTCATCTCAGCTTAGGAGAGCCTTTCTGATCATATCAACACCGCACAAATTAAAAATTCTTGACCTCTTACCTTTTATAACTGACATTTTATAATATTAATATTTTATATATATTCAATACAATTCGAAACGTCAATTTCAAGACTTGGGTCCTAGGAGAGGGTTGAAGTGTGTGCGTGTGGGTGTACTTGTGTGTGTATGTGCGTGTGTGTGTGCGCGTGGAGTGTATGCTCGTATCTACTAAAGGTCTCTCACACCAAGAAGTATAAGATAGTGTCAGGACCGCCCAGAATTAGTTTCCAATTTAACAAGTGCGAATCACTACATTCTTCCCGATTATCTAGTACAATTTCGTTGCGTTAAGTTTTTTCTATGGAAACCTGCTTGCACGTTTTCTTGTACGTTACCGTCAAAAAACTTACCGCAACCAAATTGTACTAGATAATCGGGAAAACGTTGTGATTCGTGCTTGTTAAGTTGAGAACGAAAAAGTAACTATCTGACTTCTTTGGGTACCGCGACTTTACAATGAACCCTACAGGCAGCGAGCTATTGTGCTGTCATGTAGGTATCGCGTCTTATGCAAGTCAGACACCCCCGGCAATACAGACGTCTGCGTTCCTTGCATGCAAATAAGACTGTCCGCCATGCAGGGGTGCTAACGGACTCGTTAAACACTATGTTTACCACAACAAATAGCACGATACCTGCAGGTTATATACATGATAGTTTATGAGATAAAGTCTGCATGAGCAAATTCCTGCAACGCGTTGTAAGAGGGGGTAGGCGGTACTAGGCGGGAGAGTACTGTAATTCATGTGTGCAATAGCCCCATTACATTAATTGTCTATTGACATTGTTAGAGAATGTAAAATTTTATCAAGGTATTCGATAATATCAGACATAGAAATGTCAAATATGTACAGTACAAAGTTACTATTTTAAGACATTTGTGATCAATGTGTCTCAATGTCAAACAATCCTGAATCTATAGTTAATTATCTGACAAAAGATATGTTGTGTAATGGTCATAACGTCAGCTCATAAAGTCAGTTTATAACGTCGAAGTTTTGTGGTTTGAATAAAGCCGCGTTCACATAAATGACTAGTGACTTTTGACTATTGACTATTGACTATTGATTATTGACTAAGCGAATTGAACCATAGGCGATACGTGCTGACGTTCACACAACTTTACTTTTGACTTTTGATTATTGACTATTGACTAACGAATTGAAAATATCTCGAAGTCATAGTTACATACCAGTCTCAACGTTCGCGTTCAGCCAATGAATGTGGAGCAACGGAAGTCAATACCACTACTCAATTACTGTCAAGTGTATATTTGTTTTTGACTATTTCCGGCGAATATTATTTATTTATTATTTTTATGAAGCTGTCAAACAATAAAATATTCTTATTTTGAAAACAAATCTTCAAAACAAACAAGAAACATACAAAACCTTCACAACTTGGTTGCCCATCATTAAACGTTTTAACTGGTGAACAGTTACTATCGCCATACCTCGTTTTCTTCATAATGTTGCAATTTTATTATTTTGACAGCTCGTTGTTTGTCAATCAGTTCGATTCATTTGTTCTAGGTGGCAGATCATACGTGTCAAAGAACTTAGTTGTGTAGTCTTCATATCTTTCTTTGGGTAGTCAATAATCAATAGTCAATAGTCAATAGTCAATAATCAATAGTCATTTATGTGAATGCGGCTTAAAGTGCAAGATCTTGGATATTTATACGGTCTTTATGATAGAAAGTTTGCTGTCATTCCCGGCAATAATGGCCCAATCAAAATCGAGTATCACAAACTCCAGCAGCATGTATACCAACCACTATCCAGAAGACCGTGATAAGAAATTAAGCTCACAAAATAGACTGCATTCTGGTGGCAATAAAATAAACTATTATGAGGAGGAGTTTAGCTGTCATTGTTCATTGTTGTTACATTGTTAAACCATCAATGACGCGTTAAGGAGGTCGCTTAGCAACGCTATCTCTCTGTTAGTTTGAGTGCACATAATTTCCTCGTGGAACGAAAATATACGTAATGTACAAAAGCTGAATACAAGCGTTTTATTTAAAGAGCGTTTTGATGTAAAGTACGTTTTGAGACACGTGACCTCCTCTCTTCTCAATAATTTTTCAACATTTTGTTTCAAGACTTGGGTCCCAAGCGAATAACTATAAGATGGAAAAGTACTTGGATGGTAGGGTAAGAATGTCCGAGCGCTGTTAGTAGGACTCAATTCTTTTGTGACTAAGGAATACCAAACTGCAATATAAATCAGCGTTTCCGGTAGCAGGAATCGAACCTTAGCTCTCGTGTGTTACCACTGAGATGTATCTAATAATGGGTCATGCACAGAATATTATTAACACATTATATTATGTGACCACTGCAGGTGCGGCCATTCGCTTGGATGTGTTGCTAAGTTGCGTGATTGGTGGAGGTGCCGGGTTAAAAGTTAGACAAGTTACATTTCTTGTATTTGTTTGTACGTTTGTACAAACATTCGTAGAACACTCAAAATCTGCATCTTACATTCCACATTCTGTAAAAATCACTTCAATACTACACTATGCTACACAAAAGCCATAGAGGAAGAATCTATCTCAATTAAAGTGACGATTACTGTCTTTAATAAACAACTTTATAAATCGAAATTGTAGGTAGATAGGCCTACCGCATCTAGATATTACCAGGGTCTGTAGATAACGTAAAACGTATTGTGAGCTTGCTTATACTTATATACTTACTCATTTATACTTACTTATGTGTACAATACTTTGCGTTTGGATGAAATCCGATAATTTAGATATTTTCGTATTATAGATTTGATCCAAACGTTAAATGAATTCTGAATATATTTTGTTTCGCCGTTATCTTTAGATCCTAAAAATATAAATAGCTGCGGTATTTGCCCTTAATTTCGATTTCAAAGTTGTTTAGAAGATACGAACAGAAACCCTAAATTCTGACGCTTTTTGATCTCTGACTGCCGCAGACTCTTAATGAGCTGACTGAAAATCCAAAGTATCGTGTTATAAACACATTTCCTGGAAACAATGGAATCGCTGACCAGACCGCAGTAGGTCCCCACACGTCGTTCACTCAGAGAGCCTCGTCAGTTTAACGCGCTAGCCACTCCAAGTCGTGAAGAGAAGAGATACTATCTGGGCATTAATGGGGGCGTGTTGAAAGATCTCAGATATGTTCAGCAACAAACCGATAGCTTGTTAGTCTCCTCGCTTATTTAAAATCAACAACCTGAATCATCCAACTAGTACTGTGCACAATTATGTAGCGTTTATCTGATTGTGAGCAATCGTTTACTGCATTACAGCATGCAATGTTAAAAGTTAACAATTAAATGCAAATCTTTGAAAAGTTTCCCCATTATTTTACTTATGGACTTTCGCTAAGAAACTATAACAGAAACATACCATAAAAACCAACTATATATTGTATTTAAAATGAAAGATATAGTAAGTTAAACAACGCTTTTATTGTTTCATCAACTTGTTTTATTTTGAAAGTGAAGGTGTAGGCATGTACCCTATTATGTGAAAGCTTACGAGTTATGTGCATGTGTGTTACTCAGGAATTTCATGTTTTTATTGAAGTTTTATAGTATACAAATAAGATTACGTACTAACTTTAAAAACGTATTGTTATAAACTATTGCAACCCTGCACTCCTTACAAGTTACAACTAGATCGACAAGATCAATACCAGTTATCTACCAGTGCTCTCTTATGAGCCCGGTTATCGGTGGAGAGTGGACACAAGAAGTTTTTTTCATTGCTTATTTATCATGCACTAATGTTCTTGCAAGTAAGTAGTGCACTTTAAGCTCCTGAGAAGAACACATCTAAAGGTAGACTTGTATTTGGTTGGGTGGGGACAGTTGGGAATTTATCAGCAATCCGTTAATCTACGTTTCTCTTCACAACAGTGGGGTGCTGGGGTTGGGGGGAGTGGGTGGGGGGGGGGGGGGTAGGCGGAGTATAATGGCTCTTATTTATTTAGGCACGGGAACGAGTCATTTAGGCTCTGAGATTAGGATTGATAAAGATTGATATAAGCTCCAAGAAAATATGAATTAATTGACATAGACTTGGCGACTATTTCTATACGATAGAGCGAGCCAAGACCAATGGTTCTATAACGACAAACACATCTTCTGCTGAAAAAAACAACTGGCGACAAAACGAGACCCTTAATAATAATTCCAATAGGCATACTACTGCAATACTAATAGAGCAAGGGGTTCCTTGATAAGGGTGCACACAGTTTCAGGGGCCCCAAAACATATTTCTTCATATACAATACGTATGTGTGTGTGTGTTCATACAATGATACAATTTTTAATTCTTCTTTTAAATTTTCATCCACTCAGTTCGATTAGTGTTAAACGTCTACGTAGCGAGTAGCGACATGTTTACATCGTTTGAAAATAAATATTTTCCTCTCCTTTCTAACAATTTTCCAATACATTAATGTATGTTTTCATTTTACCTGGATTTGGATTAATTTCCCCTATTGTTAGACAAGAAAGAGGTAAAAAGGAAGCTTTTGGGTTTTGTAAATTGCTATTACTGTACTACTGCTCTATTACTCATTAGTAAATTGATTTAATCATCATCGAATGGCAATTGAATTATCACACTTTATACTTCTCTTCAGGCAATGACATAATCACCGCATGTTGAGGCCGTCTTGTTTGGTGTTGAAACGTGAAGATGTTTGCGGGAACAAATAACATGATGGATTAATCAAGAGACATGTCCGTGCTTGTACACTTTGCGTGGCCCAACACCTGCTACGTTACGATGGTCATTGGCCTTCTCAGCAAACCACTCTTTTCCCTTTTTCGTCACTCGCGTCTTCACCGTCCATCGTGCGCAAATGTGAAATAAAAAAAACAAAAAAACAATATAACAAAATACAAACACGAGCCCAAGATGTGTAATCTGTCAAATCAGTCACTCACAACCGCCAGATTCAAATGTCAGGAAACTTGATGCCGTGTCATACGGTACAGCTCTTATGGTTATCGGTCATTAAATTCAATTTGCGATTATGTTATCTGAATACTAATGAAGAAAAACAAGGAAGATGTGTCTTGAGGGGACGCGGCAGATTAATTCATCCCACCCGGTAGACTCTCTCGTCTACAGTTGGCTGCAGACTAAGGCCCACCCTGTCGGCCCACAGTTGGCTGCAGACTAAGGCCCACCCTGTCGGCCCACAGCTGGCTGCAGACTAAGGCCTTACCCTGTCGGCCCACAGTTGGCTGCAGACTAAGGCCTATCCTGTCGGCCTACAGTTGGCTGCAGACTAAGGCCCACTCTCTCGGCTACAGCTGGCTGCAGACTAAGGCCCACCCTGTCGGCCCACAGTTGGCTGCAGACTAAGGCCCACCCTGTCGGCCCACAGTTGGCTGCAGACTATAAGGCCTACCATGTCGGTCCACAGTTGGCTGCAGACTAAGGCCCCCCCCTGTCGGCCCACAGCTGGCTGCAGACTAAGGCCCACCCTGTCGGCCCACAGTTGGCTGCAGACTAAGGCCCACCCTGTCGGCCTACAGCTGGCTGCAGACTAAGGCCCACCCTGTTGGCCCACAGCTGGCTGCAGACTAAGGCCCCACCCTGTCGGCCCACAGTTGGCTGCAGACTAAGGCCCACCCTGTCGGCCTACAGCTGGCTGAAGACTAAGGCCCCCCCCTGTCGGCCCACAGCTGGCTGCAGACTAAGGCCCCACCCTGTCGGCCCACAGTTGGCTGCAGACTAAGGCCCACCCTGTCGGCCTACAGCTGGCTGCAGACTAAGGCCCACCCTGTCGACCCACAGCTGGCTGCAGACTAAGACCCACTTTGTCGGCCCACAGTTGGCTGCAGACTAAGGCCCCACCCTGTCGGCCCACAGCTGGCTGCAGACTAAGGCCTACCCTGTCGTCCCACAGTTGGCTACAGACTAAGGCCCACCCTGTCGACCCACAGTTGGCTGCAGACTAAGACCCACCCTGTTGGCCCACAGTTGGCTGCAGACTAAGGCAACTCTCTCGGCTCGGTCCACACTTGGCTGCAACCTAAGGTCCACTCCACGGTCCATAGATTATCAACACTATGACAGCACATTCTTACACAACAAGTGTTTTAACGCGTTTCCGTATAAATCATTCGAATGAAAACGAAAGCCAACAAAAATGTTTAGTGACAGTGTATTCATCAAACCAGCACTACATTGGTACGTTGGTGCTCTCTTTTCCACTAGTTTCTTTGAGAACATAATTCAGTGTCTAGTTTGTTTAAACAAACTACTACTAGGGCATATACGACTTGCTAAAATCCTAATAATGCGGGTTATGAGCCGGAATACGAACCGTGAACATTCCACACTCTTGTGTGTAGATAATAAATACACATATATTCATTCTCGTTAGCATTAATTTCTGTGTGTGTTTACCTTGAGACAGGCACGATCTAGCTTAGTGGAATGTGCATTAGCCACGGTAGACAAGACACTTGTATCAGTCAAGCTAGCTCAGGTGGGTGGACCGCTCAGGTTCGAGTAACAGAATTACCATAGGCTAATACATTCGCAATGCGAAATTACAGTATTATTACAGTTAGTTGAAGATGAGTCAATTTTTGTAAGCAATCAATTTGGGAAGATCCTCTACGTAGACAAATGATATGCTATATATTGTACACGGCAAGATATACAGCTATAGCGTATTTTACCCGAATGCAAACCTAGTGCCTCTTTATTTCCACTGCACGTATACTCTGTTCTTGTCTGCTATCTTTATAGGTACCTGCATAATATTGTATTTTAGAATTTTAGATGTGAGAATGTTATATTTTGTAGTATCTATTGTAAAAAAGAATAATATCTTGTTATACAAAATCCATGTTTATTTAATTCATGAAAACGACATCGGCTATTGTAATGGTAAGTCAATTCAATAAGTTTACGCTAGGCCTACTGCAGGTAGTTAGAAACAAAATAGCGAATTTCTTTAATCAAAAACAGTATTTGAAGCCAAATAAATTACTCGGATGGGGGCGGGAGAAAAAAATGGTATCACGAATATCTAGTATTAATCGCCATATAGTGTGGATATGCTATACTTTATAGCAGTCATAGCATTTTTTGGCAGATTCAATGTATATATATTTAGAATCATGAAACCTATAGGTCTAAAAGTCGACAGAATGTAAAATAAAAGCTTCAATTCTCTCTTAAACTTCTAAAATGAAACTTCTTATGTAAAAGTTGTTCAAATGCGGTGTACCTGTACATAAGACCCTCTCGGAGCAGAGACCGTATATTCACGTACTTGCCAAGAAGGAAATGCCTTCAAAACTGTGATCATCATTCACAGTATCAGCATTAGCTACTTATCTCGCTAGGTACATAAATGCCTTCATTGTACATGTGTGTAAAGAAATAAGGTGGAGGGCTAAGGGGGGAGTGGGAGGGGGTACGAAAAACATGTGCTGTTTCTCAAGGAACTCCTTTATCAGCATTTTATCCACATTCAACCATTACACTATAGGTTTGGCAATGAATGCTCTTATTTGAAAAAGAATGGATGGCTATGATCACGTAGGGAATATTATATTATCTTTGGCTATGATCGTTTGAGGTAAATAATTTTAATACACTCCAAATTGTGGTTTAACTTCAGATTCTTTGTTAATGGTTTTTCTATTATTTAAACTTCAAACTTTTACCAATTACCTGTATTTGAGTATAATTTTCCTATACGGACGACATGAATATTGAATATCATAGGCCTACAGTTTTGGATTCCCAAGTAACGGAGAGACTTGGAATCAAAAGTTAAGTTATATGATATGTCTTATTGTCTTCCCATACCCATATTACTCCCAACCATCTGCATCTTAGCAAACATTTTAATTTTCACAGCACACTCGTCTCTCGCCACTACATGATTGCCAGCTTTCTCCATTTAAGGGGGCGTTAAGTTAGAAAGTGAGTTTTACGCCGTAACAAAACCAATTGCTCCTCACAAGATCAATTTTAATTATTTTTTCTTGGTCCTTGGTACCTATAGTAATACTCCATTTCTTAACAAAAAAAACTATTTCAAACATTTAAAAATAAAATTTTATTGTTGAGTTTTTCTTCTACAACAATTTAACTTATTGTTGCATTCAATGTACCTTTTTGAGATAAGTTTTAAAGCTGTGTATATAATTTTTTTAATGTAGCTAGAAAACACTTATTTGAAGAGAGTAGCGAGACCATTTTTGTTTTAGTTATCTAGTTTGAAAGTTATAATTTTTTTAACTCAAAATTTAAGTTTTTAATTTTTCTTCAATTAAAAAATTTCTATAACCCCTGATTTTAAAGTTAGCCCTTTTTCCCTTCGCTACTCTCTTCAAAACAGTGTTTTCTAACTATGTTAGAAACTTATTTACACAGCTATAAAACTTATCTCAAAAAGGTACATTGAATGCAACAATAAGTTATATTGTTGTGATATTTCTCAGAAGAAAAACTCAACAAAATTTTTTTATTTTTAAATGTTTGAAATAGTTTTTGTGTTAAGAAATAGAGTATTACTATAGGTACTAAGTACCAAGAACAAATAATTAAAATTGATCTTGTGAGGAGCAATTGGTTTTGTTACGGCGTAAAAGTCACTTTCTAACTTAACGCCCCCTTAACTTCTACAAGATTAATCCCCCACAAAGCAAATACACCATCTCTATGAACCACGAACAGGTCCTCATGCCAAACGTTGTTAAACGATTATTAATTAAAAGAAAATATATAAATTCACATTTAGAGTCTACTCACTAACCGTGCGTGTGGTACAAAGAATGGTACAAAGGTATGGTACAAAGGTACAAAGAATAATAATGATATAATTTTTGGAAGGTTTTCAGCTCACTTTTAATGTCCGTTTTGCCCCGTTTTGCCTACTATACATAGTACACACACACACATATATATATATATATGAATTCCTCGCACAAGTATTGAGTTATGTGTGTGTGTGTGGTTGGACACTGGCCAGCTGTGAGGGAGAGGCTCATGGATATACGTGTGTGAGCATAAAGATCCGTCAATATGATTATGAATAGCAGAGTATTGACAGGGTTCACAGGATTCAAAGAACAGGAAGTCCGCTAAGTTTAGATTTCTCTAATAATCGCACTTTTTCCCGGCAGTAACAACTTTTGTCATCTTCATTTTTTTATGTTTGTATTTATTTATTCGTAACTGCTTTTAAATACATTTGGTTACACATTATTGAATTATTATTGAAGGCTTGCAGTATAAGTGTTGCCACTTGTGCACTGCAAACCCTTAATCTTACATTAGCATAACATATTATTACATTATTTCATTCCATTACAATATGTAATGCCAAGATTATGGATTTGAAGTGGACAAGTGGCAATACTTAAGCCTTTAATAATAATTCAATAATGTGTAAATCAATATGTAATGCTAATGTTAGATTATGGATTTGAAGTGGACAGGTGGCAATACTTAAGCCTTTAATAATAATTCAATAATGACGTGTAAATAATGTTATTCAGCGATAACACATAAATATGACCGTGAGGACGATAACTAGTAATGTTTAGACTACTGTCAGCATTTACTTCATGACTGATGTGCTTATTGGAATATAATTTTAGTGTGCAATGGTGGAACATTCGATTAGAGGTCGCGTTATGCAATCGATTATGATAAAAGTATATTTTGAAGGAACGTGACTTGAAACATATGATCAATCTTTCAAATTAATGTAAAAGTCAATTCGCAATGATTCAGTTAAACATTGATGAGCAAACTTTCGACTAGATAATGTGTATATAAACCATGTACACGTTTTGTGTCACCGTACTTCTACATCGTGTGTCAATCGCATAATAACACTAGAATAATTAAATAAATCGGAATAGTTAAATGTGTGTACTACTGTACAATTTGTAACTGAATTGCATTTAAAAAAATACACTTTATGAATGCATTTGATAGAATGATAACCGTTTAACTCTGTATAGTATTGTCTCATCTTTACTTGAATGCACATTGAAATTAGCATAACTGTATAATGAATGTAAAAGACAGAAAAAGTGTGTGTTACTTTGCATATTCTAGTAATATCTTAATTGAATCTTAAATGCAATATACACTTTACTGTAATTAATGAACGTAACATAATTAAAGTGGTATAATGGTAGCTGTTTATCATTAGCATGACATGATTAAAATACTCCCCTTGATCCTGTTACAAACACGCCTACCTGTGTTGAATGCAATGACAGCAGAAACACACTTGTTGAGTCTTACAGTGTATAATATAATATTACACATCCACTGTGTATAGCGTGTGATTAATGTATTATAAGCTCAATTAATGGTTTAAAGTGTAACAATGCGTAACATTTAATACTTTTGCTTAATTCTACAATGCACAGAGGTCTGATTGTTATGAATGTAACGACAACGGACAAAGATATAGCTAAATGATACTTGGGTTGGTGCAATGTGTGAAACGGTTTCCCAGATTAAACCTGAGATGGGGGGGACTCAAAACAAAAAAATAATTGCGTACAACGAGAAGGAGTGAATTTCAACACTGATCGCTACAGACCAAAGCTCTCAGAGTATAGATTATCTCCCAGCTGTCATGTTAGTGATGTTTTGCAATCAACATCTTTGGTTGTGGCACATCTAACAAGCCTGGCGTTGACGTAGGCTGTCGTCGGGCCGATTGGAGCAAGGCAGACTGATTCGGCCAATAAACTATTCGTTAGTTGAAAGCAATGAAAGTCGACATATTTTAAATTGAATAGAGCATAGCTGACAGGCGCGATGGCAGGTTGTTATGCATTAGACAATAGACGTGATTGAATAACAAGTAATGAAAAAATTAATTACATGTTAGAGACTTGTGCTGAGTCACTGGTCGGTGTTTTGACTGCGAGACCGTCTTTAGAATGAAAGTTGACTCGTCTGGCTGGATTGCACATTACACAGCCGTTTTGTAACTGCCCATCGTCTGAATGCAAATTACTCTTAGGCCAAGACTAAACGTACGGGCTTTAAATTCACACAGAGATGGATCTAGTGCGTTAGATGTATCCAATAAGGTAAGATGTTGAGTGGACCTACGTCTGCGTGAAATATGTTATCCCACTCCTCTTCGCCTCATTCAAGTGAGCTAATAACCTGTCTGCTCGTAATTAAAAGACATGGGACTGGGCAAGACTTGGCATGCACCACGCAGAGAGCAACGCTGTAGGAGTGTTGTACGCAGTGGCGTATACAGAGGGGGGCTGGGAGGATGGAGCCCTCCCCGAAATAGCAGCATGAAAATCGTCTAAATAGACGCAAACAATTAAGTAGATTTATATATTAATTTGGCTACTTGCTTAGTCGGGAAACAATCCCGTATAGGTGAAATTGTATAAGTTGGACAATATTGTAATTCTATATAATATTGATTTCTGAAATTATTTTGAAATCGTATTTGGCGCCGTGGTACCCTCCGCATCCCGTTCAGCAAAGCACTTTACCTTCTTCTAGAACACATTAAAACCATTTCAAAAATACGGATTTATAAAAACTTGCCTGCGGCGCTATTGTGGGGGACCTTCCCCCCCCCCCCCCCCACCCCCTTGTGTCGTTTTTTGAGCACCTTTTTACAGTTATGTTCTACTCTGGGCAGCCCTCCCCGAAATATATTCCTGCGTACGCCACTGGTTGTACGCAATGATTGTGCAAACCAGTTTATCTGGCGATAAGAGGTCCTTCTTGTGAATCCGAATACATCAATCACAAAATATTCTCGGAAGAAGAAATTTCATGAAACACTATTCGTTTAATTCAACTTTGCAGGGCTAAGTTCTCAGTAAAGTCACAATATTGTAAATTAATAATATTTATAATATAATTTTATTATTATATTGTATTAAATTATTAACACGATGATGTCAGCTGGATAGATAGGTTACGTTAGACACGTTGCTATATCTTGAATGCAATAAATTACATCTTACAATAAATGTGATCACAAAAAACATAAACGATAAAAATATGTATTGTTCAGGAGATTGACTTGTGTTAAATTTCGGTCACAAGACACAAGACGTAAAATACGAATAATAATATTGTAAATATAATGTGAATTATACTTGAATTAAATACATTCAATATAATGGTTCAGAGCGACACACAATGATGTACGAAACTTTTGAATACTTTCATAAAAATGCCGATGTGTTCATAAAATTAACGTAAAGTGGACACAAGTTCTGTAAATACAAAAAAGAGTCTTCAAGCTAGCTATGTAATATATGACAAAACTATGAGACTCTTCTGTCAGGAAAAAGTTCTAGGGATACGAGTGGTATTGAAGAACGAAGAGTGTTGAAAGCGGAATTCAGTAAGCGATTGAAATTTTACTTTTTTCATTGAGATGTCGGTAACTATACGAACATTCATTTGTAACGATTTTAATAAAATAAAAATGAACTAAACTTGTGGGGTTGGTTACAGTTGTTTTATTCAAGTACCACAGTGATACTTGGCCCATAAATTCGGTTCTTTTACTGGTTTCCAACTGGACGTGAGAACGCAGTTACTATTATAAGTCCATGGTGAGACCATTTCCATCCCTTTAAAACAACTTCCATTATCTCCATCAGGATTGGCCGAACGCGAGCGCTGTGGGTCTCCATTAAGTGTATGAGTCACAGATAACGGAATGTTGTACTCTGTTTTATTTATTGCTTCTTTATACGTCTGCTAACATCCCGCAGTTGGCCGGCCACTGCCTCATATGATTATACGTCCAGAAAGCAAAAGCGTGTTGAGGTACAAAGAAGCCTAAGTGTTTATCAAGAGACCACCAAAATATGCGCTGCGCAGTCCATAAATTGCGCGGAACTGCAAGAGGTGCGTGCGATGACATTCCAAGGTAAGCTTGTTGACCGGGTGTATGGGTGAAATCATCCTTGAGCTGACCTGCTTAGTGCTTACACCACTGGCCATGATCCGCCGCCATTCGTTCACTCATTCGCATCAGGAATTTTGAGAATCTTTCAGCACACGTACTCGGAAATTTATGTTAGCTTAACACTGAAAGTCTGAAACACACACACAATAAAATATAGCAAACCAGTTTGTGCTGCACGTTTTCGCAATTTTTTCTATGGAATTTATGTTTCTTTGAGAAACAAGCAACTTACTTTTTTTTAAACAATTTATTCAATATTTAACTCGTCATTTGCTCCGGGCTAACACGGTTTGTGGTAGGCTCTAAGTTATTGGCAGGCCTTGCAGATAACCCGGTCAGCGGTGCTTCGAGTCGCATCACAATATGCTAATGAGATACGCGAAGCTGGCAGGGATATACCAGCTGTGAGCAGCCGGAAATGATGATGGTGGATGGGGGCTTGCCAAGGTCTGGAAATATGAAGCCCGGGTTATCATTATCACTGATTTGAGTCATGATCGTTGTCATCGGTGATCGCTGATCGTGTATCAGTTGGGTCCTTTCTACATATATTATCAGTCCATGTATAAAAGCAGAAGATTGTAAATCACCAGGAATGAAGACCCTTCAGGGTTATAACCTATACGAAAACATCTGTATGTATTATATCATACAATCAAACAAATTATTTTACATATTTTTGCCAGTTAGGATACAATTTATTTTCACAAATAAGTCTATCCCGTAACTTGAAAACTTCTGACGTAGCCAATCTGACGATTTTAAAAACTGCTTCATCCACATAATAAGAGACTAAAAGATTGGATTAAACTGAGATTTCGATGCCTTGTACGGGCGTCAGATGCGTCTGGTGTGGGTATGCTCGGTATGCTGCGCTTGCACTACGAAAATTCAAGCCTTTCGGTTTCTTATGTCCATATAATATGGTGGACACGATTAGTGAAGGAATTGAAATTTAATTCAGAACATTGTATTTTCTACAGTTCGTTTATTTCGCAGTTGGACAGGCCCGAGGGCATGAGGATCGGGTAGCGTTTGTACCAACCTCTGACCAAAGTACGGGTTTCCCTCCCTCTCGCCTCGACCGTAATTACCTTCGACCGGTGAGCCTTGCATTATCTTGCCTATTAATCATGATGACCTGTCACAACAAGTCATCTTATAGGAAAAAACACTTTTTTAGGAACTATACGTATATTTCATGATCGCGTTAAACAGCGTTAAACAGCTTGAAATTATGTACTCAGGTTTTTTTATTTGTCTTTCTATGACGAAAACAAACGGACTTAAAACATTAATGTAGCAATATAAGCAAATAATATTATAGTCTTACAAAGAAAATGAGAGTATGAAAGTTACAAAGTCAAACAATACTCAAAGTAATTATCAATTTTATTACACTGATTATTATTATACTGATCAGTTTTACTGTACTAGATTATTGCCTTACGTATAAAATATAAATGCAATTTAAAAAATGTGGTAGTGTAATTTGAAGCCGTTTTATGAAAGAAAACCCACATTTTTCTTATACTTTGGCATTAAT
The DNA here is from genome assembly GCA_945910005.1 of Isoperla grammatica. NCBI lineage: Eukaryota > Metazoa > Arthropoda > Insecta > Plecoptera > Perlodidae > Isoperla > Isoperla grammatica. The sequence continues at coordinate 106,216,373 of OX246737.1, read as the reverse complement.
TCTCAAAACTGATTGTAATTAAAATGAAAGATATTTTTTTTTTAGAGCAGCGGGTCCTCTGATTGTCTTTGTAAGACTACTGTTTCCTCTAATACACGAAAAAACATTATTTATCTACTAATATTAATTCATAAGTAGGCCTAAGTATGGTTGTATCCATCATAAAAAGACAAATAAAAAACCACTGATTTTATAATTTCCAGCTCTTTATAGGGCTAAGTAGAAATATCCATATAATTCAGAAAAAAGTGTTGTTTTAAATTCTATATGAAATTTGTTGTGACAGGTCATCAGGATTAATAAGTAAGATTATGAACAGCTCGCCGGCTCGCCGATCAAAGGTATTTGCGGTCGATGGGTCGAGGGAAGGAATGTCGGAAGGTTTTCCAAACGATCCAACTTTCAGACCTCGAAAATATCTGTGTGTCCAACTGGGGGTTGTATCTACTAATCAAGGGGAATATTTGTGACGTTTACTAAGTTCGTTCGTTCTACATTTCGTGCGATTGTATGCAAATTGAGGAAAATTTATTTTTGGACTTCCTTTCTAGGTTGTTTAGTTGCCCAGTCCTCCGTAGAATCGCTCTCGAATCAAGCGCAGTTGTTGGGTCTCTGTGAGTGTATGTCTAAGTGGCGTGGGGTTGAGGAGAGGTTTGCTTTAGATACAGCAGGAAACAGTTTTCTTGTTTAAAGGTACTCCACTTCGCACCTACCTTTGGTGATATTCGTCCGGAATTGTGAAGTATAAGTTTGTGGGGTGTGGTATGTCTATGACCACTCAAAATAGACTAGATGCATTCTGGTGGTTTGGTTAGAAATAATATTACATGAAAAATACTTTTTTAAAACAACGCTTATATTTAAATTTTCGCCCGACAAGTCTATGCCTTACTCGTAAAATAAAAGCGTTGGGCGCTCACGGTATTGATACAGATTACAGAATATAGTTGTTTATGGAGGGAAAGCGCCCAACGCTTTTATTTTCCGAGTAAGGCATAGACTTGTCGGGCGAAAATTTATTTTTTACTTTTTAGTACATTCAAATATAAGCGTTGTTTTAAAAAAAGTATTTTTTCATGTAATATTATTTTATACTTTTTAGTCTTAAGACTGTGCGGGCACGGTTTTTCAGTTTTCTAAAATATGTACAACGTACTCAAGTTAAGCTTTGAAATTGAAACCAGAACTTCTGAAGTTTACGAAATTATTTTTTTCGTTATATTGATTGTACCGGTACCGTAGATATTGCTAGATGTACGCCACTTCATTCAAAACATAACTTTGCCCAGAAATACACATTTATGATAGCCACCTTTTATTGTAGTTAATGTACATACTTTGTTCTAGGAGGTGAGGAATTTTCAGGTTGTTATCTTTAATGGTATGTGTGCTATGATTTTTCTCATCTACCGGTACAAAATAGCTCATTTGTACCGGTAGTTGAGAAAAATCATAGCACACATACCATTTAAGATAACGAACTGAAAATTCCTAACCTTCTAAAACAAAGTATGTACATTAACTACAATAAAAGTTGGCTATCATAAATGTGTATTTCTGGGCGAAGTTATGTTTTGAATGAAGCGGTGTACATCTAGCAATATCTACGGTACCGGTACAATCAAAATTACGAAAAAAATAAATTTGTAACATTCCGAAGTCATAATTTCACTTTCAAAACTTAACTTGGGTACGTTGTGCATATTTTAGAGAACTGAAAAATCGTGCCCGCACAGCCTTAACGAATGTTGTAATGTTGTAACAGTAGTTGCGCTGGCACCAACTCTATCCAATCAACTGTGAGGTCGAACCACGCGATAGGAACGCAACTATGCATACATGGTGAATGACACCGCACGGGGTTGAACTTGCAAGTGGAGCGCGTTGAGCGTTGTCGCCGCATAGCAAAAAAAAAAAAATAGCATAATTTCTGATGCTTTCATCGCAGATATTTGAGTCCCGAACAACCAGCGGGTGTGTAAATCCGATGCCTGCATCTGGTTAGCCCATCCTTACTATATAGCCGTGACCAATTTCCCATATGAAGCTTTGTTTGATTAACTAATTATGATTAATTAATTGATGAACTAGTGAATGTGATACATTAATTCGTGTATTGTCATCAAGAATATACGTGTGTGTGAAAACTTTCAGCTCGATCAGACGTTAGGAAATGGGTGAATATCGATTCCCATATAAAACGTTGATTAATTAATTATGATGAATTAATTGACTTTTTAGTAAATATGACAATTGATTCATGTATTGTCATTAAGAATACGTATGTGTGACAAATTTCAGCTCGATCGGACATTTAAAAGTAGGTGAAATATCGATTATAAGATTCCGTCTAGACAGACAGACAAACAGACAAACACATGAAGCTAATATAGGCTAAGCGTTTTGAAATAACTATTATGAGAAGGAGATTTACTGTTAATTGTTCATTGTTGTTTTATTGTTAAATCTTAACGGAGGTTGTGTTTCAGATAGTAGGCGGTCGAGGGTTGCAAAGGGTTCGATCTCAACCCGACCAAACAATTACGATCAAAGTGTGACAGGACGTGTTCCTTGAAACGCGCTGTTGTCCACATTAATCGTTCTTTGTCCCTCATCCAACAAGTCAAGGTGTTGTTCTATGATGTGTGCTCGGTGACAGTTTCATGTTGCCTAAATGGCAACGACCAACGATAGTGTTTTCATAGTGTGTGCATAGTTCGGTACTAATGTTCCAACTAACCCAATAGCTGGGCTTTGCCCCAGATCACGTCCAGCTTACTCACTCTGGATTCTCACCGCACCGCACGCCACTGACGTACGTATGCTTGTAATTGTAGGTCAGACAAGCTATTGTAGCGAAGTGAATAAAAATAGCATCCACACCCCCACCAAGATGCCTATTGTCGCCAGTTCGAGGACGCGTCACCAATTTTACTTTTTTTTCACCCTTCCTTACCCCAATACTCAATGGAGGCGCATAACAATTCAAAACCTTTCTTTTGTCTTGCGGTCAATAAAATAAATTTTATTTCTTAACACGTATTTCGTGAATCATAATAATTTGTTTGGACGAGTATTATTCGTGGCTAAGTGTTGATCATGAGACTTTGAGTTCTTGTCCTACGATGAAAACAACGGATTTAATTCATCCAACCCTGGATTACACCAGGCAGGGTTAGGTGAATTAAATCCGTTGTTTTCATCGTAGGACCTAAAAAAAGTCTCATTATCAACACTTAGCCACGAACAATATGCAACAACATGATCATTATGATTCACGAAAAATGTGTTTGCAAGTAAAATAATTTATTCAATTGACCGCAAGACAATAAAAACGATTTTAATTGTTATGCGCCCAGGCAGTGACAATTAAAAACATGATTCGTCTTCGAAACGGCAACAATACATATCTCGGTGGGGATGCTCTCTATTCATTCACTGTTCTACTTGTAGCTGGTCTGACATATACTACACGTAGACCTTGCAACCGACAGAATAAGAAATAATAATGTTTAGGAATAGGGTGCACACCAGCTTTACCTGATGTGCCCCTCTACTGGTGACTAACTAGGTTATTAGGGTGTTTGGATATCTGGGAAGGAATGTCCGAGGGCTGATAGTAGGACTCAATCCCAGCATTCGCCTGAAAACATCGGAACAAACCTTCTGCAGTCAGGATCGACAGTGGCCGGAATCGAACCGGCAACCTCCCGAATTAGTCTCGCGTCTTACCGCTGAGCCCCCTCTATCACCAACCGACGGAAAGACTGCTTTCCCCTTCCGTGTAGACTCTAGAGTGTAGACTGTAGTCCGAGAAGGGAGACATGGAGGACGACGTTCACGAATATGTCTGATGAACCTGCTATGAATGTGACGGACGGTTCTACGTGATGATTGGTTAGGACTGTGTCGGTTGTACAGTCGTATTTCTGCGTCAGTCGCTACTGACGAGAGGAACGAAACTGTTAACAATGCTCACGTCCACTCCCACTAGCTCAACTACGGTTGCCCAAGCATCATCGTATGGTGGTCAGCCGCCACTGGGGACATCTCTTCGACAGGTTCCACCAGTCACCGTTTGCTCTGTCTGAATGATATGATGACGTTACCCGGTGACTCATGAGACGGCTCAAGGTCACACGATGTGTGTGTGTTCTTCCGGTAGCCTGGGTGGGTGTGGCTAGGGCGCTGCACTTTTCCACTGTTTGTTTATTTCTGAGCGCAGTGTGGCATTGAATAACTTGAACGTATGAATGTGCCAACGTTATTCCATCCACTATCCTCTCCCTCACGCTCAGTTTGATCATATTCAAGAAATTATTTTCTTACGTTATCCACTACAATATATTTCACCATTGAAAATATCCATACCTGTTATGAAGAAAAGTATCGCTATACCTAATTTCACACAGTTTTTCTTATCAATTTTTCCTGTATGTTTATGTGTTTAACATTAAACGCTTGCATATGAAAAAAAACGCACTATTATTATTGTTATTATTTATTAATGAAGAAAATTAATAAAATTTAAAAATTATTCGATTCATCGTGTATCAAGTTTCATTGTCGGGTATAATAGAAACGCTCGTCTTCGCTGTCTGTAGATTGGTTGTCTAGTTATAGTTGTGATTGAAGGTGCATGACTTAGTGACGCAAGAGTTTACACAATACTCATCACATTCTCATTACTACTGGCTCTACGATAAAATTGTAATATGTTATTATTAATTTAATACAGTAATGTCGCTGCAACCCATAATTAAGTACTTATCATAATGTATGTATATAAACGGACATAATTAAAAATTTCAAATCCGTGGACTCACTCAATTTCAGACTTCTGAAACCTATAATGATCGTAGTAAATAATACACTTTTTCCATGATCGTTTCTCCAGCCCAGACGATTGAGATTTAGCTCATGTTTCGTATAATCATCCAATAAGCCGAGTTATCCAGTCCTCACGTATTGGCAGTCTAGTAATTTGTGGAAAGTGAAAGCCTTGTCTAACGTAACATATCAAGGTCATCTAGGGCTGGAGCAGTCACGTTGCGGGGCGGATCTATCCATAAACCATTTCTTGAGGCGTCATCCAAGCCCTCAGACCCCAGCTCTGCATTTCCTTGTCCCGACAGAAGAGCACTGCACGCTATCTTATGCAGCCGCCTCGTCCTAGCAGAATGGTCTTCCTCTAGATACTAGGGGTGGCTGTTGTCCATGACTACAGTTTAAACCGAAACAGGTTAAAAAAGACATACACGCATGATTGTTTTATTTTGCATAAAATATCAGTAGCCGGAAATGCATCGAGAGCAAAACTGTTAACCGAGGTTTTATAAGATGTATGTTGACTATAATTATTATTACTTCTTACTCATTTGTAGATTAGTTCTAAAGCACATTTTCTTTGGATGATAGTGAGGAAAGTAGTTTGTTTTATTACATAATATAACACGTATTAAAATAAGATATATACTTTTACCGTTATTTCCGTATTACAATACTTACATTGAATATATATTCATAACTTCCAACCGTCTATTTACGCAATAAGTGTGAATATAATGACTATATCTAAGTATTTATACTCTTCTGTAACATAGACTTAATTTAAATAATGATTGCGTCATCTTCGACTGGAACTTTGCATCTGCAATTTCCAAGTGTGTCATAATATAATATAATCTTAGCTAAACACTATTATTATAAGAGTTTTTACTTTTTTTACTTCACTTGTTTCTTTTTTTTTGGTTTCACTTGCATCCATACTTCTCTTTTGGAGTTCGACCGAAGTAACTTAGAGGTGGCCTTAAGTAATTCCTCGTAAGGTGTGTTCGTAGCTCGTTGGCAATCACTTTGAAATAGAACTTATCTGCAGATATAGGCCTACCCCCCTACAACTGCAAAAGACGGAAGGAAGGTAGTTTCAATTAGTCTTAGTAAATAAACGTCTCCTACAGGTGTTATTTATAATTGTTACGTAAGGGATGTTTTGGCGTAATTCTCAGTGTAAACGTTTAATGATATCATATTTTGGATGTACTTATTTAAGATGGTTCTCTCTAATGACATCATCAATATTCAAGAGATAAATTTTGGCTTCATGGCTGGGCAGACAATATTTTATAGTACAAAAATAACTTTTTTATTTTCCTAAATCCTTTCGTCGACAAGTTTGCCATGTAACATAATAGAACGTCGTACCTTGTGTACAAGCATATGTGACAACAACAAAAATTGTTGAAACTGTTGGTTGGACATGTATCTTATAAAACGTTGGTGAAACTCTGTACGAAGTATACATTTTCTGGAATACGATAGAATGTCACTTTTGTTACCATTTCCTCTAATAGTTAACTATATTCAATTATTCAATCAATAGTGCCACAAACATTTCTGAATCTAAATGTCAGTATAGAAACTGAATAATAACTATATTTGGGCTTTTCGTCTAACATGTTGGCAACGATGCTAAGGGAGCCCGAATATAGAAACTCAAGGATTCAAAAGAAGATTCACAGTCTACAAAACAAAACAAGCCCATACTAATGATACGATACTAGATGCGAAGGTCGTGAGTAAATGCACATAAATGGACAGTCTGATAAGAGGTTATAGTTTATTATTAATTGAAACAACCATCCATGATTGGGTAAGGTATTTTTAAGCTAGGTTCACGTTCCGACACACACTACACCATGATGAGCAAGCAGATATTATCATTTTGTTTTATTGACAACAGGACCAAGGTCCCACGAGTGCCATACAATAAAGTACAATAAATTGGACAATAGACACACAATAAACATACAAAAGAAATTAGAGAAGGTACAAAAAAACTCAAGAACAGGCTAAAATGCCAGCTACAGTTAATGCTACTATCAACTAATGCTAATTAATCTCTTATATTCATTTAGAGATACATTGTGGATATCCACATCAGTGTTAACAACAGAATTGAACGTGAACTGTAAACGATTAAGACATGAAAACTTTTGAATATTAATACGACTTCGAGAGACTTTGAATGTGTCAAGACAGCCGGTGGATTCACATGGCATACGAAAGTCGATATCGCCTATCGGACAGGAGGTCCGAGTCATAGAACTGATTGAAGTGCAACACCCACGAATAGTGAGGAACTTGCTTGAAGTTTAAATTACTAATTACTTATCACACGTGAATATTGAAATACACACATGAGCAAGCTGTGCTATTTAGGTGGCTCGTTGGTCCAGTGGTTAGCATCCCTGCTTCCAATGCAGAAGGTCCCGGGTTCAAATCCCGCTTCAGGCAGAAGTTTTTTAACTTCTAATTTCTTCTAATTTGGATTCAATTCCATTACTACTTGGCTTAGGAATAAGTAAACGGTGACTTTGGAGCCGTCCTAGCAACGAAGCACTCAATAAATTCAAAGTTGTTCTGAATTGGCCTTGTTGATTCTGGCATTTGTCCGCAGGTGTTCGCACTGTCCAATCACTGATTCATGTGTTTCGTATTTGAAATACCGATCTTTGATTGGTTATCGCTCACTCGTCGATGGTGTTCGAAGCCTACACGGTTGGTTTAGTCGCTTTAAATTAAAGTCCCCCACTGCAAATCAGTTTAATTACTGAGTGGGTAGACTCTAAATGTGAATTTATTTATTTATTTATTTATCAGTATCACACATTGAAACACTTACCCACGTTTTATAGACAAGCTGGTATAATAATCGTGAACATAGAAAAATAACTCTCATATATAATGGTTACGTTACAAATTATATGCGCGAAAACCTAACCCACACATGAATCGGGATGGTAATAACTAGTTAGATTACAAAACATCATGGATAAATGATTGAGTGAGATACTCATTAGTGTTGTAGCCACACAATATGGAAGTAGGACGCTACCCATCAAGGCCAAGTCCCGCGATGAACGTTGGGTGGTAAGTCGATATGTGGATTACACGCAGCTCACTTTGTTTACACTTAGCAAGTAGCTTTGGCCGGCTTATCGGATTGAGTGTATTGGGGTGTGGCACACCGCACACATGTAAATAGCTTGGAGAGTGGAGTTATAGATACAAGTATGTGGACAGCTGAACACGACATCGTAACATTTGATGTACAGAAGTTCGCTGGTAATAAAATCTTGTAAGCATTCTTCCAGGATTGTTGACTACTTTAAAATGAGAAGTTATACCGTCTGTCTTTTAAATTAAAATGACTCGTTCCTAGAATTCTTTCGTGTTATGCGATAACATCGACGCGTTGAGTCAGGTTACGCGTGAAGTCCTGCGAAGCGGTGAGGTTCGTGCGTATTGATATCGACGTGTTTCTACGTTTCTCCGAGATTGCTCTTGCGTACTTCTGAATCCTCCCTTTATGACGGGGCAAATTCAAACAAACACGATATCTATTAAAAGTAAAACCACGCGAAATCAAAGATTTGACTTGTATAGTTCTCTTACAACAACCTCGGTAATGCTTTCGTTCGTCGTCAATCAATGACGTGTTTACGGTCCCTGCCAACCAGAGCAGGTATTTGGATTAGTCACGGCCGCTGGTTGGCTGCCGCTCACCCACCCGTGACGGAAGCATTACCGAAGATGTTATACGGCGACTATAACTATATAAGAACGACATTCATTATATCAAAAGAAGTGTTTACTAAGCAACATTTTTTAAGCTTCGTAAGAACTAAACACTGGATTAACAACATTTCAAATATTGCATTTATTATAGTAAGTTGTAATTAATTGGAAGCCATTAATTATTAGTGCAAGCGGTCCGTTCATCAATACTTTACAAGAAAACTACAAAAGATAAATACCAGTTATCAGCGATGAAGTTTTAGACGACTCCGTGTACTTTGTTCGTAATGAGAAAAAAATAATATTTCAATTCAGCTAAATAAGCGGTGCGTAGGTAAAAAACACTATAGTTTAGGTGACGACTCGTCACTTCTTAACGTGCTGTTTTGTTGTTACTTATTACTTTTGAAACATGTGTTTCCATAGCGACACAGACGACACCTTTCACGCACATGTTTTATTTGTGTGCTACCTTGTTTACTTTCTACGTGAGAAGTTGAAATAATACATGCTATTTCCGGCCCATTCTAAAAGGGGGACTTTAATAATTATCATTATAATCATGTTATTCTAATTGAAATACATTATAGTAATAATTGTAATTATTGTAAAAAAATGGCTCACTGAGCCAGTTAATAAATATACATATACATACTTAATGCTAAATTGTTTACAACATACTATTTTTGTGTATCCTGATTCTTGAATCAAAATGTATAATACACTTGTCAAATTCATTCAATATTTAGGTAATATACCATTGAGACATTCACCGTTATAATTAATCATTTTGCGGTTACATCAAACAATGATGAGTTGCGCTATTTGAACGTACAAAGGAACCTATTCATAATGTCAACACAATCGAAATAGAAAAGGCATCTTCACTGATAGTTCATAAAGTAAAGCCGTTGCATTGTTGATCGTCCCTGAAACCAGAACATTCAATTTCTCATCGCCAGATCGTGATCAAGTGACTCAGTTGATGAATTCATTGAGAGATGTTTTGTCCGACAAAACGGTGTACTCGTTGATCGTGGAGCAATAATGTTCGTTTAGAAGGCCGGCTGATTAAGACCGTGGCGATGTCGCTCGTGACGCCGGAGCATGACAGAGCATGACCACGACGCCGGCACTATTGTGACTAATTGTCGCAGTACAGCAGTGCCGGCTACTTATCAGAGCACGCGTCGAACTAACGGTCTTCAGTGTAGCCCCTCGGATTCCACGTAACAGTGACAAATGTGCGAGACGATATAGTCCGGTCGACTGCTACGCACATGCGTAATAATAATTGTAAGAAGTTTTCGTAGGAATACCCGTTATAGGGTGCACACCAGCTTTAACTGATGTGCTCCTCTTCAGCTGACTAACTAGGTTATTAGGGTGTTTGCATAACTGGGAAGGAATGTCCGAGGGCTATTAGTAGGACTCAATCCCAGCATTCGCCTTTACGACTGAGGAAAACCTCGAAAAAAAACCTTCAATCAGGACTGCCGGTGGCCGGAATCGAACCGGCGATCTCCCGAATTAGAGTCTCGCGTCTTACCGCTGAGCCACCTCTATCGGTCACATGCGTAACTTAGGCCCGTACTTATAGTCGACCCCTTGACCCACTGAAATCAACGGTTGCTCCCTATTTGTTTTATGTATGCTATTTTCCATAAGCCTATAGAAAACTAAATCCTAGCAACGATATGGACTGGTATTTAGCTTTAATTCTATCATCGTTATAGAGTTTATACACGGGAAGGTGGAGGCCCCCTTAATGTCTGGAATCCAATTGCGATCTGCTCGGCGCGCACGGCGAGACTGAATCTTTGAGCCAATCAGCGTGCTCTGTTTCCCAGTCGAGGTGTTCACTGCCCTTAATCCCAAAATAAAGTTCAAAATCATACAATCAATCTTTCACCATGAAATCATCTAAGGTAGCAAACTATGGAAAGCTACAAGATAACAGATATTTCAATATTTTGTGCAACAAACGTTCGTTTGCACAAAACCCTGCTACATGTTCTGGGAAAATCGCCTCGAATTGTATCATCTATTATTTTCATTACAACATCAATGTAACACACATTAACAGTCAAATATCAACCATGTTGTGTACAGTTTGTCAACTTGACGGTTCATTTGTACCAATGCGACAGCACAATGCGCTACACCGATGTTCGCGTGTTGTTCGCGCGTCTAGGTCTCCAGCGCGCGTGTGTAGCGGGCAGTCTACCCACGCGGGGCCACACACGTGCGCCAGACAGCAGGGTGGCCACATTAGGTCTCATTGCTGTCGGATAACACGTGAACAACACGGCGGGAGCGAGTCTTAATGCTTCAATGTCAAGCTGAAGGTGTGATTAACGATGTGATACCATTAAACGCACCAGTTATCGTACCGTGTTGGAGTGCATGGACAACCGGCAGCACTACGGACATGTGTGTGTTTACTTTATGATTTGTACGTTGCAAGCCGTGTATTCAGGTGACGTCATTGACATTGTTGGAGGCCATATTATTGTACATTAGGTATTGTAGTTCCAACACATAGCGGCCATCGTCTCGTACACTAAGGGTCGGAATGCACAGTCGGGTTATGTGATTTGTTTATGGTTGCTACAGAGTTTGTTCTTCTTATGGAAAATAGCATATAATAAAGCAATTCCATAGCAACCAATCCTGTACTTGACAGTTGTCTGTGCATATCGCCCTAAGGGTATGAATTATTTAGTAAGCTACTAATACGTTTTCACCATTGCATCCAGGCTTCCCATTAGTTGTAGCCATGGTGAAAACAATTTAGTAGCCTTCTTAATATTTCATAATACCGGGAATGAGTATATTATTGCATTAGAAGCAATGAATGCCACCTAAAATGAATATTCAAATGAAGATAAAGTTAGGTGTTACAGTCATGACTTTCCAACGAATTCATTCCAGAGAAGTGAAGAACGAAGAGACCTACTGACACCGTACTTCGGTCAGTTTTCAGATGTTGATGAACATTTCGATTGTATTATTTCATTAACTTTTGACCGGTGCTATCGATTATCATGTAACTCCATAATTTTAGTACTTACACAAAAGTAGATTCAAAAATTAGTTTTGGCCCAACTCACGACGACGAGCTCAGTGATAAATGATAACTTGCGCGTCAAGTCAACTGAAATCTGTTACGCCTCAGATTCAGAATAAAGATCCGGATGTAAATAAGTTGATTAACCGTAGAATGGCCAAAAGACTAAAGTTACAATTACTTCGTTGCCTTAGCTTTCTTTTACATTGATATTATAGTTCAATATATATTATCAAAGTAAACGAGTCATGCTCTTTCATAAGGCTATTATTCAATTTGTTATTTTAAATAACAATTAATTTCGTTTAAAGTATTCAACTGTAATGAAGTATTTTCAGCACACGGAAAACGTGAAGCAGTCATCACTTTTGGAGGCTGGAATCGAAATTGCATACTTCCTAATCAAAATCCTATGCATCTAGCTGTCTATATTGCACTGGCTTATATCCTGTTAGCTCTTGAAAACCTAGTTAATCTGCATAAGGCACAGTGTATACTACAACAGATATCAGATATATCAAAATTTAATTTGGTTTAACCACTAGTATCAGGTATTTGTATTCGTGAGTATCCAAAGCAATTGTACAACTAAATATAACACCAAGATAATCTCAGTCGTGATGGGAATCGAGAAAACTTGGTACATTTGGTTGCATGTGGATCAGTGAGATTGCGGTTTTGAGTGTGTGTGTACCTGATAAAGATGGGCATTGTATCGAGAAGAATCTGCAACAAGACAATGGCTGTGTCGTGATGTCAGAGGTCTGTAGTTCATCTTTCTCCCACCCAGGGCGGGGGTGAACCCAGTGTGGCGCAACCTCTTCAACGCACAACGTGCACAAGAGAAAGAACTGCACACAGGTCATGTCATCCTATTCTAAACGCTCTTCATGAACACAGCTCTCTACTTTTGTCGGTTATAGGGCAATATTTACAAAGATAACCCTCCCTTACATTCGAGCGCACATATTTAATATTATTAACTCCTTCCTTACATGATACGCATGTCGCACTACAAAAAAATGTCCCACCACGTCGGCAATACATATTGCCGAAGATTTTATTCATATTATTTATATATATATATATATATGATTTCTTAGATTTTGTTGGTTTGGTTGGTTTTTGGTGGTTCTTTTTGTACATCTTGAAAAAGACGAATCTACATGTCGTCGAAACGTTGATATTTATTTTTGAAAACAGTTAGATTGGGTAACCGTTAAAATGTTTTCGTATATATTGATACTTTCGTGGCGAGGATTTATGTTAATACAAATCTGCGGGTTAGTCCACGATGTCCTACCTCCATGCCGACGTTTCAGGAACTAATGGCCCCTGAAACGTCGGCAGTATGAAAGTAGGACGTAGCAGACTAACCCGCAAATATTTTAAGTTTATTAATATACATTTGACCGTTTTCGTCTCATTTTATAGTTGAATAAGCCGTGAGTAACAAACTGCGTGGCTGTTGAATGTTGATACTTTTGTCTCCGTGTTATCATTAAAATATCCACACTTAGTCAAGGCTCCTACCCGAAACCATCCTCGTTGAACGTAGAGTTTTACAGCACTTGACCTCATCCTCTCGTCTGCCCCCATAGCCCAGAGTTCCAGCATCGCCTGGGTCAACATCTGACCCTCGCTTAACTTATGTTCCGCATGTCGGCGAAATGACACGGAACTTAGTTACATGACAGACGCACTGACAGTGACAAGGGTAGGGGATGAATACAAATAAAAAGCAAAACGTACATTTTAAAAGTCAATCACTAAAAGCGTTTCGTCTGGCACGTATACATTAGTTAATTAACTCTTTCGCACACCTTCTTGTTGATATAGTCGGCCACACTCAGTGGTGTTTGCTTGAATGTATCTTCTGTCAACAACATCATTCCTCCCAGTCACGCAGGCTGACCACAAACAAGATGCGACTACTAATTTATAACCACGCGGAAATACATCTAACTTAGAAATACGAAGTCCTACTCCAAAGATGATCCAATAGGCACCTTATATATTATCTAATTTTAACTCTTATAATCTTATACTCAATCAAATAAATACAATACAAGCTATGTATTTTTTTAAACCCCTCTATTGTTCTATAAACCATAGTCCTGGCAAAAGTTTCCTGCATCGTCTGTTATGATGTGATCATGGATTTATAATAGTACCTGTGATTGTCATCCATTAAGTGTTAATTACGAGCTAACCAATCATTCTATTCTTCAACAATATTTTCACTTTTTCAAAGTTGCTGTTAAATAATTACTCAAACAGATTGAGATTACTTAATAGATGATGATGATATCTGAACTTTACGTGTCATATTTTTGCAATGATGCCATAATTGAGACGATGAATGGAATGCGTGATTATGAAAATGTAGGAACGAAACAGGAAATCCATGTAGAAGCCAGGATTCAAACCTGGAACGCAGGTCCCGTCGTTTACTAAACCAACGCCGAATCGACCTAAAAATAGTTCTTCGACTTCTGACACATAAGAAACAGAGTTGTAAACAGGGGAAGAGTGAGGATATTCCTCGATCAACACTAACGGGTGGATATATTATAACTAAGGTATATTTCATTACACAAACATATAATATGTACTTGGATGAATTCATATTGGTCAACTAACATTTCTAATAAGCGCATTTATATTAAAAGTGTAATAGTAACTAGTAAATACTTCATTTTTTGCAAGTACACCTGTAAAATTTTATACAGCAGATTCTTTTTCTGCCCATCCATGTGAGCGTGAGCGTGAGCGTGTGCGTGTGCGTGTGCGTGTGCGTGTGCGTGTGCGTGTGCGTGTGCGTGTGCGTGTGCGTGTGCGTGTGCGTGTGCGTGTGCGTGTGCGTGTGCGTGTGCGTGTGCGTGTGCGTGTGCGTGTGCGTGTGCGTGTGCGTGTGCGTGTGCGTGTGCGTGTGCGTGTGCGTGTGCGTGTGCGTGTGCGTGTGCGTGTGCGTGTGCGTGTGCGTGTGCGTGTGCGTGTGCGTGTGCGTGTGCGTGTGCGTGTGCGTGTGCGTGTGCGTGTGCGTGTGCGTGTGCGTGTGCGTGTGCGTGTGCGTGTGCGTGTGCGTGTGCGTGTGCGTGTGCGTGTGCGTGTGCGTGTGCGTGTGCGTGTGCGTGTGCGTGTGCGTGTGAATGAGGCGCACTCTCCACCACACGCATTGCCGCCTGTCGGCTTTCATGGAACTACTCATGTGACTTATGAGTTGTAACTCATTCATGGTAGAACTAACCCAGGGTTAACCAGCTTGCCAAAAACTTGCATAGCAGGTTACAGAAAATTATAGTTATTGGCATCTCACGCACTTCAAGTATTAGGTGAGGTGCGATGAAGCATAGTTGATCACCTTGTTCGGGTGATGATACCTACGCATTATAAGTCCGGTATGCACTCACACAATTAGAGGGGGGGGGGTGAGGCTTTAGCCCCCTTTGTACCATGATTGAATGCATATGTTAGAAATCTTTTCCGTTCATTTGGGATTCAAACTGGAAATGAAATGTATCGACTTTAACTAACTTTTCTTGCTCTAGCATCCAGTGAATAAATTCAAGATTATGGGGTAGATTTTAACAAAAGTGATATTTAGTTTATTATTTGAGCGAAATGACCTTCGCGCATTACCATTACCATTTCAGTACAAATGTACAGTTGCGCCTGACTCTTTAAAAACCATAGAAATGAAAATTGTGGTACCCATTGAGAGAAAGCACAGAAACTATAGTCCCGTATTTGAAAGTGTGTGCAAGTGTGTGTGCAAGTGTGTGTGCAAGTGTGCTCCTAACCTGCAAAGTGTAATGTATTACACGTGTGCTCTAACTAACTATCTGTACGGAATTAAACTTCCAAATCATACTTATAGCACAGATAACTAATTAACTACGCTTATAGCAAGTCTCCACACCAGAAAGATTTATTTTGTTAAATTTTTGTTTGCGAGGCAAACACATCAAACACTTGATTGTGTTACGACAGTCATGTAGGCGGTACGCTGTACTTTAACAACTTCGGTAATGCTTTCGTCATCAATCAATGACGTGTTTACGGTCTCGGCCAACCCAAACAGGTATTTGGATTAGTCACGGCCGCTGGTTGGCTGCCGCTCACCCGCACCTGTGACGGAAGCAATACCGAAGGTGTTGTACGGCGACTATATTTTCATTCCAGAGCTGTTATATGTGCAAGTCTTGCCTTTCCATGCTACAGGTGTACTAAAACCATGTTGTTCTCTTATCTTGCCACGGGTATACCACGTCAAGAGTGGTTCAAACGACTCAGCAGGGGAGGGATGAGAGAGCACTATTAAAGTCACGTTTGAAAGTGCCATTTTTCATATGGATTTGAATTTTGACCTCGGTTGCCCAAAATGTAAAACAAGTTATTTTCACTGACACACTGACCTCACCCGATCCGATCCGATCGCTTTCATAAAGAGATGAATCTGTGTTCGAGACCCAACGCGTAAACCAAGTTTATGTAACGATCCGTCAACCCGGTGGTTCACAAAGACAATGCTCGATTGATCGCCGGATAAGATAACTTGACGTAGACTTACAAACACAGTAAGAGAAATCGAATTTGGGATTCACTTTTGTTTGTGTTGAGAGTTTAGGATGTAGCTTTTCAAGTTATGGAAATTAAATTTGATCGGTTCGTGTTTATTCCGGCTTGTGATCATATAACGAGAGTATCGCGACTCCTATCTTTCTGTCAGACACCGAGAGCGGTAAATTGTGATAACATTATCTGTCGATGACCCAAGGACTGAGTTACTTCGTCACGATAGTTGTGATTAAAGTCTTAAATTAAATAAAGTCTTCAATAAAGTCTTAAAATAATGAAAGTCTTACTTACTCCCAATATGGTTTGGCCTAAACATATGCACACGATATGTTTCTTAGTGTATATTATATTTCTTGTCATTGTGGTAGAAATAAAAGGACGTGTCCGATATTATGTGAACCACCTGTCATCTAAAGCTGAGTGGTGTAATGAGGACAGGGTGGCGTGGCGTGGCGTGGTGTGGCGTGGCGTGCGTGGCGTATCGTTGTGTGATACGCTGCAATCAATGTTACATAGTTAATTTCTTTGTAGTGTGGCTGGGGAACAAACAGGTTGTTCTGGAATAACCATGACTAAAGAAGTAATATAAATACGGGTTGATATTAGTATTGTATAACTTGCAAATAGTCGTGTTTTGAGAACAACTGTTAAAATGCTACCGCTGTTATGTATACCTACTCAATACTTCTCTAGTATAGTTTCCAATCATCACATATAAGTTATGCAATTTTTGGAGCCATAAAAGAACAACACACACAAAAATAGACAGATTGTACTAAAACTACATATTTCTAGTAAAACTAAGATTGATTATTTTCTGAGTCGTATACCAGGCACAAGTGAAGTCAGTTAGATCATTTTACTCACTTGTAGTTGGTTTGAACTTGAACCCTCTGCGTATTTGTCAACATTCACACCTCGTTTACTAGGGCGGAAGAAATCAGTGCGTCGGCGAGAAGAAGTTCTAATTGCAAACTTAAAACTTCTGAAGCAGTTTAGAACAATCTATTTGATCATGGTCAACAATTTTTACAATCTATTTTCTCAATCAACTAGCTCGTTAGGCTTTGTAGGTGAAGATCCTGACACCTCTGACCATATTAAGAGAATCGTGTTATCACAACCAGTCCTCTACAGAATTATTAAAACTCAACACACATAACAGTCCGCAACATTTTTTGCATTTAGTCCGAACCCAAGTTTTCTACTATAGTGTGGTGTAACAGGAGATTTTGGGCATCCGACAATACGGTACGTGCAATTTAAACATGAATGAATGTACCGTTCACTGTAACTAACCCGACCCTGTTAGCTAAGTAAACTTGCTCATAAATCATATTTATTATGCTGAAAATAAAATAGAAATCAAGTTT
This sequence comes from Isoperla grammatica, assembly GCA_945910005.1. Lineage (NCBI taxonomy): Eukaryota > Metazoa > Arthropoda > Insecta > Plecoptera > Perlodidae > Isoperla > Isoperla grammatica. The sequence continues at coordinate 106,198,769 of OX246737.1, read as the reverse complement.
CGTTCAACGTGTATCCGGACCCAAATTGCATCTGCAACTTTATAAACACGTATTTTATCAGAAACCGGCCAATTTTACATGAATGTACGCGGATGTGCAGGCAGGTATAACCTGTCATAATAATATTTTTAGCATTCTACCACATTATTGTCTGCGAATCAGATAGCTCTCTGCTATATCCTTTCTTTTACATTTGAATATAGGACTCGTTACCAGAGTACTCGATGGGAGCTAACCAAGAGACATTGGTGTTGTGAGTGTGGGAGTGGGACATAAACACTGAGACAGATATTGAAATTACCAAGGACGATATGTTGGTAGTTTTAAGAAATGTTGCCCGTATATTTCAATTAAATTGATAAAATAGCTTGCAGATTATAAAATAAAAGACAAGCCAATGTAATTTTTGACACGTGGTAAAAACGCAAATTTGCATTAAAAACCTTGATTATAATGACTCGTCACTTTCACCAAATCACACAACAACAACGACAACAACAACGACAACGACGACGACGACAACGACAACGACAACGACAACGACAACGACAACGACAACGACAACGACAACGACAACGACAACGACAACGACAACGACAACGACAACGACAACGACAACGACAACGACAACGACAACGACGCCGAGTTGTCTACCAAGAGAAACTTGACTCCAGTGAAACAGCTCGAATTGACCAACAATCCAAGTGAAGAGTGAACGAGTCGGTCGCGTCTACAGGTTGTGAGTTTCGTCTCGACGTAGGTAACACAATTAAGCCTCGATCTCTTCACCTCACTCTGAATAATAGAATAATAGTCCACCAATAATCTCCTGGCCGACCTCTGATCACTCAGCCATGCACGACGCTGTACATCCGTATTGTTGCACTTGGCCGGGGCACGACTCGCATATAGTTACACCGACGTTGCGCCATATCTCTCGGTAAGAATAAGAACTAAACGTGTTACATTACAACCATCGCGTGCGCTGCCCTGCCAGGGAACTCAAATTGCTGAGAGATATTTCTTGATAATAGATGTCTGCACACATTTTTCTCGTTTCTCAATAACGAAATTCAGACTGCCAATTTCTTGGGTTAGATTGATTTCGCGTGTTGCGCGGAATGTAAGAGGTTTCGAGTCGAACTGTATCTGAGTTGTGCATGCACGCTATAACGCTCACACGTACGCGCATGTCATCTGCAAACAAGTGAGAGTGTAAGCCTTGACGAGTCCAATGATTGACACAACACGGGGAAGTGTTCATTTACACAAGAAAAAAATAGACCAACCTCTGCGTTTGTGTCATTCATGTTCCTTTCTCCATCTCTTCAACCAGAATATTCAAAAATTGCTGTCGAAGATTTATTTTGGTGGAAGAAAGAGTTCATAACACATTTTGTTGTTAAAAATCCGATCAATAAGTAAGGTCTTGAGAGCTATATATGTTGTTCTTATAAGTTACTCTCATGCTGACCTAAGATTCTTAAATAACCGACCGTTTATGGACGCAGTTAAAGAAAATCAAACCATTCCTGACACACTGTATCAACACAGTATTTCGCTAAGTAGAGAACACGACCTTTTTTAGCACGCCCAGTCTGTTTGGAGTTTTCAGAGTTTCAATACACTTGGTTGAATCAGTTTTCAAGTAGATGTTAGGGTATGTTCACATGGACCCGCTTCTGTTGCACTTCGATGTAGTGGTGCATCTTGGAAGCGCTTCATGAGCCGCCTATAAGAACCGCCTATAAGAACCAAAGTCGTATGACAAAGTTGATTGACAGCAATTCATGAGCATCAGAGTAGTTAGATTTGAACAACTATGCATGTGAGAACAATGTACATCCCGACAGCATAATTGTTGTGGGCGTCAGTTCCAATGTGGACTATTCATTGCACCCTCTTGTCTATCACCTACTCCAAATAGTGCCCTGAAATGTGTAAGATTTTCGTCACCACCTCACTGAGTTTTCTCCAACATTGCTTTCAGTAATCTTAAAATTTCTTGTGTCTGTTTCCTTGGATATTACTTCAAAGTCAGATGTACTGGAATTTAGTGGTTTCAAAAGTTTTTGGGCACTCTTTCCGAAATATGCGAATAGTTAGCCACATAAAAATTTTTACAAGCAGAATTTTGTTATTGACATTGTTTAACGACGTACATCACCGCAAAGTCATACGGTGACGATGTTTGATGTTGTAATTTACGTCTCTTCTTTTGGCAACGATGGTAATCGAAACGATAACAGACAGAGCTATACTATTCCGGGCCAAAGTAGATGACATAGATAGAAGATGATGTACTTTCGAGTGCACGGTAAGAATAGGACTTACTCCCTGCACAACTCGACCATGCGTAGATCTGCAACCACGCACATATCACATCAGAGCGTTGATCAGATGATAATAATAATAATTTTTCGTAGGAATACCCGTTCTAGGGTGCACACCAGCTTTACCTGATGTGCCCCTCTGCGGTGTTGGATAGTTGGGAAGGAATGTCCGAGGGCTGATAGTAGGACTAAATCCCAGCATTCGCCTTTACGACTGAGGAAAACCTCGGAAAAACCTTCAGTCAGGACTGCCGGTGGCCGGAATCGAACCGCCGACCTCCCGAATTAGAGTCTCGCGTCTTACCGCTGAGCCACCTCTATCAGTGATCAGATGACGCGTTAGACTGGGTCTGAGGATAACGTGGCCTGTGAATTCGTGTCCTGCGGAAAGTGAGGCATGGGTGTAGAATTTGAGGCCTGCGCACACTTGTTTATATTCAAAATCACCGCCAACCACTTAATATGAGCACTATTGATACACCTGTAACATATGTAGCCAAGACTGTGACATATGTAGCCAGAGATGTGAGTGTGACGTATGTACCTTGTCACATCAGATGGTATAGGCGTTGACTTCCGGCAGACACTGTCACAGTGAACGCCAACATGGTCACATCTCTTGTGCAACATGAGGCACAATTCCAGAATAAATAATATTCATATACAGTATAAATCAAGTGTACTCTTTGTTCAACATCACAACACCAACCTCTAACCTGGTGTCTCAATATCCGCAAATTGATGTTAAGAGCGAAGGGTAGTCTCTACGTCAAAAACCACAGAAAATGTTCATTATTAAATTATATCTCAAGATTGCAACAAGAAATCGAAAATCTAAATCTACAGCGCACTGTGTTTTAGTAAGCCCTATAGACTGAATGAATTTTAACCATAAGCGCGTAGTTCATTTGATTATGAATTCGATAATTAGTAATAAAATTAATTATATATAAAAAAAATACTGATTACAATGTAAGACACAACTTAGAGCATTCAGTACGTAGAGCTTACTAAACCACAGTGCGATGTTGATTCATATTTTCGATTTTGAAGCCCATTTTTGTGATATAATTTTTAAATTAAAATTTTGTGCGGTTTTTGAGGTAGCGTGCCTCGAATTCACAGGACTCGTTTTCCGAGTTCCCCATATAGGCGCATCACCTTTGAGCCAATAGTGCTATAATCTGAAATGTTCTCAAGCAAGTTAGATTCCAACAACATATATATATAGTAAAACCTTAAGCCTATATTTACGACTTTACCTCTAATAGAACACGGATGTTTACGAGCTCAGCGTTAATGCTAAACGTGAAACTTCAAGGGGCGTGAGCAATTTGCTAACGTTCAATATTTCCTTTCTGAACAACCAATATTTAAAATTACGTGCAATGTATAAAATGAATTGATTACTCACAATGTGGTATTCCAATTATTGTCAGTCGCCTTCAGATTGTTTTCGTATTTTTTCTCGACCAATACTGTATGGCTGGCAAAACATTTTATGTGGGTACTAAGAATTTACTATCATCATGCTTTAACTCTTTTTCTTAGGAATTGGGCTGCAGTGCAGTTACACTGTACGGCAATTTCACGCACGCTTTCATGGGAGCTGATTTTTGCATTGGGCGTCCGCTATTACCAGCATTCGTCCTTGAAATATCGTGTACGGGTATTATTCGGAATTATTAATGGGGTACAAATTAAAGAACACCGTTACAGCTTATTTTTCTTAATAATGCATCGACTCTTGGTCTTGATTTTGTTTACGTTTGCAAAGTGAGGTTTTGCTGACGGTTATGAATATAAAATTAGTTGTCCATGACGTATACGACATTCTGCTCACTGCATATCACAAGCGTGCCTTACCCTTACCGTAACTATAGCCAGTTTGCCGTTTTAACATGGATTTAATGTGATGTTTAGAAAATGAATAGAAAGAAGACAACAATTAACTTAAACTACAAGTCATGGTTGATCCAACAAAACATTAAACAAGTACCCATTATTGTAAATAGGACAAAAAGCTTAATGTAAATAAACGACACACGTTTTTTGACGACGAAAAGACAAAAAGCGATGGACCTGGGTGAGTGCATGGTTGAAATGGCGGCCGCCAGAGGCAAAACAAGATTCCAAAATCGCACAAAATAAAATAACATAATGCACGTGGTGGTCATATGGTGACAAAACGACACGTCTGCATACTGACGATAGGCATTGCATTGTTGCAATATTTCAGATGTAGCTTGGCTGACGTTCTCCAACATTGTTTAATAAACTATTGTCATGTTTACCCTACTCTTTTGTTGTTTACAGTGCATGCCACACAATCATTTTCATAAACTTTAGAAGGGTATGTTGCGTTTCAACTCTCACTCTTCGTGGTAAGCACACTCGTCCTCTACATGACACTCCAAAGAATGTAAATACACATTTCGGCCTCTTTGGCCGTTATGACGTCACGTGAGTACTGAGTACAGTGTTATACGCAGCCATGCATACACGCGACTTGTGTAATCTCGTAATGGTCTGCATGCTCGTAGAGTGAAAGAGTTGCAAAGACTACCGGCAGCAAAATGTGGGTCTACATTCCAATATCTTCGATACAGACAATAGGAATGTGAGTATTATTTTACTTCTGCTGAATGTGAAATAGAACATTAGATTATGACAATGCAAGATCTAAAGAATGCTAAGCTATAATTTTCTGCACCGATTTCATTATTTTGGTACAGAATAGATCTCATCATCAAACTTAATGGCTGAACTCTTGTAAGGCCATTCTACAAATAATTTTATCTTTGCCGTAATGTTCCATTACTGTATCATGTATTATTTTTTATTTTTTTTTGCAAAGAAGTACCGCTTTGTGCCGAGCTAAATATTTGCGGTTATTTGGTATATCGTGTCACTAGACGAACCCATGAGGTAAGACCACTCGCATGTGCAGTGTTGCTCATCGAGACGTTGGGCGATGGATGTAGTTGAGCTAAATTTGGCTAAATCAACAAAACAAATTCTTTTGATTTCACCGCGAGGCGCGAGTAATGCCTTCAGAACGAGGTTAAGGACATATTGTGTTTGCTTTATTTCAAAATAAATTAATAATTTCTATTACTGACAAAGACACACGTTTATTATTGAACAATTTCGTCTAAATGTAAGTTTATAGATTCGAATTCATAACCCAATGAAACTCAACATAAACAAAATACAGTATATTTGATGAGCTATTTGGGGCAGCAGGCATAAAATAAAGATGCACATGTTTGATTTTAAAGAGGGAACAGTGAGACATAAGTGCATAAACTATACACATTTGGTTTTTCCAAATAAAATAATTCCCAAACGCCAACACTGTATTACCAGCAGTAACGCTAAAACACAGATAACGCATTGTACAGCCAACACACAGTGACTCAATAAATCGTGAGTGGGTCATAGTATTCCTGTATTACACTCTACACGCATAACATCACTGTCTTGTTGTGACAGCAACATTCTATAGGCAAGTTTACGGGGAACATTTTACAGCTTTTTTATTGACTTGGGCCTACACACTATTTCGTTAAAACAAATTGACTTGGATTGGAGTATATTGTTCTTAAATTTATTGCCGTGTATACAATCTTAGCGGAAATCTGCTTGTAATTTTGAAGGTTATATTCATTAGGTGTGATTGACTTTGTTGGGGTCCATAAAAATGTAACAACAAAACAACAATTTAAATAATTTTAAGATGATAAATAAAGGAATTTTAGCTATTTCATTCACAATACGTCCTACGATAAAAAAAAAGGAACTTAAGAATAATGTTAATGCGTCAACCTTAATTTTTAGTCCACGAGTGAACCAATCACCAACTGTTGTAATGTGCAAGGACGACGTCAAGGTTGACCAGAGATAATACGTGCGTGCGTGCGTGCGTGCGTGCGTGCGTGTGAGCTTGAGCAACGATTGTATAGTGCGTTATAATATAACCCACATAACATTATGTCCCCTTATGGAGTGTACGTGTCGCAAAAAACGGTATAGGAAACGTCTTCGACTATATTGAGTTAGGCCACTAATCGCTCACGAATTTCAATGTATATTTTCTGTAAATAAATTGCCCCACAATCACGAAAGTCGTAATATGCTCTGTGAAACTGGCATCCTAAGTAAATAACCTAAGCTTATGTTATCTAACAAGAAAATGCCCTTGGGAATAAAATAATTATACTTCTAATGGGATCAGTTTAAATATTATTGCATCCAATTTATTAATTCATGTAGATAAATACTATCCTTTTAAAACTACTACACCTCTTTCGGTATCTTATAACGTTGTCATATAAGTTTAAATCATTATCATATATTTAATATTGATTTAATTTGATTGCTTTCACTATATGCCTACGTGTGAACTCGGCTTAACTAAGCATATTTTATATAAAGTGAATGAAACGTGTATTGTGTAAAGTGTTCATTTATTAAGTGATGGTTTTCCACGAAATTGTTTGAGACGAATTTCAGGTGGTTACGAGAAGTGCGATAAGTAGATAATAGTCGTGAGTGCTAATTATCTATAATTACGTTACCGAGTGAGAGGCCACCATTGAGCTTCAACACGCAGTACGTGGCCATGATTCATGGCCAATCACGGCCAGGAGAAACGAACATCTCTCCTTAATTTGCTCTTTTAAGGCTGGTGCGGCCTTATTTTCCTATTTCTTAAATATACACTCAAAGAAATTTGTAATCAATGAATATTTAATAGGGTATAATGCAATGTTCAGAAATAATTAACAAATCCAAAAATGTTGAACAACTCATTATCTCAATATTACGTTTTGCATGTACGCTACAGAAAAATACACTTGCTCCCTGCAAGATGAAAGCGTGGAGGAGAAACAATATTTCTTCAACAGTTTTTGGTAATGCATTTTTTCGTGAACCGGTGCAAATGGTTGTTTTGTTTTATACCAGCTAACAAAAAATCGCATACAAACTTCTGTTGAAGATACCGTTTTTTTTGTTTTTTTTTAACTATGAACCTCTACACTTTCATTTAGCAGCGAGCAAGTAGTTTTCTGTAACTTGAAGTCTTGAATGTAAAACGTAATATTATTGAGATAGGCTATGTGTGTTATCCAAAATGTGTATTTGTTTTATGGTTGAATATAGCACAAACAAAACTCACATTACTCTCACAAACTATCATTACTCATCATAAGTTATTTCTCTCACAACTCTATACTCTTCACAGATTTCATGTTTATGAATGTTTTTGAAAACGAAAGAAAAAACACCAGCCAGCTACAAGAAAAAAAAGAAACCCAGTCTTATAGCTATTTTGGGCAAACTTCCTCCACACATTTCCGAGCAAATGACTAATAAGACGTTGTATCCAGCGCAAAAGTATACTGGCCATCGCCGTTAGAAACAAGGTGTGCCCTAAAATTCTGAGAAGAGACGGTCGCTCCAAACGGCCTATTTCAAAGGTATTCACCGCGGGATTTCCCGATACCTGTATTGTTATTGTTCACTGCATTGACTGCACCGACCATGAATGGAATGCGACCTCACCACGTCTGACAACAGGCGGGCGATATTATCACTATAATACTTTAGGCAAGAGAACGGGATGCAGGTAGATTTAGGTTGGTAGTTGTCACACGCGTCACTTCCCTATTACATAATCCGTGACGACAACACCTTGCAAGTTAATTTGACGCAACTATAGTGTCGATTTTATTTCCATTGCGGGATTGGCGCATCGATGTGTGGTGACTTACATCACAGTTCTAAGAAACGTTTGAAACATAAACAATGTACCTGTGGAATGCACCGCACTCCCTCTCCCTGTGTGCTGCACTGGGTCACACGTCACACGTCACACGTCACACGTCACACGTCACACGTCACACGTCACACGTCACACGTCACACGTCACACGTCACACGTCACACGTCACACGTCACACGTCACACGTCACACGTCACACGTCACACGTCACACGTCACACGTCACACGTCACACGTCACACGTCACACGTCACACGTCACACGTCACACGTTACACGTCACACGTCACACGTTACACGTTACACGTCACACGTCACACGTCACACGTTACACGTTACACGTCACACGTTACACGTTACACGTCACACGTCACACGTCACACGTCACACGTCACACGTTACACGTTACACGTCACACGTCACACGTCACATGTCACACGTCACACGTCACCCGTCACACGTCACCCGTCACACGTCACACGTCACACGTCACACGTCACACGTCACCGTCACACGTCACACGTCACACGTTACACGTTACACGTTACACGTCACACGTCACACGTCACATGTCACACGTCACACGTCACACGTCACACGTCACCCGTCACACGTCACACGTCGCACGTCACACGTCACACGTCACACGTCACACGTACCACAAGACGACCTTGGCTACAGGATACCATCCCGGCACACAACCACTACATTACTCTGGTTCGTGACTTGGACGCGACGTAGCTCAACAACGTGTATCGTACAGAGTATGTTACAAAGCTCAAGATGTTGGTGGCAATGTAGCTATTTGCAGTTTTAAGGACCTTTGGTACGGTTTTGTTATGATAAGGAAGGAAATAGAACATAACATCTTAAATATGCAGACTTTTTAGGTTTTAGTTTTTACAGGAAACTTATTTTTTCTTTGTACCGTAATATTTTATTCCCGTGGAATTTGGAATTTAATATTTTAAATTTTAAATTTTAAATTCTGAATTTGTTTCGTTTCTCCTATTATTAAACGTGCTTTTATCAATAAATCCATCATTTTCCAGCGTCAAGAAACATTCAGTATCTCATTCTTCAGATCACAGAACGTTATTATTAAAATTAGGCTGTCAGGTTTCGCCGCGTCCATCGATAAAATATATTGACGTTTCGGGCCGATTGCACGGTCCATCTTCAGAAGAGACATTCTTGAAGAGTGCACACACGGAACAAACCTACTCAATCCATCCCGAATAGGTTTGTTCCATGTGTGCACTCTTGTAGAATATTACTTCTGAAGATGGACCGTGCAATCGACCCGAAACGTCAAGATATATTTATCGATAGACGCGGCGAAACCCGAGAGCCAATGACTCCGGCTGCGAAGCCTACGACAAGGGTAATTAAAAATAAAGGACAAAACACTGTTCCTTGTCAATTAAAATAATTATAAAACGACGCAATATTTCGAGACCTAATCAGCTCTCTTCAACAGGCAACCGTCCACTAAGTATATAGTGGACGGAAGGGTAGTGGACGGTTGCCTGTTGAAGAGAGCTGATTAGCTCTCGAAATATTGCGTCGTTTTATAAATATTTTAATTGACAAGGAACAGTGTATAGTCCTTTATTTTTAATTATACATATGTTACCTGTTCTACTAAGTTTCCGTTTATAATAGCCTACGACAAGTTTTAACAGAACAATATTGTTGCATTTTGCAACTTAGCCAACTTTGCAATTTATGAATGGTACCACATCAACCCGAGGTGTGCGCCTACCTTCAGTGTAATATTAGCTTGTATGTGACAAATGAGTCCATGTCCGACCTTGAGTGCAACAGGTCCGTCTCCGCGCCTATAATAGGCCCGTCCCCTGTCCCCCGCAACTGTTATCTAGCCAATCATCTCGCCACAGGCCACTAGCGGCGAGGCTTACTGCAACACATGATTGGTACTTGTATAATGCACTCGTCATATTTTGCGTAATAGCGCAGACACCTCTTACGACGCCCACTGCTTTTATACGCAATCCCGGAACATGAGGGAGCCTATTGGGCGGTTGCATTACATGACAATACGCCTGTATTGCGCACATGCAGAGGTGCACTAAACTAATTAGACAAGCTGTACTGTGTTCTATGTTACGCGCATTTTAGTGGGCGCTGACATATTGGGCGTCCGCCATTATGACCATACTACTTGTTCAATACACAGCCTTTTCGACGGATCAATCCGCTGAATAATAATAATTTTTGTAGGAATCCCTGTTACAGGGTGCACACCAGCTTTACCTGATGTGCCCCTCTTCAGGTAACTAACTAGGTTATTAGGATGTTTGGATAGCTGGGGAGGAATGTCCGAAAGCAGATTCGCCTTTACGACTGAGGAAAATCTCGAAAAAAAACCTTCAGTCAGGACTGCCGGTGGACTATAAAGAGGTGCACGGCCTTTCCACGTCAGGGTGCACGAAGCGAATCGACATCATTACAATTAATCGGGGGAAGTCGGAGGGATACATTTTAGATCCAACAATCCGCTTTTAGGATCATCTGGGACAAGCGGAGGAGGTGGATCGTGAGAAGCAGGAGATGTATAACCAGAATATTACCTATAACTAGGAAAACGTTCTGAGTTGCCATCCCCGAGGTTTTCCGAGACATTTCGAAAATCATTCCAGTTGCCATCAAGCCTCACTGAAGACATAGTTCATTTATTTTGACACTATTTGTACTCATTGGGCACTAATAACCACGTCGTTGTGTGCCCTTAAACACGAACAAGCGAATTATTTGTACTCATAATTTTGTTTTGTTTTTATATGTTCTGTTCAGTGCAATTTGTTTTCATTTTTATTTTGATATATTGTGTATTATTGTGTCAAATGGTAACAGCTTTGGCTGCAGAGACCAATAAAGATTCTATTATTTTTTGTATATGTGTATGTTGTCTAATCCTCGTTTAAGAACAACATAATTAAGAGGGTTCATCGTGTTTATGTTGCTATTATACACCTTTGTTTATGCGATTAGGTCTTTAAAAACGAAATCTTCAACACTTTAACACTCTTTAGGCACAGTGCTTTAGGTATACGATTTTTTACGTGAGCCGAAAAAATTGTTTTACACCGACTTACGAAACAAAATAAGACGTATACCAAAAAACGTACAAGATTTCGCGCACTCAAAAGTTCATAACATACACACAGGTGTTAAAACAATATATACACAAAACTTTACAATTTCATCGTGGCCACTAATAATGAAGCACTGGTACGTCAATGTAAAACATAGTATAGAGACCTAACGCCAAGTTCAAATTTGTATTTTTGTTATTTTATAATAACCCACCAACTGATTTGGCTAGAAGAGCATTCAAATAAATAAATAGTGTAATACTTCACAATGATCAATTCCAGATAATGAGTTAATAGTTAATACTATACTCTCTTATAACTCGTATAAATAGCAGTCACGAATTCCCATTTGAGCGAAATCACGTAAGAGTGAAAGTACTTTTTCGCGCAAACGTGGTTTCGCGCAAATGAGAATTCGCCCAAATGCAGCCACCCAGTAACGAGAACCGTCCTTACATGTCCCGTAGCACACTCGCGTTTTGTGAGCGTCTCAAACCAGTACAACATCGCCATGACATTGAAATGTGATGCGTTGTTTATTATCAGCTTTATATTCGACTCATGTAACTAGTTATTAATATTGTCTATTTGTTCTACAACACGTGGCCAGTGTTATGGAAATGTTCTCCTAGGGCTACTGTCTAGTCTAGCGTAGATAAATCACGCATGCTTGGGTGTTGTGATAGCAATTGTTATAAGTTTACATAGCTGCGGCTTGACTCACCCAAAACACTGAATGTGCCGGATACCGGGAGAGATAATAAGGGAGGTGAGATACACCCTTAATATACCTAATTGGTTTACGCATTTTAGTTCACACAATACAAACAACAGTAGATTACACCGTATGTTATGATTGCTTTATTTTTTTTAAATTGTCCCAAATGTAAATCGAAATAATATGTCATCCTTTAAAGTTTAGTTTTCTTTCCTGTGACTGTTTTGTTGTTTCAATAAATATTTCCATTTTTAAATGTTCTTAATTAACTTTTGCAATGTGATATGCTGGACACCTTTCACAACAATAATTAAGAATATCTGAAACCCGTAAATAGTTATGGGAATAAAACCCCATTCTTAGGAAGGAGCACTAGATTCTCTGTCTGAAGAATGACATATTTTTATTTTACTTTGGGACAATTTAAAACCATGTTAAGCCACTTTTAACAGACCGAAATAGGAAAAATAGGAAAAATAGAGTATTCCGCAAGGGGGAGGGGGGGTGACCATCTGCTTCCACTCACCACACTACTCCAGACAAGAGAGCAATCCACGTAACGTGCACGTGCACGTCGCATCACGTAGCGGCCCGATTAACATAACACAGTCACGTGGCGTACCGTATCGTCATCAGGTGGTTTCAGACATTCATAAATGTGTAGCAACTCGTTTTCATCACACCTTAATGCACATTTAAAACAGTCTATAAATATCCTGTGATCTCATCCTCGGATTGAGGAAGGGTGCGAGAGGGAAGGGGCAGCACGCTCAGCTCAGTATAAGTAAGTACTTGAAGATTCGTTTGTGAAAAGCCTGCGCGCTTGCTGAATGGTTGCATGGATATTCTCTCCATGCTGGGAGACGTGGTATACTGTATTATGATCCAACAAATCTTTGTAAGGAAAGATATTGTTAAATCATGGTACCGTGTGTTACCAAATGAACGCAACAACAACATTACGGTTCTTGCTGACATAAACTCGGGGTTAGCCTCTTTAGCGTAATTTATTATAGTAGGGGTTTTCCAAATAAACTGATCAAAGAACCGTAGTTTTGATGCTTTTATATCAAATACGCTCACATTCGTATTTACTATTTACCTTGAGATTCAGTACAATTTAAAATATGTATTAAAGAAGTACAAATCCTATGCACATTGTTAGTTGTTGCACAATCAATCTAAAAGTAGTACCAGCAAAGATAAAGTTGTTATTTATATTCGAATAAGAATGTTTAAAATATTTACTTTTTACTAATGGGCATAAGACCAACAACAAATGTATGACATATGCACTAGCAACCTATACGGAACCAAAAAAGCGACTGTGCGCATTCTGGTGGTAACAAAATGGACTAAAACAAAATAAATGTAATAATGATGCTTAGCTGTCAAATTGTTTAATATTTGATTTATTGAATCATTGTTGACCCTTCTATGGGGTTTTCCAAAAGCTACAACAATGATACAGCATAGCAGCGTTATCTCTTGACAGTTACCCCAAAACCCCCACCCAAACCAACCCACCTAAATACAACCAAATATAAGGTTTATATGTCGTGTTTGCTTGTTTTTCGAAGTTGGCAACTGTTGGCACAGTGGTGTAGTGTTTTTACCGGCGAACTGCGTGTTTCAGATTGCCTTACTCTTCTCTGGTGCACAAAACATATAATTGGAGCAATAAAGAAACTTCGCTCCGACAACGGTGGCAAATTTTCTGTGTAACATACCTAATAATATCGAAGCAGTGTGCTGCTTCAATTTCGTACAATTTAACGTTTTCTTATCCCGATGACTAGGGGCAACTGACGAATCTAATGAAAGTAGACTCGTGTTCACAGCTTTGAAAAAATATATACCCGACAAGTGTTTTGATAAATGGTTATTCTGTCTTGTTTGTTTTAGATTCATTCTTCATTCGTGATCATTAGTGTTCTCTTGATGGTCCAAGGTCGCCGATGAGGATGCGAGAGGACCCGGTACGCATTGTTAACATGCAGATAGTCAGGCCTTCACCCAGTCTAAACCCCTGGTCGTGCAGTGGAGCTAGTGAGGCGTGAACACTGATAGACTCAAGGCCGGTTTACGATTGACGGCAATGTGGGGGGACGTGAATGTGAAATGTCAACCTGGTGGAAACGGAAACGGAACTGTTTATGATTGACGGAAATGAAATGAATTCGGCAATTACCGGCAAGCCTCGGCTACTCTCGTATTCATTTGTTTGGCGACGGACTTCCAGGCATTTTCTTTATAATCCATTCGTCTATACACACTTAAGCCTTTGGCATAAATATTACGAAAATTCTGGATTGTCTCAATTAACCTGGCGTCATCCATCATGACTTGAAAATTAAAGCTACCAATTTGTTGGTTATGTTCCTTTAGTGTATTATGTCACAGCAGTCAGCAGCTGCTATTTGCGCATGCGCGTTGGTGTTCGCACGTCGACGGGACGGCAAACAAGCCGCGAAAGTTGGGACTTGACGAACTCTGGCGGTTCCGTTTCCCGTTCACGTTCACGTCCATGCAATCATAAACGCCAACCCGTGATTTCCATGGTTCAACTTTGACGTTCACGTTTCACGTTCACGTCTCACCACGTTTCCGTCAATCGTAAACCAGGCTTGATGAGCCGAGGTCAGTTATGTCACGCGCACTGGCCGCCCTGGCGTGACCAGTGCAACAGACAGCCGGCCGGCTAAGTCGTGGGAACCGTTACACTGGGATGTGCAATGGGATTACCTTGCCCTAGGCGGTTGCCATGGAGATGCAGTACCACGGTTTGACCGAGGCAAACGATTAAAAGTTTTGTTATACCTGTCGGTTACTGTTATACAGGCAAGGTCGGTGGCGGGTACGTCGCGCGGAAGAACGTCTTGGACCCATCATCGCACGAGGAGAGAGTCCTCTAGCCGGGAGCCAATATTTTCGTAAAGGCCTCAATTATCCTCTGAACTAAAGAAAACATATTTTTGATTTTCAGTTTCACAAAATGATATCCAATTTGATGAACCATCTTAAGACACGAATATGATTTAAAATATGTTAACGAAATTCTGTTTTAGCCTATGCTTGACCTATGCGCCCCCTTGGTGACATTCGTGCATAACAAAGAAGAGTTTGGTAAATTTCTCGCGCACCGAAGGGGGTCGCCTTCGCCTTCACCTTCACATACGCCAACAAAAGCTTTGTTGTCATGTTGCTTTTAGTCTACACTGCTACCAACTGACAAGATTAGATACCTTCGCCTTCACCTTCACACATGCCAACAAAAGCTTTGTTATGTTGTTTTCTACTCTGCTGCTAACTGACAAAATTACACTCACGAGTATTGTTAGCAGTAACTTGGCGCTCTCGAACGTATAGGCAACAAGATGAGACGTTAAACCCCAAATATATCATTTATATCGAACATGTAGGCAGTAGGCATGACATTGTGCTTCAACCGCGATGCCTGAGTTATCCGTCTCTGTGTGTAATGGTTACCGAAGATACAACATTGTCACAAGCCCATATACCGAGCTCTGGCGCATCATAAGGAGTTGCGCAAGTGCGCTGTCCGTCAACAAAACAGGGTGGGGGGGAAGGGCTTAGGGTACATTTATTACGAATATAAATATATATATTTGAAATGGCAAAAGTGGAAATTTGAATATCGAACTATGTAAAGTGGAAGAATTAAACAAACACATACCTTAGTGGCTTTATGAGATCATGCTATTGCTATCCAATGTTCATTTTCCTCTCCACTGCACCTTAGCAATGTATCAACGTGAGCAAAGAGTTGTTCAACTCGGGAGTGGCGGACAACCGGAGATAATGATATGCTTACAAATCATTATACTCGACTGTTGCAGCAGGGAGGTCACTGTGTAGACAAACATTGCCTTGTTAAACATGCTGCACTGTTCTCTCCCTTACACTGCGAAATTGTAGAGTCATTAATTCCAGCTCTAATTTAGTTTAATTTTAAAATGTTCCTCCTAGTTCAAATTTTAATTAGCCATACCACTATAGTTTTATAAAATGATTACCTTCGTTTTGTCTGGTACGAATGTCACAATTATCAACCACAGGTTCGTAAAGTTTTACATGAATATGACGGAGTTGTTTACCGTAAACGCAATATGACACAATTTACAATTTTCAGGATCATGTTAGTTAATCTTCGCAACATAATTACACTTAGAGTTATAAGTGGACAGTGCTCTTGTATGTAGATCACAAAAATTGAATCGGTGAAAATTATGGAAGTCAATACCGATGCTGAGCGTTGACAGATCGACCCACCTGAAGATTTAGAATCACTGGATGATATACCTAGAAGAGATATAAGCAGAGTGTAATGGTTCCGTAACAACCATGTGCAATGTGTCCGTCATGTGTGCCTTGTCCTCACAATGTGTTACATTGTTTTGGCGATCATACAGATGACCGAAGTCAATTGTCTTCACTTTCATCCACCCAGACTCACATATGTTCAAATTCATCTAAAGTGTTATTCTTTGGGGTTGTGCGAGTTGCACGCTACGGCTAGATGCATTTAGAGGTATAAATATTAATATCGTATCCACGCTTGTATAATATCGTCAATGAATATTTTTTGTTTCAACAGAATGATACAAACAACATATATTAACCTATTTTGTCGGTTTGGAGTATTTATTTATCATCGATTTAAAGCGGACACTAAAATGTTTACATAGGTATGAAAAAGTAGTTTCACTTCTACCCTTCTCCATATATTTTGAAAATTATGTATTTATGATACCGGGGAATTGCTCAGTCAGGACATCAGTCGAATGGTAGAAGAGGAAGTTATAGAGGTTTATTTTTGTTTCCTACATAGAAAGCAAGATGACTGGAGATGATGAAGCAATTCAGATATAATATGCAGAATATAATAATAAATTGAAGTAAATAAGATTAGACACGCTAAGAGGACATTCAACCCAAATAAACAATATCTGATACAATAAGTAGAAATATGGGAGTTGGTAGAAAATATATCGACAGAATACATAATTATGTTATGTTGCAATGTATGGATGGATGTGAAACGTACTAAACAAAAAGGGAAAAGATGAGGTTATAAAGTTTCTACACAGCAACCTGGGTGCTGGGAACGTCATCAGATGGACTTGTCGGAGCCAATCAGTGGGCGGCTTTCACCAATACCGACATTTGGTTGGTGGCCAAGCCTCACTCATCTGTGACGTCACCAGCCCCAAAGTTGCTGTGGAGCGACTTAACTAGATGCATTCGTGATGTTGTGCTACCAGAGAATTTGGATGATACCTTGCATACGATATATTTAGAAGAAGACCTTGAAAGAGCTAATGAAGCAAACACGTTGTGGACACGTTTAGTTGGAAACATTTCGATGCACAATGGAATACTGAGGAATATTAGAAGGGGAAATAATAAGTGCCAGAAGACAGGCCAGTATTAGAATATTTGTATAACAACAGATAATTCAGGATATGCGATGACCTGGATATTACGTAGAAATGAAAAGACTGACCGAAAAGTATCAAGAAGAAGAAGAAGAAGAGGAAGATCAGCTGCTTTAAATTAATGTGTACACTAAATATGTGTGCGATGTAGGCTAAAAGCATGTGCACTGCATGTGACCCTCAATTTGGATTTACAAATGTATTTAAAACCGGATTAAAGCAATCCCGTAAAGTAAAAACTTCAATCATACCTGAGTATAATGAACCGAGAGAAAAATAAACAAAGTTAACTAAAAAGAAGAGCAAATAAACAAAGAAGAGCAAGTAAACAAAGAAATTTTTGCGGTTAATGATTGTGTGACTTACAATGCCAGTTAATCAAGTAAGTAAATAGTAATATTTGAATGCCAGTATAAGAGAATGTTCCTTCAGTATGTGGATCTGGCAGTATAATTTATAACTATTTCAAGTTTTGTCACTGTAAGCCTACTATTATTGATTGCGGATGAATACCGGTTTCCTTACAATTTAATAATATGCCTTCATTCGGGACGGAGTTTTTTTGATTCAAAATAAAAACAAGTAGAAAAAGCTAGTTTTGTTTATTTCAGAAGAGCATAATATCAGTGCGAGTGTGACAGAAACCGACGAATGGCAGCAAAAATTTAATTTATAAAACGTTCAATTTAGAAGTTATCATAAATGTACCCGATACATTCTTGTTTAGTCTATAAACTGTAACAATTTCACATCCTGATTACGAATACACGATTATTTACCATCACTAAACGTGTGGCCCTTCTAAGCTTCCATTGCATCTCACTTCGCGTAATGGCTGTAGTCCAATCAATAGCCGTCCTCATTGGTCCATATTGGACATGGATGTCATGTGGCGGTGTACATCTTCATGTATCGTCTCGATGACCACGTTGCAAAGCACGAGAAGTAGAGCCCCAGCAGTTTCTCATTATTTTCTCCCAGCCTCTGCTCGCGTTGGTTCATCGATGTCAACATAAACGTGGTCTGATGAAATGCTTCATGTGCTCCGGCTATGTCGGCGTGCGTGGCGAGCCGGCCTACGAAATCAATTTAAGGACGAATCACCATGCAGCAAAGTGTATGCTTAACAACAAAAAAACATCCTCCAGTTTGCACAAAATATATAATTATTTTAAAATTAGGTTCGGAATGTACACGAGAGTATGATAGTAAAGTAATACTAGATTATCAGACCCCACAGTTTATGCTAATCTGGTTTAGGCCTGAGGCGGTCTTGCCATGACACACATTGCTTCAATTACCTAGACTTGGCTGGTAACAAAAACGAGCGTCGCATACTTGCATTCAGTTCTGTAACATCATCGTGATATGTGAGCTAGCGAATCGTCAAAATAACTCTAAATAACTCTAAACGGCAAATAAGGTATAATGACATTATCGTCGATAAAACGTGTAGGCCTTAGAATATCTACCATTCAGTGTGAACATATTGGACTTCACTTTATTGTAATCATATCTAGTGTAGAGCACAATGCCCTCTTTAGCCTGATGAGTGATGAGGGATGAGTGATGAGTGATATTGATGAATGATAATGAGGAAGGGTGGAGAAGCCTGGTACCGGCACGTAGCCTACTCCTGTCGAAAATTACCAACGGGCCCATCGGCTTTACGTCCCATCCGAAAGGACGGTGTAGCTTTGACCAGTCATATAGGTTCCTCCACTAACCTGGACTGCCGAGCAGTTGACGAGAAGAACGAAGTTGTTATACAAACAAGGTTTCGAACCCTCCAATCTTCTCTAACCAACGGTAACTAGTGTTTCAGAGGAAAGTGGTCACCCATCCACCTCCTGACCTAACCCGAGGTTGCTTAAGCTCATGTTCATATGTGAACCGGCTAAGAACTTCATTCGGCCACAAACAATACTGAACTAGATTATGTTATTAAAAAGTCCGAATGCGCTGTGTGTTGCACCGATCATGCGCTGATATGTACTCGATCAGCCCATAAACCACAAGAGCATTAGATGCCGTATATAGCTTGCAGAGATTTATTGTAAGTTCTATTGAAAATTACATTGTTTAAAACGAAAAAATGCATTATAATTTCGGTTCGGCTCACCTACGTGATTATTATAAACTTGTTTTTGCGGCCGTGCACCGTGCCACATTTAACTATTTCGTATTCACCACCTACCTCCAGTTTGCAGCTGATCATTAAAATTACCCAGTAGCCTCCACAACATTATCATTACACACATTATTAGAGTAATCTTAAAAATTACCATATTATTACGATACCGATTGAGACGGTGTTCCTTTCACTGATGACGTCATACACAAGAATCTCTTTGATGTACGTTGAGTTACGGCGTCAAATATCTATGATTATTGATTAGATTACGGTCGCCCATAACGGCCGGAGAGGATGTCCCACTCTCGTGACTCGCAGCGATCCTTATCCACAAGGATCACAGGGCCACAACGAAATTTGAATTAAATTGGAGTGTACATGTTGCATAGGAACTTTCGGTGATCTTTCAGCCGCTTTCCCATGAGCATATTCGTGTGCCGGCCCGAGTAATCCGCATGCATTTGTATGTCCACTTAGCAGAACGTTCGGTTGGTTTCGGGCGGTGTTCACCATTATTCACAAATATTGAGGAAGTCTGCAGAAACTCCACGAAACAGGAGAATGGGCTATGATTGTGGGCTGAGCTGTGGCAGTTATACCAACACGGAAAACGTAAACACACGTTATACCGTATAGGGTGTAGTCATGTAATAAGCGTGGCGGCCACATTGGGGGCAAAACGTCATGTTTGTTTACTTGTGATTGGCAGTTCACATTCTTGCAATGTTTCAGATCGCGTTTGGTCTAAGTTCGACTTTTCTCCATTATTGGTTTTGTTACTACTAAAGGATGGTCCACACAGATTTGTTAAGCATAAGATTTAAGGTTTAACGCGTAGTCGTAAAGTTGGATCATAGGAAACACGTACTGGCGTTCACACAAAGTTTTAGTTTTAAGACATTGTTTTCATTGTTGTTCTTAAAACAACGTCTTAAAACCTTAAATCTTATGCTTAAAAAATCTGTGTGGACCAGCCTTTAAGAGCAACATAAAGTCTCTTGACCACTCTTTTTATGATGTATATAATGGCACACAATCATTTTCGTAAACCTTATCGGAAATGAAATGAAATGAAATAAAATGAAATGAAATGAAATGAAATGAAATGAAATGAAATGAAATGAAATGAAATGAAATGAAATGAAATGAAATGAAATGAAATGAAATGAAATGAAATGAAATGAAATGAAATGAAATGAAATGAAATGAAATGAAATGAAATGAAATGAAATGAAATGAAATGAAATGAAACAAATGAAATAGTATGTGACGTCATTTACGACCTTTGAAGTTAATCTCTTGACAATATCTAGATAAAATACCAATATTTTCTTGATTTCTTATGATAATACCATTTCGTATAAGCATACGAATCCCTTACATATGCTTGAGCCTTTGCGCAGACTCCTATGTAGAATATCTTATAATATGGTATAAATATTATTGTGTAATACTTTAGAGAGGTTAAGCCACACTGAACTGGGACAGAAGAGAGATGGGCGACCGTTATCTCTTGTCTCGTTAGTGTAGGTCCTTAAAACATAAAGGCTAGAATGTATTTATGGCTTGACTTTCTCTTTATGTTTTAGACATTGTATTCACTTCTACCAGATCCATATAGACAATTTAATGATACAAGAGAGGAAACAAAAGATGAGCCAGATACAGACAGTCAGTCTATACAATACAACCGTTTACGATCTTTGTTATAAAATAAGGTGCTTTTCAGGACATAAGTAAATTTATTTATTCCAGAGAATATAATTTGTGGCTTTTCCAGGAGGAAAAATAGTGAATAATGTATTATAAAAATATTATTCGCGTTTATAGAACCTGAAATACGGTGTTATTGCTACATTACTACATGTCCGTGTTAAAGGGTGATGCTCGTTGTTGATGTAACTAATGCTTTTATAAATAATTGAAATTTGAATAAACTATAAATAATAAACTTAAACTATATTTATGAATAATAATCACTACAATTTTGTATTCAATGAATATTCAGCAGATATAACTAATACAAAAAGTACAAAAAACAGACCTTCCCATACACGGCCCTAGTGGTACGTTTCAACGGTGTCAGGCTACGTGCCGCTTTCATCTCCCATCTCTTCATCAGCTGGCCTTCGAGACGGGATAATGATATGCGATGCTTTCTACACGGATACATGTGGTGGTTGCGGCTTGGTACTGTAATGTAATGAACGTAATGAATTCGGCCTAGACGAGATTAAAATACACAACCTTCTCCTCTTCGTAAGTAAACACAACTATTATTTCTCTTTAAGGTAAATCTTCAATCTCTGGACGTGGGGAGGGTTATTAGAATTGTGATTGAAGGATCGAAATAGCCTTGTCTGCAGTTATTAGGGATATCCCTTGGATAAACTATTCTTCACTAACAACGAATTCTGTACACACTAGGCCGTGTAAATAGTTACGAAATAGTTACGAAAAATCACGCGAAATTAACGGAATAAGGCCCGGTTTTGAATCGGTTAACGGGTCGTTAACGGGGCCGTTAGCTGACGTTCCGTAATCTGTAACTCAAGAAACCCTATGCAGATAACGGACCGTCAGCTAAACCGGGCCTAGGTAATATATCCATACAATATTGAACAAGTGATAAACAAACACGTTGTGATTTCGTTTATAAACTGGATTTAAGTTACAGTAATTTTTATTGTTACCAGGAAATTAATTAATTTACATAAACAATAACAACCGTAATAATTAAAACATTTGAACATTTTGTGTATTTTTGTTTTTACGAAACCACACCGTGCTTTCAATATTGGCTAGCGTTCTCAAGATACTATATATACTAAACGACTAATTTCGCGAGGAGCTAAGAAGGATCTGGCAAATGTTTTCCAACCCCTATACTCACCTTTAATGTAACCATTTACAGTAGAAAATAAAGATATAGCCTTTAAGAACTGGGAACAGTGGCGTATGGTGGGCTGCGATGGTGCCCTACAACCCCCCGCAATCACTGATTTATAATAATTGTCTAAAACGAATGTGTCTTATGATGCCCATATTATGAATGACGTATAAAATACAGATGATAAAACAGATACTAACTTACTTACTTATTTACTTACTAGAGTCAATAGGGGTATATTTTTAACTTTGCTGTAAACAGTCTCCAGGGCTGGGGCGTTAGAGAGAACGAGAAGACTAGAATACAGGTTAAATGTGTGCCCCAGGGCTGGGGTGCTTAAAAACCTAAAACCCGTGGTTAAAAACGCGTTGTGGAGTAGACCCTGCTACCGTGTGGATACCCTGTGATACTGACAAGTGGTGAGGTAAGCGAGAAGATATCGGACCGCGTGCTAAGTGTTCGGCC
The DNA here is from genome assembly GCA_945910005.1 of Isoperla grammatica. Taxonomy (NCBI): domain Eukaryota; kingdom Metazoa; phylum Arthropoda; class Insecta; order Plecoptera; family Perlodidae; genus Isoperla; species Isoperla grammatica. The sequence goes on along the minus strand of OX246737.1, from coordinate 106,175,866 downwards.
TAGCGGGAACCGTCTCAGTCTAGGGCTGAACCATTCAGGGCGCCCATGGCCCTAATTTAGACTGAAACGTCACCCGTAAAGTCACTCCACAGCAACTTTGGGGCTAGGAACGTCACAGATGGGCGTGTCGGAGCCAACCAGCGGGCGGCTTTCACTAATACTCACATTTGGTTGGCCATGCCCCACTCATCTGTGACGTCACTAGCCCCAAAGTTGCTGTGGAATGGCTTTACGCGCCAAGTGTTTGCAGAGCGGGGAGGATAAATAGACGGTAGCTTATAGGTGTTCTCAGAGGGAGTTCATTGTAATAACGAAGGTATACTCGTCCGTTGTGGTGCCCGACTACCACATTCATGATTTTATAATTTCAGTAAGCTGAACACGAAAACGTGGTCGAACTCACGGTTTCAATACTGTGGCTTAGCAAAATATCTACGGAGTGAAATGGGCTTCAAAGATACACAGGATTAACAAACTTATGACATGACATTCCCCCCCTGTAGATGATGAATTAAGCCGCGTTCACATAAATGACTAGTGACTATTGACTATTGACTATTGATTAGTGACTAAGCGAATTGAACCATAGGCGATACGTGCTGACGTTCACACAACTTTACTTTTGACTTTTGATTATTGACTATTGACTAACGAATTAAAAATATCTCGAAGTCATAGTTACAACCAATCAGAACGTTCGCGTTCAGCCAATGAATGTGGAGCAACTGAAGTCAATACCACTACTCAATTACTGTCAAGTGTATATTTGTTTTTGACTATTTCCGGCGAATATTATTTATTTATTATTTTTATGAAGCTATCAAACAATAAAATATTCTTATTTTGAAAACAAATCTTCAAAACAAACAAGAAACATACAAAACCTTCACAACTTGGTTAAGCCCATCATTAAACGTTTTAACTGGCGAACAGTTACTATCGCCATACCTCGTTTTCTTTATAATGTTGCAATTTTATTATTTTGACAGCTCGTTGTTTGTCAATCAGTTCGATTCATTTGTTCTAGGAGGCAGATCATACGTGTCAAAGAACTTAGTTGTGTAGTGTTCATCTCTTTCTTTGGGTAGTCAATAATCAATAGTCAATAGTCAATAGTCAATAGTCACTAATCAATAGTCATTTATGTGAATGCGGCTTTATGTACTGTCCATCAAAACAATGATTTATACTACAGTATCTTGTTCCATTTTTTTTTAGATTATAAGAACAAAAACATGCATTAAAATGACTTGACAAAGGGGTATTACAATGACATGTATAGATTCATAAAATAGTTTTTTTTATAAATATTCATGCACTGATTGGGAAACCTGATCGTTTGCACATCTTTTCCCTGAAGTGCTTCACCTCGACGTGGTCAATATCACAACAAAGACAGTGAATAATTACCAGTGGCGGCTCGTGAAAGATTTAGTGGGGATGCTGCAGCTCCGCAGCACCTAGCACGAGCCGCCACTGCTTATTACCATGCACCTGCTGGTATCGTACTCCTTCACTATACTCCAATCGAACCGTAACTACATTACATTTCCACATTAGTGTACAGACATCAATACGAGTATATTTCGCAGAGGCAAGAAACATGTTCTGTCATTTCCTTCCGCAGCTCTGTTGAATGAGTTATAGAACGATTACGAGAATAGATTGTATTTGCACCAAGTTGCCTGAAATGGTAGCTATAATAGGTTAATTAAAACTCAGATAACGTGACAAGAAAGGATTTGTGTAATTAACGCGGGAACAACTGGTTAAGCAAGGACACTTGATTGGCACGCCACGCACATGCGCAGACATGAGCACGATAACACTTGTAATTTGCACGTGCGCACACGCAACCATTTTACCAGCGGGACAATACGGTTGCTTGATGTTGGGGACAAATTTGTGAGACAAGTTTGTTCGTTTGTAGTTGTGTACCGATAGAGTTCGCTCAGGCTCTAATACGTTAGGTCGTCGGTTCGATACCCACCTCTGACAATGTTTTTTCATAGGCTGTTCTTAGTGATAAGGCGAATGATACGAACAACAATCCTCGGACATTTTTGGCCAACTATTCCAAACACCACAATACCTATTTACTCAACTGAAGAGGGCCATGAATCGTCCGTCCCTGGGCAGGTTTCCCACGAAAATTTTCGATTATTACGTACTATAGTGTTATCATTTAGTGTTTCAGTATATTGACCCAAGATAACACAGAACACTAAACAAGCTTACTTAATTTGATTCGGACAATAAGTTATAAGTGACTCTCAGACAAAGCCAGCTATGTAACGTCAACATGCGCCCTAGATTTGCACAGCGCTTTGAAGCGATTGGCAAGTATGAAAAGCTTTCCAATTATTTAGTATAGACAGTAAATTATTAAACAAAATTGAATATACAAAAAACAAAATTTATTTTCATGAATCTTGGTGGCGCAGATTGCCGCAACCGGTTGACCAACCGTTAAAACAAATAACAAATAATCTCAACTTTAACTTTAATCCTGAGTTATGGTGGAACGTTGGTGGAACGGTGGCACAGTGACTTAAAAAGGTGGAACTTCAGGACTATTAACTGTCTTTATTCCTTTTCCGCAAAAGAGCCAAACAAACGGGTATTAATATTGATGTTTACTTCCAATGTCTATGTCAAAGTGTGTGTATACTGTATAGTGTTGACGGAGGGGGGGGGGGGGGGGGGGGGGGGGTTACCGAAATAAAAATCTAACTTCTAATTATTTCGAAATCAGGCCAGGGTATATCAGGCCACATAATAGAGCTAGCGTGGAACACATGCATATATTTCTCATAGCTATGATTGTACTGAAGTAATGTCAAAATTGAAGGAAGATAGCTGCTGACTACCAAGGGACACATATACGCGCTTGGCGCTACCTATGTGAATTATATTCTAGAGTCTAATCTAACTAAAGTTGACCGACACCTGACTAGTAGTTGCATTGTTGTTGGACTCCCTCCTTGAGTTGGGGGTGCGCGCGCAGATTTACGTTCATCCAACTCAATAGTTGACATGTGTAGTTGATCAACATAAAGTGCGTTCGTATTCGACCCATTATAGGGATTTTGTTTTGTTGTGTAGCAAACATACGCAGCATTATTTGCCACGGGCTTGGGTTGACTGTCAATACAGCCTTCATAACTTGGGGTTGAGTTGAGACCCACGTGTTCACAAATAATTAGTTTTGATGCACCGAAATTTGTGAACAATATTTACAATTCAAGAAAAAAAACTAGAATTAAAGGTTCTGCTAACATTTCAAATGTTTCATTGTCCGTAATGTTTAGTAGGTGGGGTTCAAGATCGGTAAAATAGTCTACTACATCATGCACGAAGTAATCTTCTCTTCAGTGTTCTAAGAATGTTTCTAGCAATTTCAGTTATTTTTATAAGAGTAACAGTAGAAAGAGCACTTAAATAGTGTTTTCTTAAATAAATGCAATTATTGTGTAGGCCTAGTGCTCGGACACGCATCTGTCAATTTACTTATTATTTTAGATCCACTAATTAGACAAAATGAATTTGAAAATTTCAATGTAATTAAAAGGAAGTTCCTTATAAAATGACACCAATACAATCTGAGACTTCCAATGTTATTAGTGTTGTCGCTTTAGAATACAACGGGATTGGCGTTAGAATTTTTATGAACGAATTAATTTTATAACTTTTTCCGAATCGTTTTGCAATTGACAAAACCTGAGTAGTAAATTTTCTGGTCTGGAAGCAAAAAATTTCTAGTCAGAACGAGTCTAGCCGCATATTTTATAGTACTGTGGAGAGTCATTACGAAATGCTCAGCATTCATTAATAGCGAAACAAAAAACACTAAGAATGTCTGCGATTTTCAATCGCTATAAATAATAATCAATGTGTGACTTTGATTTGCAGATAATATTTTATAGTATATTTTATGACGAAGTGAGTGATGCTAATAAATTGAGGTGGACCCATACGGTGAGCGAGGGTCGAATCAGGGAGATAAGTCATGCTATCAATTAGCCCGTATTCATTCATAATCGACCCACAGCCTATTCGGAACCCAAGGTTTATAACCAATTGTTTTACGCAAGTTATCTTCCATGTAAAGAACAAAATGCCCAATAACAATGTGTGCTGTTCTAGTCGACTATCAATATGGTCATACGGTCCATTAAGTTCTTCTAGGCCAGAGGAAATTTGATCTCTGACTTCTGATGCAGGCTGAGCTCATATTCATCTTTCACCATAGGGCCTAGAAGTTTATATCTCGAGTGGTATTTCGAGAGTTCCCTGTCGGGGTCAATGTTTGAAGGATGCAATAGGAACATGTGTGTGGTTGATAATACGAAAATTATGTTTTTAAAATGGAGAGTAAATAATATGGATAGGATCCAATGCAAATATGTCAACGAAAACCCGTGTTGTGATAAATTAGATGTATGTGTTTAAAACTATGCTCTTCGGAAGTGTTGGAATAGTTTTTTGTTTTTGTATTTTAAATGGTAGTGTGTTTAAATTAAATGTATATTGTAGAGCATTGGTCTAACTTTTAACGACGTTTGCGCCATGAGTATAGACGGAGATAGGCATGGAGGCAACATCGTTGCAATGTGAGACAGGCATGGAGTTCTCGTGTAATTCGTACCGTTATCATCCACAATTGGTAGATACACCCCTTGTTCTATTGTGACTTGACTCTTTACTCCATACATCACACTGTTCAATTGTGTAAAAATCTGGGCTAATCTGGGCAAAAAAGCGTTCGATAAAATATATGACAAAACAATATTTTGAAGCATTTCATGAAATTGAAAAAATCAACGCATTTCTGTCCGATAGTAAAGATGAGTAATTTCTTACTGACATTACTGCATAGAAAATTAGAAATTTAATTTCGGCGTTGTATTCACGCTCTGTCATCTCCTAGTGACGTCAATTTCGACGTACTGGATGATGTGCTGCGATATTGTCAAACTCGCTAATTATAATACGATGTGTGACATAGTGCGAAGATTTTGAGATAAGTCAATAAAATAAACTAAAAACTGAAGGGGTATCTGTATAGGTACTCTCTCTTTCTTACTAATAACACTTTTAAAGTCGCGTTCACAATGCTTACTAAGACTAACGATTAAAGGTTGAAGTATAGGAATTTGCATTATACCGTGCACAATGCATAGAAAGTTGACTAACGATCAACTTCTTAGTCACTCAAGGTCAGATTGTTAGTAACATCCAATCAGCAATTGATACGTCACATATTTTGAATTGCTTTTTGATTATGATTATATTTGGCTTCACCTGGAGGCGGAGTCTTTGTATTTTGGTTAGTTCTTAAACGATTAAACCATAGTACTAGTCAAGATTGTGAATGCGGCTAGCTCATCACGATCTACGTTAAAAACAATTGTTAATAATAATACTACCTAACACAAGTATCTTAATATAATTATTCAAAGTGTCAGAATGGTCACATTCATTAAATAATATTAACTAAATTAAACTAAACGTTAATTAACCTTTTTCTGAGAATGATTAGTGAACAGATTGAAGAGCGACTACAGCCTTGATGCATCTCTCCGTCCCACTCTCACGCCCATCATGTCATTATAGCTGCAGTGGAGGCTCGAAGCGTGGGCTGTTGACAGCTGCGAGACACCAGTAGCAATTAATGTATATTGTGAACGGGTTTTACTAGTATTCACATAGTTTGCGGTTTGTTATTTAAATTCAACGCTATTCGATATCGCTTTGTAGCAGTGGTTTGTTTTGTTTTGGTTAGCGTAACTGTAGAACTGCAGAACATATTATTTTGAAAAGTGAAATAGTTAATAAAATTAATTCACATTTAGAGTCTACCCACACAGTAACGCGAAACTGATTTTCAGTGGGGGACTTTAATTTAAAGCGACTAAACCAACCCTGTAGGCTCCGAACACCATCGACGAGTGAGCGATAACCAATCAAAGATCGATATTTCAAATACGAAGCATATGAATCATTGATTGGACAGTGGGAACACCTGTGGACAAATGTCAGAATCAACAAGGCCGATTCAGAACCACTTTGAATTTATTGAGTTGTTGAGGTACCAGTAAGTCGTATGTCTAACGTCCATCCACGCTCAGTGGTAAGACACGAGGCTCTCATTCGGGAGGTCGTCGGGTCGAATCCGGCCACCGGCAATTCTGACTGAGGTTTTTTCCAAGAGTTTCCTCAGTCATGTAGTTGATTGCTGGGTTGAACCCTATACTTGTTTATAGTCACCTGAAGAAGGGTACGTCAGGTAAAGCTGGTGTGCACCTTATATAACAGGTATTCCTACGAACAATTATGACTATTACGTAGTTGATGTACTGTGAGTTTTATAGTTAAGGCCGGTCTTACAATCTCCCAATAAGAAAGTTATTTGTAGCAATTTAGCTATTTGAAGGATTTCAAGGGTTTTGATTGGTGGTTGCCATGGAGGAAACAAGCTGTTCGACGAATAAGTAGTTATTGGGACATTGTAAGACTGGACCTTAGTCCAATATTCCGTGATTCATCAAATCAAAACTGAAATCGTACTTCATTGAAATTGATTCGGCACAACACGTCGAGCAAGACGTTACGTTTGAACACGTCTGGCCATCCAACTACAACATAAATCATGCCAACCAAATAAGGGTAACACATGGGCCGATTACTTTTCTCTTATGTACGTGGCTCCTATGGAGATGCTATTAGACGTTCTGTAATGTGTTTATAAAAAGCTCGCTACCTCGTCTGCATTTCTATCAAAAAAACTTCTAAACGATAACCTGCGGGAGTGCTGCGTACAGGGTGGCTAACAATGATGGACATCGAGTGGCAACAGTCTGCGGCCATGCGAGTCAGAACCATGCTGTGATCTAGCAATTAATGTAGTAACTAGGGTCAGTATAAATGGCCCAGGTCATGGGGTGGGGGAAGAGGGGGGGGGGGGGAGTGTTAAAATATAAATTGCTTTTAGATGCTGGAATCGAAACAAATGTTAGCCTGTTTCCGTTAAGAATGCCTAAAACGCGATCTCAAAAAACAAATGCTGAACATTTCAAAGCCATGTTTTGTAACTTATCGTTTGTTGTAAACAAAAATCTCATTAGTATATTGAAATTAAAAACAGTCCAAAATTTGTAATTTTTAGTACTAAAATCATCGTGGAACCATTCAACGTTTATCGAAGCGCTTGTTGTAAAGCGAGCGTATAGTTCCCTTTACTTTCGCGTATTGTACCCTTTTGTCGGCATATTCATAATAATTACATCTTGGTCCATGTTGTATTTTCAGTTGCGATCTGCTTTTTAACTAGAAATTTTGTATCCAAATTACCAATGACTGGTTACGGTGGTGGTAACGAGTATACTTCTTATAGTAACATTAAAATGACTACATTAATTTATAATGTAAATGTGTTTAACTCGTCATTACGTACTAATGACGTTTTGGTGCATCGAGCTTTCTAAGCGTTAAATTGTTTAAAGGTTAGGTTGTAGAATTATGCAGCTGTAGGGCCTTTATGTGAACTGTAAATTGAATAAAAAAATACCAAATTTATAACAATCAAGCTCTGTAAGGTCGCATCATGTGGATAATGTTTCGTCGTTCTTGTAATTAAAAACAAGTGATTAATTATATCACGTGTTGTAATTTAAATTAAACACATTAATAACTATATGGAACAAAGGAAATTAGAGTTCTATGAACCTTGAAACTCAAAATAAATATTGCTTGAAACCGTCGGCGTTCAAAGGGTTTTTTCTAGGCAAGAGCGCAGGCTTTACAGCTGTTTGAAAAATGAAAAAAATCAGAATGAAACAAAAGTAACTCGTTTTAATGCAGAACAATCATGTGGGATAGCTCGGATTATTTACCGTCAGTTCTCTGACCCCAGAAACATACTATGAAAATACTGACGAACACACGTCAATCTTCTTGGACAGAGTTTATAACAATGTATCGCATTTAAAACCTTTTAAATCAGTTCGAAACTGAAATTATTATATTTCTTTACATAAAGTAATGTTTTATTAATGGCAAAGACTCGTCTCAAAATGAAAACCGCCGAAATTAACGTTGCTTAGTGATATTTTAAGAACGTTACATAAAATTAAAATATGATAAATTACCGAATTTGGTTTTGTCAAGATTGAAAAAATGAAAAATATTATAATCATTATCTATGGTTGTCATTGGTAAAATAAAATAATCACAATCCATTACTTTATCATCCGATGATGAAATTATACTATAAGAATTGAAATTTTTGAAACCAGCTGTTCTTTTATACGAAACCACAATTTGGTCACTCACTTTTTTTACCGTTTACTTTATGTCACTTTTTAAAAGCTTTATTAAAAAATCTCAATTTCTCGCTGTTTCTATCGTGAGACTGAATCAAGCAGCGTCGCACGTGTTACAAGGAACAGATGATGACGTCATCGTAAGTAACTGGCTGAGTGCAATATTCAACAAGTACACAACGCCAGGTGAAATCGGCGCTTCGAGTAATTTATAGCCAGGAATTACAGTATTATTATAGCCATGAGAAGTTGGATAACCAGTGACCCTCCGAGTGATTTAATGTTAAATCGTGCCTCGAAGAAGCAGCCCGCGCACAATAAACTGAGATCGCGCTACAACAATACACGTTGGTCCTCTATCTACAGATACTCGGCGTAGCGGCCGTGAGATCGCGCTACAACAATACACGTTGGTCCTCTATCTACAGATACCCGGCGTAGTGGCCGTGAGATCGTGCTACAACAATACACGTTGGTCCTCTATCTACAGATACCCGGCGTGGTGGCCGTGAGATCGCGATACAACAATACACGTTGGTCCTCTATCTACAGATACCCTGCGTAGTGGCCGTGAGATCGCGCTACAACAATACACGTTGGTCCTCTATCTACAGATACCCTGCGTGGTGGCCGTGAGATCGCGCTACAACAATACACGTTGGTCCTCTATCTACAGATACCCGGCGTAGTGGCCGTGAGATCGCGCTACAACAATACACGTTGGTCCTCTATCTACAGATACCCTGCGTAGTGGCCGTGAGATCGCTCTACAACAATACACGTTGGTCCTCTATCTACAGATACCCGGCGTGGTGGCCGTGAGATCGCGCTACAACAATACACGTTGGTCCTCTATCTACAGATACCCGGCGTAGCGGCCGTGAGATCGCGCTACAACAATACACTTGGTCCTCTATCTACAGATACCCGGCGTAGTGGCCGTGAGATCGCGCTACAACAATACACTTGGTCCTCTATCTACAGATACCCTGCGTAGTGGCCGTGAGATCGCGCTACAACAATACACGTTGGTCCTCTATCTACAGATACCCTGCGTAGTGGCCGTGAGATCGCGCTACAACAATACACGTTGGTCCTCTATCTACAGATACCCTGCGTAGTGGCCGTGAGATCGCGCTACAACAATACACGTTGGTCCTCTATCTACAGATACCCAGCGTAGTGGCCGTGAGATCGCGCTACAACAATACACGTTGGTCCTCTATCTACAGATACCCTGCGTGGTGGCCGTGAGATCGCGCTACAACAATACACGTTGGTCCTCTATCTACAGATACCCGGCGTAGTGGCCGTGAGATCGCGCTACAACAATACACGTTGGTCCTCTATCTACAGATACCCGGCGTAGTGGCCGTGAGATCGCGCTACAACAATACACGTTGGTCCTCTATCTACAGATACCCTGCGTGGTGGCCGTGAGATCGCGCTACAACAATACACGTTGGTCCTCTATCTACAGATACCCTGCGTAGCGGCCGTGAGATCGCTCTACAACAATACACGTTGGTCCTCTATCTACAGATACCCTGCGTAGCGGCCGTGAGATCGCTCTACAACAATACACGTTGGTCCTCTATCTACAGATACCCGGCGTAGCGGCCGTGAGATCGCGCTACAACAATACACGTTGGTCCTCTATCTACAGATACCCTGCGTGGGGGCCGTGAGATCGCGCTACAACAATACACGTTGGTCCTCTATCTACAGATACCCTGCGTAGTGGCCGTGAGATCGCGCTACAACAATACACGTTGGTCCTCTATCTACAGATACCCGGCGTAGTGGCCGTGAGATCGCGCTACAACAATACACGTTGGTCCTCTATCTACAGATACCCGGCGTAGTGGCCGTGAGATCGCGCTACAACAATACACTTGGTCCTCTATCTACAGATACCCGGCGTAGTGGCCGTGAGATCACGCTACAACAATACACGTTGGTCCTCTATCTACAGATACCCGGCGTAGTGGCCGTGAGATCGCGCTACAACAATACACGTTGGTCCTCTATCTACAGATACCCCGTAGTGGCCGTGAGATCGCTCTACAACAATACACGTTGGTCCTCTATCTACAGATACCCTGCGTAGTGGCCGTGAGATCGCGCTACAACAATACACGTTGGTCCTCTATCTACAGATACCCTGCGTAGTGGCCGTGAGATCGCTCTACAACAATACACGTTGGTCCTCTATCTACAGATACCCTGCGTAGTGGCCGTGAGATCGCGCTACAACAATACACGTTGGTCCTCTATCTACAGATACCCGGCGTAGTGGCCGTGAGATCGCGCTGCAACAATACACGTTGGTCCTCTATCTACAGATACCCTGCGAGTGGCCGTGGTCGGTGAGGCGTCGCTCTGTAAACCGTAGTTCCTGAGTGCCAAGCTCGATGGTTGTTTTGTAGCGTTTTCCACATTTCTCCTCACGGATATATATATATATATATAAATATTAAATTTTTATAATAACTAGGAAAACGCTCTGTTTGACGCGTTGATAAGCGAGCGCGTCAATATCTACGAACTTTCTGACGAAAAGTTTTCAATGCTTATACGAACAACAATTAAAAACAATTCAAGAATGCGCTTTGCAAAAATTGTTCTTATTTCCATGGCTATTATACTTTCCGACATTGTTGTATGCAGTGCAATGTGCGTTGCTAAGAATTTTCGTGGTCATGTTTTCAACACGGTCCGCCACCGTTACTAACACTTATTGACAGCAATAGAAATGTTATTTCTGCCTCTAATACGTATCGGACCGCGTTTACATTAGTATATTCGTGACCGGACAAAACTTTACTATAAGATAGCCACCTCACATTTTGCCGTTACTGCGTTTTAGAAAAATATTTTCGAGGAACTTTCGTGTACCTTTGCCAATACTTATCAGATCGCCATTACATTAACATATTTGTGACCGGAAAAATCTGTAGAAAAATCTGGCTATCTCATATTTTGCCGCCATTTTGTTTCAGAAAAATATTTTGCAGTAACTATGGTGTAACTTTGTAACTTTTCGAACGATTTTGCCTCAAAACTATACACCTTCAATCCACATCTAGGCTTGTGGATGGTCCAAATTTCAAGTTGATCGGACTTTCCGTTCGACCGCTATCGACGGACATAAAAAAAAAAAAAAAAACAGAACGAAGTGCCATAAGAGTCAAGTGGAAAAACTCGCTTCGCTCGCTTAATAATGTATACTAGGAAAACGCTCTGTTTGACGCGTTGATAAGCGAGCGCGTCAATATCTACGAACTTTCTGGCGAAAAGATTTCAATGCTAATACGAACAACAATTAACAACAATTCAAGAATGCGCATTGCAAAAATTTTTCTAATTTCCATAGCTATTATACTTCCCGACATTGTTGGATGCAGTGCAATGTGCGTTGCTAAGAATTTTCGTTGTCATACTGCCTAGTGTTTTCGCCGCGGTCCGCCACCGTTACTAACACTTATTGACAGCAATAGAAATGTAATTTCTGTTTCTAATACGTATCGGATCGCGTTTACATTAGTATATTCGTAACCGGACAAAAATTTACTATCAGATAGCCACCTCACATTTTGCCGTAACTGTGTTTCAGAAATATATTTTCGAGTAACTTTTGTGTAACTTTGCCAATATTTATTGTATCGTCAAAAAATGAACATATTCGTGACCGGAAAAAAGTTTAAAAAAATATGGCTATCTCACATTTTGCCGCCATTTCGTTTCAAAAAAATATTTTGCAGTAACTATGGTGTAACTTTGTAACTTTTCAAACGATTTTGCCTCAAAACTATACACCTTCAATCCACATCGAGGCTTGTGGATGGTCCAAATTTCAAGCTGATCGGACTTTCCGTTCGACCGCTATCGACAGACATAAAAACAAAAAAAAAAAACAAAAAAAAAAAAAAAACAAACAAACAAACAAACAAAAAAACAGAATGAAGTGCCATAAGAGTCAAGTGGAAACGCTCGCTTCGCTCGCTTAATAATTCATAAATATTTATATTTATATATTTCAAATAATTGTATCCATTTCTTGTACAATATACAATATACAATAGTACTCTACAATAACACCCACAATAGTAATTTGTAAATGCATAAATTAAGATACGATATAATTATTACTAGGAAAACGCTCTGTTTGACGCGTTGATAAGCGAGCGCGTCAATATCTACGAACTTTCTGGCGAAAAGATTTCAATGCTAATACGAACAACAATTAACAACAATTCAAGAATGCGCATTGCAAAAATTTTTCTAATTTCCATAGCTATTATACTTCCCGACATTGTTGGATGCAGTGCAATGTGCGTTGCTAAGAATTTTCGTTGTCATACTGCCTAGTGTTTTCGCCGCGGTCCGCCACCGTTACTAACACTTATTGACAGCAATAGAAATGTAATTTCTGTTTCTAATACGTATCGGATCGCGTTTACATTAGTATATTCGTAACCGGACAAAAATTTACTATCAGATAGCCACCTCACATTTTGCCGTAACTGTGTTTCAGAAATATATTTTCGAGTAACTTTTGTGTAACTTTGCCAATATTTATTGTATCGTCAAAAAATGAACATATTCGTGACCGGAAAAAAGTTTAAAAAAATATGGCTATCTCACATTTTGCCGCCATTTCGTTTCAAAAAAATATTTTGCAGTAACTATGGTGTAACTTTGTAACTTTTCAAACGATTTTGCCTCAAAACTATACACCTTCAATCCACATCGAGGCTTGTGGATGGTCCAAATTTCAAGCTGATCGGACTTTCCGTTCGACCGCTATCGACAGACATAAAAAAAAAAAAAAAAAAAAAAAAAAAAAAAACAAACAAACAAACAAACAAACAAACAAAAAAACAGAATGAAGTGCCATAAGAGTCAAGTGGAAACGCTCGCTTCGCTCGCTTAATAATGATACATAAAGAAATAGAAAAGAAGCCCATGTAGGGTAAAACCCTGTATGTGAGCTGAGCAAATGAAAGTGAAAACAAATATTGCTAGAATAAATGACATTTGTTATTTATGTCTATAAGTAAGTGATAAACTGGTCAAAGTGTGCTTATTTATAGAGAAATTACGATGAAAGTATTAATAATGATGAGAGTGATAATACTATTGTATTGTGTGTAATAATACTACCATGTCGTCTCGAATAGCATCGTTGGCAAAGTATGCTATGTAAAGACATCAGGGAAGTGGAATGGGGTAGGTAGGGAGGGCTACACACCCGCAGCATTTCAAGATGAAATCTCGCAAAGGTGCAAACCTTAATCTTATATATTGTGATTATTGTGTCATCTTGTGTTTTAATAACAGTAGGCTACGGTACAAAGTTCTGTCAGTCTAGAGGTGTGAATTTGTGCTTATATTTTGAAAAATGTAATGTATTGAAAAATGTAATGTTAGCCTGACAAGTATGTTAACTTGGCACAACAAAAAACCACCCAGCAAACAGAATATGTGTACAACGGGCACCTAGCGAAACAATTAGAACTAGGAATGGGTAAAATATTATCGTTCCCTAATTTGTAAATTAATTTTGAATTTTAAAACCAAACCGAGCTTGCTGAGTTCATTTTGCAGGTTCACACGACACAATTCTCACCACGAGGGTCAGTGGCGTATCCAAGGGGGGGGGAACAAACCCCCCCCCCCATTCGCAAAGGAAAAGTGGAAACTACATTGGAATGAAAAAAAATGGAAATATAAATATACAGTATTTTTGTTTTAAATACCAAAGACATTAGTTTTTGTTAAAAATACACACATCACTCTATAAGTCTATTTCTGTGTATTAACACTTCAGTTCAATTGTTCTTTGAAGCTTTTTCGCTTTTTAAGGAGAAAATCGTTGCCAGAAATGTAGTAATTTTAGTTCAGTTGGCCGCTGTAAAACGCACAGATTTGCACCAAAATGACCTTGACGAGAAGGGGAAACCCCCCGGGCCCCCCGTTTATTTTTGGCTCCACTCTCAATAATATGAGTTAAAACCCCCCCTTTCCAAAATCCTGGATACGCCACTGACGAGGGTAATCTAAACAAGATACCGGGACGAATCTAGAAAACTAATTTCTTGTAACCATAACACCAAGTGGCGTACGCAGGAATATATTTCGGAGGGGGCTGGCCAGAGTAGAACATAACTGTAAAAAGGTGCTCCACAAACGAGACAATGGGGGGTGTGGGGGAATGCCCCCCACAATAGCGCCGCAGGCAATATTTTACAACTCTGCATATTTTTTTAATGTGTTTTAGATCGACGGGATACATTACACATATATAAGACCTACATACAAAAATGAATATAGTTTTTTAGCTTTTACAATTTCACCTACGGAAGTGTTTCTTGACCAAACAAATAGAAAAACTACTATGTAAATATATTTTATTTTTGCGTAAATTTACATGATTTGCAGAATATGATTATTAGAGCTGGGATTTCGGAGGGGGGGGGGGGGGCACAGCTCCCCAGCCCTCCTCCTGGATACGCCACTGATATCACCGACGAGTGTCCTGTCTATAGGCCTACATAGTATTCAATAACTGCCACTCTGCAGACCGGCAATGTTAGCTTTACTTATAGAGAGTTAGATGTCTATGGCTTTGCCTTTACTCAGAGTGCCAGGTGCATTGAATTTCTACATGTTGCCGTGATAACCATAGTATGTGTCGCATTCGTATTTGAAGACCGACATTCTGTTTAGATATTCGAATCATGTGAAGTAATTCTGTCTAAACATTTATAATATATTATTTGTTCTGGCATGAAGTGTGGTACTGAACCGCAACATGGTCCGGATATCGCCAGGACCACTTCCTAGTACAGCGTATGAATTAAGCCGGTGCGTTATCGCCGTGTATGACCCTGTTAAGTTTCTAGGACCCACAAGATTAATTGCACTTCTTTCAGGTATCGGTGAAAGCAATTCGGTTGGGATTGTTCTTCAACTTGGAAAAAAAGCTCTAAATCGTCTTGAAGTGACTGCTAAATAGTCTGCTAATTTCCGAGTTCTTTGGCGGCGAAAGCTGGTGTCATGTTGTCAATGCGTGGAGCAAGTTTAGTGGCACTGAGCTCGGACAGGGGTGTCCCTATTAGTGGTAGAGTTAGTGACCACAACATAACCAGCTGTTCCAGACGATAATAGCAGGGATGTCCTCTTAGACGAGGTCAGACAGTTCCTGACCCCAAGGCTTTACGGAATTTGTCATTGACCATAAAATACTTGCGAAGAAGATATGAATGTTTGTTGAAAAGGTGTCAAACGGAATTCTCACAAGAAGATCTTCAGAGCGTCCAGAGACTTCCTTACAGATGATTTCGAAATAGACGAGGAACTCGATCGGGGCAAATTAGCGATCGATATCTGAAAATTGGGTCTCGCCGGTTGATCACAATCACCAATCTATGACGAAAGCAATGTATGTAAGATGTCTCGGGACACTTAGGGTAAAATGCATAGTTGTTGTTGTTGACTTTCCTCAGGCTCTCCAAACCACTAATCATAGAGCAGTCCACATTGCAATGCTGCTCTGTGGTTGGTGGTTGGGAGAGTCTGAGGAATGTCTGAGTTGAGGAGCACGTGAGGCTATGCAATTTACCCGTATAGTTCATGCGGGTGCATTTATCATTGTTTTGTCCACAAGACGTAGATTGTCACAGAAAGATCGAGCTACAACCAATCGTGTTTGGTTTTGAAAATAGCATCACGCATGCCGTCATGTTGTTTTATACAAAATTATGTCTTCACCTGAAACATCTTTAAAATGAGAAGCACCACAAACTTCAAGCTGCGAAATTATGTATAAAAACGATATGACGGTCACATTAAAAATAAAATGCAAGTTTTCACATTGAGTACGATATGATCAAAGCGTGAGGAACTGGGGACAACCAGAACATTTGCCGTAATACGGGCAAAACATTTTATTGAAACACCGTGCACGGGTACATTTAACCAGTTCATTTTGATTATGCGCATTTCTCTTCTCTTCATACATTTCTACTTCATACATACTTCAACTGACTCCAAAACGATAATTACACTAATAAGTGCGTAATTTTGTAAAACTAATCACCAAATGTTGTTTTTTCCTTGTGTTTATGTTGTTGTTTGTGTGAATATGTCAAATAAAAATACATATTGGTGCCGCTATTAGAATAAGCACATAGGTAGGTAATTTATTGGTCTCAGTGGAAAAACATTTTCAGCTATACTAATACAGAAAGAAAGTTTTTTAACCAACATTTTGCATTGTCATTAATTAAAGATGTAGATAAAGATAAAGGCTTCCAAAATGTCGATTTTACCAAATATATATTTTATTCTCAGTAAAACTGATTATGGTTAATATTATTTCTTGTTGTTGATGTTTTGTAATTTATAAAGCAAATTTACACGTACGTGTACAAATATTTCACAACAAAATAAATAAAAGCAAAATTGGAATTTAACTGTACAGATTTCGGAAAAAAACTACAATTTCACTGTTAAAAATTCGCAGGCGTTGTTGATTTTTTATGTTTGTGATGTTAGCTATAACCTACATATTGCAGCGTAAGAATTTCAATTTATAGCTTTTAAATCGAGTAAAATATACGGCCATGTTGGATAGCCAAGTCGTTAAAAAGTTTATGGAGCATAAAAAT
Organism: Isoperla grammatica; assembly: GCA_945910005.1. NCBI lineage: Eukaryota > Metazoa > Arthropoda > Insecta > Plecoptera > Perlodidae > Isoperla > Isoperla grammatica. Next base: position 106,158,867 of record OX246737.1, on the reverse strand, counting down.
ATTTAACTATAAAAAACGTTGCTAACTATAACAGTATTATATACAAGTATTTAACGCAGCCTACTTGACTGGATAATAAACAAGCTTTGGCCCTCGTGTAACTTACAATCATAATGAGTTGACTGTAAGCTAGAAGTAATAGACGTGTGCAAACACATGTAATCAGACAAGCTACTACGCATGCGTAAGGTTGGCCAATAAAAGGTACAGAACGAGTCAGTGAGAGAACATTCCATCTACCTTGGATCACTTTCGACCGGTGGTGGGTTTACAATGTTTATAAATGTGTAATTGAATGCGATTTATTAGGCCAGTCACAATTAAAGCCTTGAAGTTATCATACCAGTGGCGTAACCAGGAATATATTGGGGGGGGGGGGGGGGGGGGTACTGGTTATTGGGCGCCAGCTCCACGCTCCATCCAAAAGGAAGGGCGTGTATTGGAAACCAATAGACGCACTTCCACTACAGTATCAGCCAGTGGAGCCACAGGTAAAACTTTAAAAACGCATGACGTTATTTGAGGTTACGAAGAGTGTGGTTATTCCGCAGCATTTGATAACACCAAACTATGATTGTTGATATTTATCAACACTTAGGAAATTAAAAAGAATATTTGCGAGGATTGGAAAGTACTAGATTGTATTTGCATGATATTGAAACAATTTTTGAAGTAAGGTATGTACTTGAAAGAGCAAATAGAAAAATGAGTGCATAAATAGTTCAATGAATGAAAGGGGTAATTTAGTAAGACATATTTTTGAGTCAAGTAGGAATATTAAACCTTATTGTAGAACAGGTTTAAAAGGGAAATTGTAAATACATTCACCGATTGAATTTTGATTTTATAGAGTCATACTGCTAGCTCGTGTGGTGGGGGGCTAGATCGCGTGTGGCATAGAGCTAACTCGTGTGGTGGGGGGCTAGATCGCGTGTGGCATAGTGCTAGCTCGTGTGGTGGGGGGCTAGATCGCGTGTGGCATAGTGCTAGCTCGTGTGGTGGGGGGCTAGATCGCGTGTGGCATAATGCTAGCTCGTATGGTGGGGGCTAGATCGCGTATGGCATAGTGCTAGCTCGTGTGGTGGGGGGCTTGATCGCGTGTGGCATAGTGCTAGCTCGTGTGGTGGGGGGCTAGATCGCGTGTGGCATAGTGCTAGCTCGTGTGGTGGGGGGCTAGATCGCGTGTGGCATAGTGCTAGCTCGTGTGGGGGGGGGGCTAGATCGCGCGTGGCATAGTGCTAGCTCGTGTGGTGGGGGGCTAGATCACGTGTGGCATAGTGCTAGCTCGTATGGTGGGGGGCTAGATCGCGTGTGGCATAGTGCTAGCTCGTATGGTGGGGGGCTAGATCGCGTGTGGCATAACGCTAGCTCGTGTGGCGTAGTGCTAGCTCGTATGGTGGGGGGCTAGATCGCGTGTGGCATAGTGCTAGCTCGTATAGTGGGGGGCTAGATCGCGTGTGGCATAGTGCTAGCTCGTGTGGTGGGGGGCTAGATCGCGTGTGGCATAGTGCTAGCTCGTATAGTGGGGGGCTAGATCGCGTGTGGCATAGTGCTAGCTCGTATGGTGGGGGGCTAGATCGCGCGTGGCATAGTGCTAGCTCGTGTGGTAGGGGGCTAGATCGCGTGTGGCATAGTGCTAGGTCGTATAGTGGGGGGCTAGATCGCGTGTGGCATAGTGCTAGCTCGTATGGTGGGGGGCTAGATCGCGCGTGGCATAGTGCTAGCTCGTGTGGTAGGGGGCTAGATCGCGCGTGGCATAGTGCTAGCTCGTGTGGTGGAGGGCTAGATCGCGTGTGGCATAGTGCTAGCTCGTGTGGTGGGGGGCTAGATCGCGTGTGGCATAGTGCTAGCTCGTGTGGTGGGGGGCTAGATCGCGTGTGGCATAGTGCTAGCTCGTATGGTGGGGGGCTAGATCGCGTGTGGCATAGTGCTAGCTCGTGTGGTGGGGGGCTAGATCGCGTGTGGCATAGTGCTAGCTCGTGTGGTGGGGGGCTAGATCGCGTGTGGCATAGTGCTAGCTCGTATGGTGGGGGGCTAGATCGCGTGTGGCATAGTGCTAGCTCGTGTGGTGGGGGGCTAGATCGCGTGTGGCATAGTGCTAGCTCGTGTGGTGGGGGGCTAGATCGCGTGTGGCATAATGCTAGCTCGTGTGGTGGGGGGCTAGATCGCGTGTGGCATAGTGCTAGCTCGTGTGGTGGGGGGCTAGATCGCGTGTGGCATAGTGCTAGCTCGTGTGGTGGGGGGCTAGATCGCGTGTGGCATAGTGCTAGCTCGTGTGGTGGGGGGCTAGATCGCGTGTGGCATAGTGCTAGCTCGTGTGGTGGGGGGCTAGATCGCCTGTGTCATAGTGCTAGCTCGTGTGGTGGGTGGCTAGATCGCGTGTGGCATAGTGCTAGCTCGTATGGTGGGGGGCTAGTTTGCGTGTGGCATAATGCTAGCTCGATTATATCGCTTAGTGTAATGCGTCTATTAATCCTTCACGCCAGCTCTCATGGAAAGCCGGAGCTCAGTAAACCATAGCATGTCGTGTGAAATGAGCTTCGCTTGTCCCAAGGCCGGAGATTGTTTTATTGCGCGGGTCATGAGGAAGAGGTGAGGTTAACACCGATACTGATTCCGTTCGTTGATTTTATCCCCGTCTCAATAAATATCCATACTGTAATTAGCTGTTTATTTAGTTGAGGTCATCCAATTCGCAAACAAATGAAATTTCTAAGCATCGTTCAGCTACAGCTGGAAAGTTGTTTGACCTTATTCTAACCTAATGCTGTTGCATGTTGGTCATATTGTCCGTTAAATACAAGTGTTGATGCGACAATGACAGTCAGTCAAGGAGACCTGTGACCCCTGTACTGGAATAAAATGTACTATTTATTTCGCTGTTTATTGTAGCCATGCTATAGCTGTCATTATGTTTTATTTATTTTTATTTTCATTCCTACATTACATACATATAACTTTGCATTACATTCTTTACCAATCAGAATGCAACAGCATCAGATTGAGCTTACGCATTAAAGTACTAGTACTTTTTTCGTCTATTAGGCAATACTTATATTCATTGTTTATTTTCGCCAATATAAGCTTTTCATTTAACAACAAAATGCCACCTACCTGCACTTCTGTCAGTATTTAATTGAATTTGTAATTACTGTTTGTATTTTTGTATTGCTAATGGCGTTTATTGCTAGACGCTGTTATATCAAAATACTATAACTATTTATCTATTTTCATAATTGCCATGGTTGTTTCTCTGTTTCTCAAATACAGTAAGTGTTGTTAAAGGTTCCAAATTCTGTAGTATAGATAATAATAGCCAACTAAAGAGCAGCAAGATAAACAAACTATTTTCCCTTACACGTAATTGAGTCTTCGCTTGTTTATTAATAATAATAATAATGATTCTACTGATTGGTTCGTTGATGCGCGTTCAACGTCCTGCGCTCTTCGGCATCCAATTAGGAACACTCTAAGTAAATACATTGCAAATAAATAAATTTGAATTTCAGTAATTAAATCATTTAAAAGCAAATGAATAATTTACTCGTTTTCCAGAGTATCGACTCAACAATAGCATTGGCAATAAATATACTAGACGAACAAGTGGCAGACAAGTTAGTATTTCCATATTGAGAAACGTACAGATAATCCTCGACTGAAACTTAATTTAAACTCATTAATATCAATTTAATTTGCAACTAATATTAAATATTTGGTAAGATTATAATGTTGCTTTTAAACGCATGCGGAGTTTTATCAAATACGAATTGCAAGAAAAAGAAAAACGATGCAAAGATAATCCCTGCGATTGCATAAACCCTTTTCCATGATGAATGAGAGTCGCTGGCTTCTAACAGTGACACGCCTGGGCTTACAGAAAGTAACATACCTTCAAGAACGGGCATTATCAATCACTAATGCAACGGTTAGCTTGCATAACTTTCCACTTTATCTTCATTTTGTGACTGAGCATATTACTTTTACAAGTACATTTCGCGCATACAAATTTTTCTCGCTCTCGGCTCAGACCATCATAAGGTGGTCGTGCATTGCGGGAATTGGTGAAACCATCATTATTAATTTCACATTTTTAATTATCTTTGCGCGAGGCTAGTAATGTATAATCTGTCAGACTGAATGGATAAATTGGTTATTTAGGTACTAGGGCGTATAAAAAATCCTTTATGCTTGTTCTTCTTCTAAGAGGTCGCCTAAATTGATTGCCTTTGTATCTCGGTGTCGCCTTATAAATTGCAGGACGCTGGAGTTTCGACAACGGCTGTAGGCAACTATGACCCGGGGATTATAATGTTAGTTGGAAATATGTGAACTATAACCTAGGGCCTAAGTCAAGCTGCGCTAAAACCTGGCGCAGTGGTGTGCATCTTAGGATAGCAATTTACAAACTACATATAGACAGATTTAAAATCTAACTATCTAGATAATTGCAAGTAAAATAGTTGTACGTAGCGTTTAGATCAATAATTTTAAAAGAGGCATCTGAGCTAACACTGAAAAATAATAAAAAAGAACAGGAAAAAAATATTGAAAAATCACAGAAAAAGAGAATGCAATTAAGTTACAGAACTATGCGACTAATATCTAACAGATAAAGGTCAAGTTGTTTATTTTTATAACTATAGCACATAACACACAGCACTGATATAAAATAAATGATTAAAAAAAAACAACAAGGATTCGTATAGATACAACAAGGGAAAAATTGCAGTGTACACGATAGAGATAGTATTGTATGCATTGTAATGTAAATACGAGGAAGATAGTAAAAGATCTTTTATTATAACTTCATCGAACCTGCTACAAATAAAACCTCCGCTCATATTTTCATAACTTAATAGTAGTTTCTTAAATTTAACTTTTGAGCGATATTAACTAACAATGTACGTATTATCTACAGAAGTCACATCTTCACGAATGATACATAACACACTTAGTATTTGTTTCTTATTCCCACACACCAGTCAGTGTTTATAGGCAACTCGATGTCGCCCCCCTTAGTCCTCGGTACAGCTCACCATGTTTAGTGGCACACTGATCTACTAGCAGATACATGTCCAATAACGAAGTTCACAACTCCATGTTCTGACGCAATTTGTTTCTCCGCTCTTAAACACAGGCTGTATCTTACCCTGAGCTACCCGGGGAACGCCCGAGCTCTACCGTTTACAATTGTTGTAAAATGCTTTAACTTTTCAAAACGTAAATAAAATTAATATTGAATTATACACGTTTCTCTGTTCCGATTTTCAAACAAACTTATTTTATTTGTGAAAGTTCGAAAAACTAAAAATATTTGCTAGAACAAAGAGAACTAACACAAAACATCATAGTCGGTCCGTACACCTTGGACACGCATTGTTGCTATGGATTTTTTTTCTACTTGGTAAAATACATGCAAACAACCGTTACCTTGGCAACAACGGGCGACTATGAATTCCAGCCGTTCTAGAAGGTGACATTTTGGTTTCCCATTTGATAATTTTATAACAATTTTAACCTGCAGAAATCTGGTGTTTCACAGGGTTTACCGACATCAATGAGCGACCGCCAGCGTAGGAACACCGAACACTCCACTTCTTCCCGTAGATGACATGGAAAGATTCGATGTCGAAACGTAAATAATTCTTGGACGAGGTCACGAGATCCCCAAAGTTTAACACGCCGTCCATTTAAAAGCTATTAAAACCTAATTTAAATTCAAATTGCGTAGTGGGAAACGATTCTCATGTTTTGGCGCAAGTGGTGTCACGGCGCGTTTTACTAACGCTACGTTTTGGTTGTGCGTGAACTGTAAAGAGAAGAGAAAGATTTGCTGATTAGCTAAATTAGTATTTACATACAGATGCTTGCGTTATATTCGTGGCCCACCAGTGAGCTCTAGTTTAAATTATCAGTCTCATTGATCACGAGTCACTCGTTTATATGAAGAACGCGTTTATACGCGTGCGTTTGGTTCGAGACAGCTATATACACTTGTGTTATCATAGATTTATGATACATAATGTAAAAAAAATTGTTTATTATGTTTTGCATAAAAAACGTGTCAATCATTATTGATATTATTTTTCGTTAAATAATGAAGAATTTATTTGCATTTTCGCCTCTCTTATTTTAGATGAAACCTATCACGATAAAGTATACACCTACTTTGAAACAAAATTGAATTAACTGGTAAATTGATGCTTTTCTTTCTTTAGACAATATAGAAGTGGGAAAAATGTGTGTAATAATAGAACTTCGATAAATGTTAGTACATTAAAAACTAATAAGAGCTATAGATAGCAGTAGATTATACATAGGGTGTCACAGTGTCACGGTATCGCAACAGTTAACAGTGATCACTAATCATACGAATTACGGGATGAAATCGATCACTCGACTTTTTAATTTTACCAAAGTTTCATCCAACCGGCTTATGGATTTACCTTTTTCTCCTTAATTTTCCCTAAAGTCCAAGCGTGTTTGCGTTCAATGGGATAGAGTTGTTTAAATTATAAAGCGGACATTGGGAATTTTGAACAGCAACGAGCTTGCATTTAACGTGACGCTTAGCAATCTATGAACAGCCAACATTAAAATGCTGCCAACAAACATAATACATTCAAGTAAAATGCTCATGCTCTTATGATTAACATTATAACAACCATCTTAGCAATAAATCGCTGATGTAGGCTTTACTACTGATATGACAATTTCATACTTACTGTGTGGCTACTTTCCTCAAGTATCAAGTCTTGAAGGGAGCGTTGAAGAACAAATAATTATAACAACTTTTCTTATGTGCTTGGTTATATTTCAATAATATTTTGAATTGCCATGTTCAACACGTGAACGAAACATTATTTTAATAAAAAGCAAATAGTTTAAAACGTTTGGTTGCGATTCGTGAGTTTTGTCTTTACTTTTTACTTTACAATTAAAACGGCAAATTCCTTTATGCTACAACTTAGTTGTTATTGTAAATATTTCTTATAATCAACTTAAAATATGATCGAAATATACAGACGGTAAATCCTAACACTCCTCACCTTTGCACCACAGTGGGCTCTAACAACCCACTACACCCCCACCACACACCCACACAAGTGCTCCTGCTTCCCCGATGAGCATAGAGTACAGGTGGAATGCAACCTGCAGGTGCTGTGATCACTGTCTACTAGTGTAAGTGGAGTATATGTGTGGTAATTGGGCTACACTTCTCCCACATAGAGTACAGGTGGAATGCCACCTGCAGGTGCTGCGATCACTGTCTACTAGTGTAAGTGGAGTATATGTGTGGTAATTGGGCTACACTTCTCCCACATAGAGTACAGGTGGAATGCCACCTGCAGGTGCCGTGATCACTGTCTACTAGTGTAAGTGGAGTATATGTGTGGTAATTGGGCTACACTTCTCCCACATAGAGTACAGGTGGAATGCAACCTGCAGGTGCTGTGATCACTGTCTACTAGTGTAAGTGGAGTATATGTGTGGTAATTGGGCTACACTTCTCCCACATAGAGTACAGGTGGAATGCCACCTGCAGGTGCCGTGATCACTGTCTACTAGTGTAAGTGGAGTATATGTGTGGTAATTGGGCTACACTTCTCCCACATAGAGTACAGGTGGAATGCCACCTGCAGGTGCCGTGATCACTGTCTACTAGTGTAAGTGGAGTATATGTGTGGTAATTGGGCTACACTTCTCCCACATAGAGTACAGGTGGAATGCCACCTGCAGGTGCCGTGATCACTGTCTACTAGTGTAAGTGGAGTATATGTGTGGTAATTGGGCTACACTTCTCCCACATAGAGTACAGGTGGAATGCCACCTGCAGGTGCCGTGATCACTGTCTACTAGTGTAAGTGGAGTATATGTGTGGTAATTGGGCTACACTTCTCCCACATAGAGTACAGGTGGAATGCCACCTGCAGGTGCCGTGATCACTGTCTACTAGTGTAAGTGGAGTATATGTGTGGTAATTGGGCTACACTTCTCCCACATAGAGTACAGGTGGAATGCCACCTGCAGGTGCCGTGATCACTGTCTACTAGTGTAAGTGGAGTATATGTGTGGTAATTGGGCTACACGAAACGGCAGATTGTTTAATGGCCTGTTCACCACGTACACGCGAAGCGGGCGGGCTTGATTAGCTGCGCTGTGGGAGAAAACATTTGCAGAACCGTGGCTAATAGCGATCAATCAGGATTACACACTCAATGAAATATCTAATGGCCAAGTTTCAAGATTACCATATTGTGCACGGTACACACGTGGTGGTTAGAAATCAATACATTCCATCTGATGGTAAAATATATGGATATGGTGGTCTAACAGGGCAGTGCTGGGCCTCATGTTAGAGCAAGAAATCGAAACTTCGAACATTTCACAACCAGCTTGAGTTCGGTCACTAAAAAATTATTTGAATTAAAAATCCTTAGGGCCAATTCATATATTTCAAGACTTTATAGGCAGAGTCTTTGTCTGTTCTCCAACATGAGTCCAATAGCGGGAGGTGCATAGACGTACATGGTAGCAGTAGATTGCCTACACTTGCTGAGTGTGTTGTACCGCTTACCCCCGATATTACGATCTTGGGATAGCTTGTTTTCACCATGGCAACCACAATCAGAATCTTTATAACCTTGTCTCTTCATAATACGGGCTTTAATGGGTTGTACCGCTGAGTGTTGTACCGCTGAGTGTGTTGTACCGCTAAGTGTTGTACCTCTGTGTTGTACCGCTGAGTGTGTTGTACCGCTGAGTGTGTTGTACCGCTGAGTGTGTTGTACCGCTAAGTGTGTTGTACCACTGAGTGTTGTACCTCTGTGTTGTACCGCTGAGTGTGTTGTGCTACTGAGTGTTGTACCGCTGAGTGTTGTACCACTGAGTGTTGTACCGCTGTGTTGTACCGCTAAGTGTGTTGTACCGCTAAGTGTGTTTACTACTGAGTGTTGTACCGCTAAGTGTGTTGTACCACTGAGTGTTGTACCTCTGTGTTGTACCGCTGAGTGCGTTGTACCGATGAGTGCGTTGGTCCGTGAGTGTTGTACCGCTGAGTGTGTTGTACTACTGAGTGTTGTACCGCTGTGTTGTACCGCTAAGTGTGTTGTACCGCTAAGTGTGTTGTACCACTGAGTGTTGTACCTCTGTGGGATACCGCTGAGTGCGTTGTACCGATGAGTGTGTTAATTGTACCTGTACCGCTGAGTGCGCCGAGAGGTTCTGATGAGACCGGTCACCGTGCCTCCTGACCCCCCACAGACCAGCACCGCAGTATCTTGTTAAGCACACACCCACCGTGTTGTACCGCTGAGTGTTGTACCGCTGAGTGTTGTACCGCTGAGTGTGTTGTACCTGTACCGCTGAGTGCGCCGAGAGGTTCTGATGAGACCGGTCACCGTGCCCCCTGACCCCCCACAGACCGAGCATCTTGTTAGGCACACACCCACCGGCCGTTAAACGAGATCCCATGCACGTCGCGATGCCATTAGTTTACGAGGTGGGCACGTCGAGGGCCTAATTAGAAAGGACTCGAGAAAACCTCGCCTAATTGGATTGCAAACTTTTGTAACATTCAATGGATGTTTCAATCTCTGCCCATATCGTAATAGCGCTGACGGCTGTGGCGGGCGCACTGACAATGCATATTATTGCGGAATGAGTAATGATTAAGCTGGGATCCTTATTATTGGAGCCTCGAGCGGTATTCAAATAGTTCCAAACACTCGCTAATGTGATAGTTTGAAACTGAATACGTTCTGAATCATTTCTACCATTCAATGGTGGTCAATTCGTTCTCCATTACTGTCCAAGGTGAAAACTAACTGGTATTACCATACATGCTGTCCTCCTCGGCCCTCATTACATGTATCACATTATCATGTAAAGTGGAGGACCGCAGATCCGCAGTGAATCATTTGAAGCTCGCGGGTCCGTCACTGTCTCGGCTGACCTGGATGCAACAGAACAACCAGACAACCAGACCCTCTGGAAGCCACGAAACACGAGGCTCGTAGTCAAGTGCTTCGTTTGTTAAAGTCACTCCACAGTAACTTTGGGGCTGGTAATGTCACAGATGAGTGAGGCTTGGCCACCAACCAAATGTGAGTATTGGTGAAAGCCGCCCGCTGATTGGCTCCGACACGCCCATCTGTGACGTCCCCAGCACCAAAGTTGCTTTGGTGCGACTTTATTCCTTTTGGTAAATAATGCGTTCCTGGATGGTGCCGTGGGCATCGGCATATTTTACAGAGGGGGGGGGGGGGGGGGTAGATGAAACAATGCTACACATTTGGGTGTAAACGGTGGTCTGAGAGGTGAATGGGCTTTTTCGAATTTTTATTTTTTTTACACTCTTTAACCGATTTTGGGGCGTTTAATAGGCTATGAATGAATTGATTTGAAACACATAATACGTACATATACCTGTGTTAGCCGGCTACATTTGATAATTTTCCTGAAATCCAAGTGCATCTTCTTGCCCATCCACCCTCCTCGCGACGCCCATGGATGGTGCGGTATACCTGTGAGAATGCCCTCATGAGTTGACAGAAAACAATCCTGGAGAATTTTGTTTGCAATATGCGTCAATGACAATAGGATGAGTAAGGAAAGGACTGACAAATTGGTGGTCATGTTGACAGAAATGCAATCTCAAAAAAAATGTATTAGTTAAGCGGTTTTTATATTGGTTGATGTGGTATTGACTCTTAATATGGCACCATTCTTCAAGTTATCAATAAGACTGCTTGCTGAACGTAGTTACACCTTTGTTTCGCCTGTTTGTTTTAGACCTATTTAATAAAAGACAGGTGTTCAAACTTTTGCCTTAGTACTGATTTCTACTCTAATTTTATATTTGAAGCAAACGAAATCCTCTACACCATGTAGAAATACAATTGATACAGCGTGTGTGTTACAGTGAATAAGTATGAACCAAAACTGTCTCATCTCAGAATGCTCTACAAAATGCTGCAAGTGTGAACGGAATGGGTTCCAATATCATGTAGCCAACACTCGAACAAATACACCAGAAAACGTTTTGGAAGTCATCATACAGGCTTATGAAATGAATACGTTCTGATCTACAGGCATATGAATGGTTCTCACAATCTAGTCCCTATAGTGTTTTGTAATTTAGAATGTCAGTAAGCACAAGCCTCAAGTAGACCTAAACGTACATAACACCTTTTCCAGGTAACAGTTACAATCTTCAATCGTAAAATTGTTGCTTGCAAACATAATATGAGTACATATACATACCATACCGGCCATCAACTGATAGCGCCTTGTAACGTCAGAGCGTTTAAAGTTCGTCTCAAATCAACATCCACGCCGGTAAAGTGGACTCCTCATAGGGAGGATTATTTCCCGTTCACTGCAGTGCAAGGTTGTAAACGTCACGCTTGTCACCACAACGAATGCGGTGCTTTAAAACAAGTGGTCATCGGCCACTGGATGTTCAAGGGTCCACTCCATCCGCTTGACAATGGCGAAGAGGTTCGCTATTACCTGAGACGATTCTCTAGTTGTCCTCGGAAGCGTTGAAGGTCCGTGTGGTTTGGAACTGTATATTAACTATGTAAGAGTTAGAAGGTAAGTGGTTTTCAAAATAAAGGGGATGACTTGGTCATCCCCTCCAACAATACGAAACAATTCCTTTTAGTACGCAGTTTGCCTACGTGGATGTTGGTTTGAGGCGAACTTTAGGCAAGGCACCCACTCAGCTTGGACAGGCAATTCGAATCGCCCTGCAATCATCATTAGTCCTTGTCCTGTTGCACTTCAGGTCGTTACTAGCGGAAAGAGAAGTACACTGAAGTCACTGAGTACACTTCACTTTCTGAAACTGGTAAAAATCACAGTTATCAGTTGTGTGCTAGTCTGGTAGTTAGCTTGTTCATGGGTATCCATAATAACTGCATTGTTGTAAGTTTCAACTAGTACAAGGCATAACGTATGTGATAATAATAATCAGCTCGTTTTAAATTTATGTAAGTGACCGGAATAGAAAATTACAAACAGATAATAAGAAAATGTGTTGTTACTTAATACCCGCAAACTAGAAGGCGTTAGGATAGGATTAGGACAGTTATCAGTTAGGACAGCTTGCTTGCTCATGGATATTGAAATAACTACAGTGTTGTAAGTTTCTACTAGTACAAGGCATAACGTATATGATAATAATAATCTGCTAGTCTTAAATTTCTATAAGTGAACGTAATAGAGAATAACAAACAGACAGTAAGGAAATGTGTGGTTACTTAATTAATACCCGTAAACAAGAATGGTGTTGTATTTATTGAAAGTCTCTGATACTTTGTCATGGTATGATTTATATTCTCGAGATCTCAATCGAGGTATTGATGTTTCTGAGTGATGACGTAACAAAAGAGAAAACGTGTTTAATGATCGCTGTTTTCTTTAGAGACAGATTATCATCTACGGACCAAATACGATATAGAATAGCCCCTCCCCCATCATCACCACAATTTTACTGAATGAGATGGATGAACGAAAGTTGTGAAATTATGCTCAGCCTCATTAGTTATACCATGATCGAGCAAGTGAGTTTAAGTAACTATATAGCCTATAGATTTTTAAAGTGTGTTTCTGCGCATCTCCATAACTGACATTTTATAAATGTGTGCCCTAACAATGGCTGAGTGAAAACAGGCCTCACATGTTTTCGACTGGCCGTTTACAATGGCAATACTCAATCGATCAACGTGGTTGATCTTTTAAGCTTTTAGTTTCAGAATTAAACAACTGATTTCTCAACGTACAATCTTAGACGAGTGCGTACAATTCCTCGAAACAAGGATGTTGGCATGATCCATTTTCAGTCCTTTCGTTGAATAGAAAGAAAAGTAAGAGGGTCTTCCTCAATAGGGTGTATTCACGTATTGCGCATGGTGGAGGCCACAATGGCATGTGATTGGTAGTTCATTGTTACTATGTTTCAGCTGGCGTTTGATGCAAATTCAACTCTTCTCTAACTTTGATTTGCTATTATCACTTAAAATCAACATAAACAAACTCTTTTGTCTCGATTACTCTTTTAATCGTTTACAAAAGCAAACAATAATCATTTTCGTACACTTTATTGGGGGATATATGTCTTCAAACTTTTCATATTTCCCCGTAAACAATATTATTCGTTTTCTATTGACAGCTAAATGAAACTTGAAATAGTACTATAAGTGGCCTCCAATATGGCCGATGTGACGTCACGTGAATACTCCCTATTCGCTCGTGTACCTGTCATGTTTGTCTACGAGGAAAAATCACTTTATAGATTATTGATCCTAATTGATTTATCTGTATAAAAACTCAATGTTGTAAAATTTTTGTTAATTGAGTGTGTATAGCATTTTGAAACGCATCGTGTTGCGTCCGAGCCGAAAGCGTCCGACATCCGAATGCGGGTTGTCAAAAGACTATATTCATGCAGAAAGGAGAGTAGTAAGAGGTAGGCCTATACGAACGCAGGTGAAACTTTTCTGTCACCAGAGGGTCGGACAGATATTATATTATCGATGATATGATGTTTTACCTCACGATCATTGCAATCATGCTATTCGCGGCGATGGTGGATGATAGATGAAGACCAAGGACATTTATAAATAACTCCCACGTCCACGGTAACTCTGGACGCTACCGTACTGCAGATAAAACACAATCTCGTCTCTATCAGGCTATTCCCCTCGGCTGAGTGTGTAGCGTAAGATATAGCGCTGGTCCGGGCCGTGGCTACCTACTCTGCGTGCCAACCTAACAAGCATCCTCCCAATCACTAACCTCAAAGGGAGGCGATAGTATTGTGGAGATCATAAATGTCAACCTTCCCCATTATTCAGCAAAGCACTTACCTTCTCAGCCAGTACCGACAGCTGATAGTGAAGAATGTCGCCTCGACTCGTCTATGGACGGGTATCGCTACCTGTATATAGGGGAAAGTCCCCTTTCTTTAACTGTGTGTTCACTTCTTGACTGCCGCTTGAGATTTTAGAAAATATTGAAATTGATAACGGTCAACAAAGGACAACTCAGCGGCCCTTTGTGTGTAGTGATTGGCAAGGTGCTTCTTGGTTGGCACGCAGAGTAGACCTAGGTTCGCCTCCGCCCCTCGAGGACTACATTGTCCCTCTAGTCCCAATGCCTAGGGTATAAAGGTGCCAACAAGAACAAATTTAATTTTATTAAATATCCATACACAAATACATTTAAACTAAAATAAGGTCTTATCAAATGTTCAAAACAAATTTTAAAATTTTGTCCGGTAGCGTATTACTCTCGATATGACGTTGCACAGTCAAATTGTGTTGTAACATTTAAGCCAAAACCTATTTGTGGCAGCTAAAATTGTCTATACCTATAATAAAAACTTAGCTTTGTTCATACCGGTACTGGGAAGTTAATAAAAATCTATGTGATAGTTTTTGTAGTGCGAAGTTTTCCATCCACCGGTACAAATACGTGTTTTGATACGGCAAGCGTCCAGAAACATAGAACGCTGCATCCAGTGATGAACTTGTCAACCAGACATAAGTATGGCAGACAGTCCGTGACCTGTCCTCCACACTTGACCTCTAGGACTCCTTTCATGCGTCACTGTAACCGAGTCTAGGGCATAAACAAGCGAAGCGACAGAGGCGTGTCGAGTACTTGTCCTCACCTTTAACCTCTAATTGACCCCACCAAAGTTATCACGAATCAATAAACATTGAAATATCGTGGTCTTCAAAGTGACATCCTTTGCATGACTTCAATAACTTACAACTCGGTATTGAAAATATTGGTCCAGGGTAACTCTCCTCTTCGTACGAGGCGACTATGAGATCATATGCCGTTGATTCTAGTTAATAATAATTTTTGTAGGAATACCCGTTATAGGGTTCACACCAGCTGTACCTGATGTGCCCCTCTTCACGTGACAAACTAGGTATGTTATGGTGTTGGATAGTTGGGAAGGAATGTCCGAGGGCTGTTCGTAGGACTCAATCCCAGCATTCGCCTAAGCGACTGAGGAAACCCTCGTAAAAGCTTTGTCAGGATTGCCGGTGGCCGGCATCGAACCGGTGACCTTCCGAATGTGAGTCACGCGTTTTACCACTGAGGTACCTCTATCGGTTTAACTTAGTTACTGAGTACGTCTGTGAACCACAAAAGAGAATCCAAATTTGAATATACTATAACCGTATTATGTTTCTTCCGTCTGATCAGGTGACAATGGACATTGAGTAATCGAACGAAAGCAGATCATAACTTCTGACATCTCGACCATTACATTGTGTCGTTTTGTTATAGTCTTGCGCAAAATCACACAAGTATTCCTGCTAAGTCAGAGTTGAAGCTACGCTACTGAGTCAACCTATGAATCACTGCCGGCCATAATAATTACGACATGTATTATATGGCAGGTAGTATGAATATCAATTACACTGAAACGAGTGGAGAGTGTGTATAATTATTGTGTAAACATTGGCCAGTGACTTATTGATCGCCTGAAATATGAGAATCTGACCATTTATCGGGCGCTTTTTTTTTTCGTATTCTCTAATAACACAGCATCGAACCAAAAACCAAGAAAAAAATAAAGATTTTTTAAATGCCAGTAGGAAAAGAGCACTGCCAAACACCATTGCTTAAAAATGGGAGCCAGTAGTGACAGATCCCACCATTTATATTTGAGTAAGCAATGTCCACTCATAAGCATTGCATTGCATGTCTTGTGTTGTGTGGACACTAATATAGCACTAATATAGGGTTGGCCGTACAACAACAAAGACATTTTCATAGCAAGCATTCACTGAGTTAATGCTTTCATTACAACAGTTAGGATTATGGATCCTTGATTTTGTGTCGTTGCATTAGTTTTATGAAAGAACTTTGGGAATTTTAACTAAAACAATATACGCATTGTTGATAATTGAATCATGGCAGTGGGTATGTTAATTATTATTGTATGAACGTACAAGTATTTGGAACATTTTAAAATAAGTTTGAGAAAAGGTCGAACATCAATTTATATTGGAAAATTATTAGTTTTTTGTATTCTGTTCACAAATGTTTTGCCCACCAGTATAAAAAGCTAGGGAAGAGGATTTTATGGCACCGAAACATATTTATTCATTAACCGGAAGCCCTATTGGGTTCTGTTTTGGCTATGCTCATGTTATGAGATTCTGGCTTACATTGAAAACATGAAAAATGATCTAATTCGCAAATTAATGTGTACAAGAACAAAGTGTATCAACAATAGTCCCCAGAAATTTTACATAGAACGAAGATAAAGTGGTCAATATATTTCTCGAAACTATAAAATCGAAGAAGTCGTGATGCCATTCATGAAAATGAAAACATTGAAATTAAAATTTCTTATGGTTCGGGTTCGGGTTAAGGTTTATATGTATATTCAAGAATTTCAATTATGTTGCTATGTTTTAATATAAGCCAAATAATATTTGTTTATGAACAATTTTAGTATAAATTATGAATGTATAGTCGTGCCAAAATTACCTTACATTTGGTTTCGTCACAGGTGTGACGTAGCGGAAGTGAGGTCATAAACAAGCCTTGCCAAGTTCGCCAATAGAGTAAATACCGTACCAGGACAGTGCTAGCTGTTTGTATTATTTTCGTTACCAAATTGACATGCTACGTCGAGTGAATGCCATTTGAATGACATAAATGCATTTTATAACGTGATTGAATGCAAAATGTAGGCATGTTTTCAAGGTTTTCATCCAGTTTTCATACAGTAACACATCAAGGCAGTGGTATTTATTGTGCATACATTGGTGAAACTGTTCAAGGAGGAGTTGTCGAGGTTGGAGGAGGGGCTATTCTAAAATAATGCATTTTTCTCTAGTTTAGTGATTTTTTTAAGTTATTTACCAATATCAATAAATTTTAATCAATTTCATCAATGTATTTTTCGAGTAGCGTTATTAGTTGTTACTTATTTTAAGTTTTCCGTGAAAGTAGTCCGACATCCGTCCATCTGTCTAAACGAAGTAGCCGCCGTCTGCCGTGAAAAAATTAAATGGCAGCCTTTTTTGATGGCTTCAGCTTTTGAAGATTTGTTTGAAAATTCATAAACCCCTGGTAAGTACTCTATTTTATATTATTATTATTATTATTATAAAAAATTACTTTTTACGCTAGCCTATGTGTAGGTAGCGTTTATGGCCAGCCAAGCCAAGCCTGGCCCAATACTAGCCTAACACTCTCAAATTGGGCCCTAGGCCTAGGCCTAGGCTAGGGACCTAGGCTGCTTCAGCAATGATATTGTTACAGGTCAATACAGTAGACATAAGCCAGAGCATGTATACAAAATAAATCAGGCCTAGGCCTAGAGATTGGCGGTTGGCCCATCAAAATTTTGCACAGAAGGGAGAACAGCCTAGCCTAGGACCTAGGCCTGATGAGACCTGCTTATGCCTAAGCCTAGGCCCCTAGGTTTGGACAATCAAATTGAAGGGTATAAACACTAATTTTCGCTTGGCCTATAGGCTAATCTAGCCTAAGCTACCAACTACATAAGTAGGCTTATATTCGGTGTTCATGGCTTGCCATAAGACTGTCTTGTAGACATGCCTTCTAGGCTATAAACACGACATAAGAGCCAGAGTAGCTGCCCAGCTTAGCTTCTTGTACAGTCCGTGTTGGTGTAGTCTAGCCTAGACCCCGTAGGTATATGCTTAAATTAGCCTGAAAATAACTAGCCTAGCCCTATGCCTAGGCCTAGACTGGTTAGCAAGGAATGTTGAATGATCAGCCAACGTAAGGAGTGCTTCTAGCTTATGACCCGGTTAGGCCTCGGCGGCTAGTTATGCTCCGACCTGTAGGCCTAGCTGTCATCAACATGTGGGCCAGTTGTAGTAAGCTTATTTGTATGCTGAAATATGCCTTAAAACCACATTGTGACAGGTTAAAGTGCAAGGTCATCAATTGCCATAGGCCTAGGCCTACGTGTAGGTTAACATTTTTTCTCTTAAATTTGTATTTTATGTATTTTTAATTTTGGCTTATTTCTCAGGGTGGTGATTGTCTCAAGCAATTCGAAGCCCATTGACAAAATGTCACGTAAAGTCACCCCAACTACAACGACGGATCTCTCGGTATCGGAGAAACTGGTGAGTCAGTAGGCCTACACTGGTATTTCTTTATATTTTCATTACTGAGACATATTTATAGACATGGCCTACTAGGCCTAGGCCTAAACATTTCTATATTAGACTTGAATGTTAGCTGTACCATGGTGGATGTTAATTCCTTCACAAACTGTAAATTACCCTCATTTCAGGTCCAGGACCTTCACGAAATGCCTGCGGCTAGAAGCAGCCAACTTTGCAGTAAGCCTACTGGCATAAATAATATACCAGTTAGTGTGACCCCTACCAGGCCTGCAAGCATCCGGCAATCAAATTCTCAAACCAGACTCGTTTTCATTCGAACCCTAAAATCAACCTCCAACAATCAATTCAAACAGTTTTCACCCACTCTTCCACCCAACAACCCTCGACCTGTCACCACACAACCTTGCACACTCATTCCACCCAAACACTCTCCTCGCTTATCTTCCTTACTGCGAACGTCCACCCTCACAACCTCACCTGTCACTTCCATTCCTCCTCAACGAAGTCTCCTTAGAACCTCAACCTTCACATCTCCTTCATCAAACAACCCTAGTCCGCTCTCACCCACTCTTCCACCCAACAACCTTCGACCTGTCACCACACAACCTTGCACACTCATTCCACCCAAACACTCTCCTCGCTTATCTTCCTTACTGCGAA
The DNA here is from genome assembly GCA_945910005.1 of Isoperla grammatica. Taxonomy (NCBI): domain Eukaryota; kingdom Metazoa; phylum Arthropoda; class Insecta; order Plecoptera; family Perlodidae; genus Isoperla; species Isoperla grammatica. Next base: position 106,140,061 of record OX246737.1, on the reverse strand, counting down.
CGTCCACCCTCACAACCTCACCTGTCACTCCCATCCCTTCACAACAAAGTCTCCTTAGAACCTCAACCTTCACATCTCCTTCATCAAACAACCCTAGTCCGCTCTCACCCACTCTTCCACCCAACAACCTTCGACCTGTCACCACACAACCTTGCACACTCATTCCACCCAAACACTCTCCTCGCTTATCTTCCTTACTGCCAACATCCACCCTCACAACCTCACCTGTCACTCCCATTCCTCCTCAACGAAGTCTCCTTAGAACCTCTACCTTCACATCTCCTTCATCAAACAACCCTAGTCCGCTCTCACCCACTCTTCCACCCAACAACCCTCGACCTGTCACCACACAACCTTGCACACTCATTCCACCCAAACACACTCCTCGCTTATCTTCCGTACTGCCAACATCCACCCTCACAACCTCACCTGTCACTCCCATTCCTCCTCAACGAAGTCTCCTTAGAACCTCAACCTTCACATCTCCTTCATCAAACAACCCTAGTCCGCTCTCACCCACTCTTCCACCCAACAACCCTCAACCTGTCACCACACAACCTTGCACACTCATTCCACCCAAACACACTCCTCGCTTATCTTCCGTACTGCCAACATCCACCCTCACAACCTCACCTGTCACTCCCATTCCTCCTCAACGAAGTCTCCTTAGAACCTCAACCTTCACATCTCCTTCATCAAACAACCCTAGTCCGCTCTCACCCACTCTTCCACCCAACAACCCTCAACCTGTCACCACACAACCTTGCACACTCATTCCACCCAAACACACTCCTCGCTTATCTTCCATACTGCCAACATCCACCCTCACAACCACACCCACACCCGTCACTTCCATTCCTCAATGCACTTGCTTAAAAAGTCTGCCAACTATGTCAGCCGAGACAGCTCGAAGCCGAGGATTGAATGAATTCGCTAAGTTAAATTTTTTTGAAATTCAAGTGTAGTGTAATGCAAAATATTTAGGAGGTATAGGCCTAGCCTACAAGCTTCTAGGCTACTGTTGATAGTCATACTTAATGATAGCAATAACAATAATAGGCCGAACACAGCCACAGCCGAACACAACCACTTGATGAAAACAATATTGGTAATGAAAAATATCATTTTAAAACTAAACTATATGTACGCCTATGTGGCTCCTAACACATTTGTATTTTTACCTGTTGTTCCAGACACCAGTACTAAAACCATTTTCCCGGCAAGGAAGATCTCTAAACTCTATTCAGCAGAGTGCGGTGCTGAATGTAAACAAATATTTTACCAAAGAATATCTCAATAATGGACCGTTGGTACCGCTTGCTGCCATACAAAAACGTACTTCTGATGCTCTAGGTATGAAAGACCATAATATCCCTTCCATGTTTTCCATTAGAGGTAAAAATGGGCTAAGCTCACTTGCATTCAGTACGGTATATCCAATTTTTTTTTCTTTCAATCCGAAAATGTAAGTCAAAGCATCGTGTTGTAGACCTACCTATGTACCTTTCCCCTCACTAGAACATGTTTTATCTTGTTCTGAGTTCTAATTATGTATATAATTCGTTTCTTATTGTTCCGTCCTTGCAAACCTTTTGTTTAAATGTTGTTTTCATCCTGTCAAACATAACACTTTTAGGCCTAGGTCTAGCTGTAGGCCTACTGATTTAGTTTTGCTGTTTGTTAAATAAGTAGCTCCATTCGAATGTTTAGGACCCACTCAGTTACCGGTAGGCTTACATGAACCTACATTTACAAAATCACAGGTCAAACTTGAACCTGAATTCAGGACCTAGTGCATGGAAGTAAAAAAAACAGGTTAAATTTGCAGCTGTATTGCTATGACATAGGCCTAGGCTATCTGTCATTGTTGTGAGGCCTATGCCTACCTACGTCTGTGGATTTCAACAAATTGTATTGACATCCTAGTCATTGTAAACTTGTGAGTAGGTAACATTTTAACCAAACGCCCCGTATTGAGAGAAGTCGATGACTTCATGAAGTCCAATATTCGTAGAGTAATCTACAACATGTATGCAAAAGGTATGTTATGGTAGCTTCGTTCTGATATAAATGATGATTTGTACATCCTATGGGTCTAATATGTTGCATTTTACTAATATGTAGTCCTACTCCTACACAATTTCTAAGACAACCATGTACACTACAATTTGTATGTTGTTGTACAATAGACAAATTATGTGCCTTTGGCCTAATTTTCAACCAAAAATAAATGTAGTGATTTTCTAGAAAGAGTAAATTCGTACTTTAGTGTTCATGAGTTGGTAATAAAATTGATCCCAAATATTGAAATAATTAAACTTTCGAACTGAACAATACTAGCTTCCATACTCTGTCAAATATTCATCTAACCTTATCTTGCCAAATGTACAAAATGAAAACATAAGAATGATGATACAAAAATACAAATTTTATTGTAATGCAGGCCTAAGCATATCCCTTCAAATGAAAATACACACAGCAGGGGTAGGGCCTACATGAAATTTAGTCGTTGGAAGTATGGGTGTAAACCCTCATGCAAGTGAATCGATTTTCACAGGTCAAAAAGTAACTTTGAAGGAGCTTCTAAAACAGTGCCGAGCACAGGAGGTGGGCTTCAAGGGACAGAGGAGTTCCCTTTCAACGGTTGTAGCAACACTAGGTATGTGTGTAGGCCATTTAATGTAATTTTGAGTTTGAGCAACTGTATAATATACTAATACAAAGGCATAATAAAGTAGGTCTACTCATTGCGACAAAATGTGACTGTTATGTATTGTAACAATATTTGTTTTCTCTAAATCCACTTGTTCCAAGGCTTAAGCCATTATTAGACGTGAACAATAACAATTATTGTGAAATAATAGTAATGCTCATTGTAATGATCCTATGCCTAGGCATAGGCCTAATAAAGCGTAGGTTACTTGTTGGAAATGTGCCTGATCTTGCAAATGGTTTAATTTTTTATTCTGGTTCTAACCAACTATTGTATTTTTTAGGATTCAAGTGGAAACAGACCGACAACCGCCGTGTTTTAATTGAAAGCCCACAAATTGCGCTGCAGAGGATACATTTTTTAAGATCATACATAAAAAATCTAGATAGTGTAAATCCTCTGCAGCCAATTTTCCTCGACGAAACTTGGATTTTTCAAAGGGGTACTATTGGTAGAACGTGGCAAGATGATAATGTAAAAAGTGCAAAAAGAGGAGACATGAATGATGGTCGTAGATTCATCGTATTGCATGCTGGAGGTAGAGGTGGTTTCGTACCTAATTCTAGTTTATTGTTCGCATCAGGAAATAATACAGGAGATTATCATGGTGAAATGAACAGTGATAACTTTGAACGTTGGCTAGAGAATATGTTAGCGAATCTGGAAGAACCAAGCCTCATTATAATGGATAATGCTTCGTACCACAGCGCTCTAGAAAACAAGCAGCCAACAACTTCTTGGAAGAAAGACGAAATAATCAAGTGGCTACAAGACCAACACATCACCTTCTCACCACAATGTCTAAAACCTGAACTGCTCGACATTGCACGAAGGAACAAAAGGAAACCCGTGTAAGCATTAATTTCCTTGTCATACCCCACTTGTGTGTTAAAAAATTGTTAATATGTGTTGTTTGAAGTGTTTCTGTTTTGTTAATAATTATTGAAACATCTGTGAACTAACACGAACTGAATCAAAATTAACTATGTTTATGTATATTTAGTAATGTATGTTTTTGTACTTCTTACAGTTTGGACTAGTTGTCTGCTACACACCTATGGTTTTACTGTGTTTTGTATGGGCAGATAAGCTAAGTTTGTCATGGAAATATATATGTTGTTCCTTACAGTGATACTAACATTAAGATGGTTTTGGTAATTTAGAGTAAGTAAATGTTAATTGTGTACTTAATACCAATGGAATTAAATAATGTAGTAGTAGTAGTAGTAGAAGTAGTGGTGGTGGTGGTGGTGGTGGTGGTGGTGGTGGTGGTGGTGGTGGTGGTGGTGGTGGTGGTGGTAGTAGTTGTTAGTAGCAGTAAGACTTAGTGGTAGCGGTGGTAGTACTGTAGTATGTATTAGTAGTAGTATTTGTGGTAGTAGTCTGTTAGTCTTCCACTGCTTCCATCGCAGGCGAGGAGCTCGCAGCCAACCAGCAAAACGCTCGAGACAAGCTCCCGCAACTACCGTTCGTTGGTTGGCTACGAGCTCCTCGCCTATGACAAAAGCATTCCCAAAGTTGTTTTACGACGACAGTAACATTGTTGCAGTAGTGCACTTGAATAATATAATTCCATAACATTGTTTCATTTCTAACTTGTAGACATGCTTTAGTAGGTTTATATTAGTGAGTGATAAAGTTATGTAAATGTATTCTTCTTTGTATAATGTCTGGAATTACCAGCTGTGGTATCATAACATTTACTTTTGATTTTGTAAAAACGGCCTAGTAACCAAGAAATAGTGAAGTAGAGTGCTTTTCTAGAAACAAATTTATACACGTAATTGTAGTGATGTGGGCCTCAATAATTTTCGCAATATCTGAATATCTACTTGCTACGCAATTTCCTGACATTGTCAACTATCGTAGACCATTCAACAATTGGGATAAATCCAAGATTGCATGCCTAGTTAACCACAATGTAAAGTAGGCTATACTAGAAGGTGACGTTTATTTCAATTTTGTTTGTTGTTATTTTTAATAGGTATCGATGTGATTCCATCATACAGGACATGGGACACTTTGTTTTAAGGCTACCACCATACCATTGTCAATTCAACCCAATTGAGTTGATCTGGGCAACAACGAAACAATTTTATAATGATCACATCGGTATGAATGGTGAATACACAATTGAAAATACCAAACAAATTTGGAAAGAAGCACTAGACACCATCACGGCAACAGAATGGGCTAAAAGGGTCGACCATTGCGAAAAATTAATTCGCGAAACATGGGACCTAGAGATGGGGATTGATACTGAAGGTGTACAGCCACTCATTATTAATCTACAAGATAGTGATGAGGATAGGACCGACAGCGACAACGTGAATGAAGAAGAGGATGACGAGCCTTTGGCAACTCCCTTGCAAATTTAAACCAAGTAGATGTAAATGGTATTTTTGTACAGTTTGGAAACATATAAAACATTTGCCATTATTTATTTATTTATTTATTTATTTATTTATTTATTTATTTATTTATTTATTTATTTATTTATTTATTTATTTATTTATTTATTTATTTATTTATTTATTTATTTATTTATTTATTTATTTATTTATTTATTTATTTATCTATTTATTTATTTATTTATTTATTTATTTATTTATTTATTTATTTATTTATTTATTTATTTATTTATTTATTTATTTATTTATTTATTTATTTATTTATTTATTTATTTATTTATTTATTTATTTATTTATTTATTTATTTATTTATTTATTTATTTATTTATTTATTTATTTATTTATTTATTTATTTATTTATTTATTTATTTATTTATTTATTTATTTATTTATTTATTTATTTATTTATTTATTTATTTATTTATTTATTTATTTATTTATTTATTTATTTATTTATTTATTTATTTATTTATTTATTTATTTATTTATTTATTTATTTATTTATTTATTTATTTATTTATTTATTTATTTATTTATTTATTTATTTATTTATTTATTTATTTATTTATTTATTTATTTATTTATTTATTTATTTATTTATTTATTTATTTATTTATTTATTTATTTATTTATTTATTTATTTATTTATTTATTTATTTATTTATTTATTTATTTATTTATTTATTTATTTATTTATTTATTTATTTATTTATTTATTTATTTATTTATTTATTTATTTATTTATTTATTTATGTATTTATTTATTTATTTATATTTGTTTGTTGTATTCATATTTTATTAATTGTTATTTTTGTGTTGTTGATATTTTGTTTAAATAGTTTTATTTCTTCATAGTCTATATAATGTTATTTAGATTATGTAATATGTTTATTGTCTTATTTACAAATAAATAATGGAGAAAGTTTTGTAAGTTTCCGAATTGCAAAAAATGCAATAGCCAACTAGCCAATGTTCAAAGTTGTCAGCAGTGGTAACCACCTCTACCTCTCATTAGCTCCGAGATACTGTGTTTTGTGGAGTGTAAGTTTAGACGCATGTTTTAGCGGTAAAATGACTACTTCCGAATGCTCTAAGGTGGTGTAAGGCACTAGCACACTACTAGAATTGTGTGTGTATGTATGTATATACATGACGTGGCTTATTATGCCTAGAAAAAATATGATAAGCTTAGCTATTTTAGCTATGTTAGCTATTTTCAAATATCTTAAGTCACTTTTAAGCTTGTAAGTTGTATTAACCAATAAAGAAATGCACAGTGGAATTTCTCTTCTAATTCAAACAAACCTATGGCGGGTTCGCATGCTTCTACGTTGGGCGCCAACGTCTAAGTATCCTCAAAACCAAAAATTGACCAATTGACCTCTCTGTCAGAAAGTTGTAGATACCCACTCGCTTATCAACGCGTCACACAGAGCGTTTTCCTAGTTTTAGCAATGTAGGCCTAGACCTACATCTTCCATAATAACCGGCCTAGCGATTAATCATTGCTTTCATTTGTGTACTAAATGAGGAATAACAATAATAATTTTGTTTTTTATTCGAGTAAAGCTTAGTATCCCAAAAAATCGACTGAATACTGAATAATAATACTAATAATATACTGAATAAAAATAATAATACTGAATAATAAATCGTTGTGGTGGGGAAAACTGCTTTATATGACCAATCACACTAAAATTAATAACCTGACAGGAGTGAGTGATTATATCAGGACTGGTACTAAAAATATGAAATATTTGTATTTTTTAGAACAGAAGAATGTATTGTAATTATTATTTTAAAGCATAAGGATACAATTCATTCATCGCATTTTCGTAAAATTTCAGAATGATAATATTGGGTTTAGACAACAATGATACGCTGATGTTTAAACAGATTTGTAATACAAAAAGTGATGCATTCATCAACGTTGTGAAATTTAAAATTCGCGCATATCACTGCCTGCTGAACGTTGAATTACGAACATGGTGCTTTGCTCTAGAAGGCAGCTGCGGCGATGCGCGGACTTGCGCGGAGCTGCAGATCTAGTCAGTCGCCATTCGTAATTTTTCATGTAGTGCGCGGATGCAGACGGCGCAAAAAGGCCGCGCAAGGCTACTACCGGTTGTTACCGGATACCCCCACCACATCTTCCAAGCTATGACGAAACCAAATGTAAGGTTGTTTTGGTACGACTATAGTAGAAATTCATTATTTATTTCAAAATATTTATATAAACAAATACATGGAAATAAGCCCATAGTAACTGGGATAATAAAACTACTGTTCAAATAAACCGTTTTAAAACTACAAACAATTGATTTTAATCTCTAATAAGGCCCATGAATCACATACAATACAAGTATTTGACAAATGCTTGTGTATGGGTGTATAGCTAAAACACAGCTTTTATCTGACAAGTTGACTTTTCGTACAAATAAATACCTTAATATTCTTTACAACCGTTGAGTGAGAAACATAGTTCTCACTCAACGCTACAACTTACCACATACTGGCATAATTATGAAGGAAAACAGGCCACACAATACTAATAAGTTAAGTGTTTTGTGATCTCTCTTCTTATAGACTTCATAGACTTCATAGTGGCATAGACTTCCAGCTCCAATCTCGATACTCAGATCCTTGTAATCCAACCGACTGCAAAATGGTATAATTCACACCTCAAAATGCACAAACTTCCTGTAACATGGTATTGATTGGTATGTAGTACGGACAGATCGTACTGGAAGATCTAATCACGACATTATCCCGAGTAAAGTAAAGTTCCGTGAGCTCAGGTGATACGGTCGCTCCACGCGGTCTCTTTCAACGGAATTTGCCAAGAGATGTCTGCTAATTGTTATTGTCCACATGGTGTGCACCAGCCTCGCTTGGAGTGTGCCCAGATAACGTCTTCCGATACTACAAAACCGGAGTCATGACAACCTTGCAACAAGATTTAGGTTGGTAGTGTTGTCACATACGTCACTTCACTATTATAGTTGTCCCAAGACTACCATTCACATGCTTTCGTCACAGGCGACTGGTTCGTAGCCAATCAGCGATGGGTATTGGCACTGGTGTGTCTCGGGCGGTTCGCTGGTTGGCTACGACTGCCCCAGATGTGACGAAAGCAGGTGTAAAGTAATCTTGGGCCCACTATACATAATGCATGCTACCGAACTGCAGGTGTGGTGGCAAAGGGCCAACGAGGCATTATCATCAGGTGCATGCCGTACATCGGATGAACCTATAGGCAGTGCTTAATTTGTAATGGAGCGCGGGTATACGCAGTATACCTACCTATTTTCGTGGGTATACGCAGTATACCCACCTTTTTTCATAAATTATTAGGTATGCAACACTCAAATTTTGGCTAACATATACAAAAAACAAAAATAACTTGTATTGGGTATTTTACCCTCACATGCACAAATTTCAAATTTACTTGAATATATCTATAACTCTAAATAAAACTCTTATCTCTTGGTTTTACGTTTTTCCCAAACCAACCTCCGTATACTTTATAAATAGAATCATCTCCTATTGGCTGCAGGTTCCTCGTCAACCAGCCAGTAAGGGTTAGCAACGCGAAGGCGGTTCAGTCGCTCTCGCTGCTGTGAGGGAAATAGCACGATCCGTAAAATATGATTTACATGTTTGATACAGCATTTCTCTGTTTGTGGATATACGTTCGATTCCTCTTTAATACTAAAGGGGTCTCCTGTTAAAACTTAAAATTCGGCTCTGCATTATGTTTGATGGTCTCAGGCAGGGGCGGACAGAGGCGCCGGGCAACCAAGTAAATGCCCAGTGGCCTGCCAGTTTTGCCCAAATTTGGACTGGTTTGACTGGAACAGGCATAAACTGCCTGGCGCCAGCGGTAAGTTGCCGCGCATTGAAATTAAAATTTCTTTAAACCCGAGTCCCTCCCACCCCTTCCTTCACGATATTGCAAGGTTTAAATTACATTGTAGATTCGTTGGATTTCGGTGTAACTTGATCTCATTCTCATCAATCTTCTTGCTGGTGTTTTTCTACTTTTAACCGACGAAAACTAAAGTATTTCGGTAGTGCATTCAGCCTGCTATATTTTTTTCTAAAACGCACCAAATGCCTTCTAAGAACCTGATTAAAAAAAATTCGCCTGCGGCGCTGTTTGTTGGGGGGCCACAGCCTCCCAAACACCCCGTGCCTGGCCTGGATCAAAACTTTGCCCGGCCTGGATTTTTTCCCCAGTCCTGGAGCCCGATTCTCTAAATCTGTGGTAAATTTCTCACCGGTTTCTGTCGTTACGGAAGGCGAATGGATGGCTGTGATTGGGTCACAGCCTTCTCTTAACGACCAAAACCGGTGATCACCTTATCGTTGACCATAGAGAATCAAGACCCTGGGCTGCGATTCTAAATGGGCATCGATAAGTTTAACCCGAGTTTTTGTCGTTAAAAAAAGGCGATGAGCCAATCACCGCTTTGCATTTGCGTACTGTAACGACAAAAAGCATGCGTTAAACTTATCACGGCCATTCAGAATCGCACTGCTGGGCGGACTGGGCTGGTCTGAAACGCGTTTTGAGGTGATATCTTGTCATTAAAATAAATACAACGGATAAACATTTCTGCTATTGTTAGGTTGTTCCTCTTGGAAATGAATTGTTGCCAGTTGACACATAAAATTACTGTATAACTACTTCAATAACTGATATTTAATAATATAGGCCTATGTATCTGCTTTTAATCATTTAATGGTATACTAACAGGACCATTAAAATAACGACTGGCTTTTGAAGACATGTAAAATTGTTACAAATCCAACCCAAAACTCCAAATTCACGAGCCCAGAAGCTGAATTGGTAAGCGGGGGGGAGGCCATTTCCCACCGAGACAACAATTCACAACAATTTTTATCACGAGCACATTGTAACACGAAACTATGATGCGTATACCCACCTTTTTCCTTACAAATTAACCACTGCCTATAGGTTCTCACATCGTACATCGTACATTGCGCAAGGTCGTTGGAGGGATTCCATTCAATTACCTTGACAAAGAGATAAGTTATTGAGGTCGTATGTTACCGGTGCGGATGAAGGACGTGGAGGACTTCACTTACAAAGTAGTGCATTTGCATTTGAGAGATACCGTAACATTGGTGCCGGCCTGTGAAGATCGTTGTGTAACCTGTTGAACAAAGAATCGTGCAAATGATCTAGCCAGATGGGAAGTTGTCAGGCAAAAGTACTCACAAATTATTGAGAGAATAATATAATGTGAAACTAACAAGGGTACAATTGGACAAAATATTCAGTTTTTCCACAGATAGGAGTACGACGATGTACTAACTTACACTAATCAACCCCTTTCAGTCCTCTAATGAATGATACATTTTAATACCCTACATTCTAACTCAAACAATGCACACGCACATTTATCCTATACATCTCAGTATGTTTAGATATATGAGACATAATACAAATAGTGTTGAAATAAGTGTAGAAATACAAGCCACGTTCTTGGATGATGTAAATAAATAAAATAAGAAAGTGTATCAAATCAACGTAATACCGGAATGTTTACGCCCTGATTGCAGTAATCTGAATACAAAACTAGTTTCATTGTATTATTGTTAATCAAAACGATGCTAAATCAGCTAAATATAGTAGAACGACATTTGAATGTGAGCTGAAATATTCTAATTAATCAGTCTTATATTTATGATCGTAAAGTATGCTAATAACCTGTTCTAAAGTCCCCGGTGGGGGTCGCAAATCATGTAATTACGCGCAATCATGTCATGTATTGTAAGAAGCTTATATTGGTAAGTCTTGTCTTTTGCCCCCGATGGCGGTTTTCACTAACTAACACTGTATTATTCAATCAAAATAATAATATAAAAACCGTTGACTCACAATGAGAGGCTATGAGGTACCTGTTCGTTTATTATTCCTGGAATCCATATGAGGATTCTAATTTATTGGGTATCATAAACTGTTTCAGTGGGACATGATTAAATGCTATAATAAAGCAACATCGATCACGAATGATGGAATAACTCCGAGGTAGTATCTAAGTTAGTAACCGTAGCTGATTAGGCGTTGGCCTTATAAACCGTGATTCCAACATTCCAGGTTCGAATCCTGGTTTGGACGTGATGATGTAGTGTGTGTATATCTTCATTTATCACCACTCATCCTCTCGATTAGTATCCTTGAAGAATGATTTGATCACGACTGATAGAAAACCAAGAAGCTCTATTAATAAGTCAACCGTCAATCGTCAACCGTCAGTCGTCAGTCGTCAGTCGTTAACGTCAACAATGTCAAAATCGTAACGTATTACTTGCGTGTGCGCAATAATTCATTTCAATACTTTTAAAAGCCTAAAAACTTACATCACAAAAAGAGCTCTCGAACATTTACTTCATTTAATATGTCAATAATAATTTTCCTTTGTTCATTGTCTTTGTTTTGGTATAATACGCAAGTGCATTTAACCTTAATGATGTGTTACATTTAACCTTAGTTCCTGAAGGTCACCCTCCTTTTCAACTTTTTGGATTTTTATTTCACCTTTTTGATAACCTTAATTAATAAATTCAATCTGCTGACTTGAGCTAGTCAAATTACTTCAAGTATGGGTTGGCGCCCTTACCCCACTTGTCTGTAATGCTACAATGTGAGTTCTATTTTAAAATTTTTAATTACTAAAATCATTTTTATTTACATACTACTGGCAAATACGTTGCTTTGCGTTGCTTATTCCCAACCAATAACATTCCAACACTTGCAGTAAGATGGTAACTTCCACATTTATTAACATGAAAGCAACTTTGTTAACACAGCAGGATTGGATCTCGATACGTAAGTCAAATCCGATACACGCGAAACATTTTATTATAAGTATTTCTTGCTAAGCACGTTTTGAATATATAATAACTTAGACATGTGTAAAACAGAAATTAACAAACCTAACCGTGACTGAGAATTGAATACAAGTCTATCAGTTCCCATGCATAGAACATGCACTTGGTATAGTGAATGTACCTTAGTATAGTGAAACGTCTGATCTGAGTGCGAACACTGTTTCATTATTTCATATCCAATCTGGGTTCCACGTTTATAACATTTTTCATTTAATTACTTATTTATGTGTACAAGTTTTAAATGGCTGAAAGTATAAGTTAAGGCTGATCCACACAGATTGGGAAGACATAATGCATAAGGTTTTAAGACGATGTTGTTAGGGCTTTGGTTCACATAGTTTCGTTTCGTTCAAGATAGGCCTAGCAAAATGAAGTACTTTGTAACGTTTTATCCTTAATTAAAACATCATTGTGATACAATACAAATTAATTGTAATTTGTATTATTCATAATTAATTATAATAGCTTTGTTTACAACAATTCATGCACATCTTACAATTAATTCAAAGGTATTATTAAAGTAGATGGTCCGTTGACTTGAGATTTTAGTAACTTGTTTTAAGATTTAAGTGTAATGTTAGATATTGCCCAACTTTATGCCAATGAATAACGCATGAAAACAACGTCTTAAAACTAAAACTTTGTGTGAACGCCAGTACGTGTTTCCTATGATCCAACTTTACGACTACGCGTTAAACCTAAAATACTGTCTTAAAAATCTGTGTGGACCAGCCTTTACGATCACTCACGATATTGTATTGAAAAGGCAAACATTAAATTCGAACCTTTTGAGAAAATATGGATCAGAAACATGCTTTAGTTATAAAACTACACATGAATTTTTTGTACGATTTAGTTTAATTACATATATCAGAAAACTAATGTTTTTACAGTTTAGTTGAATCAATAGACAATCGACAATGATTATAAACTTGCTATAACTATCACATTCTTTAATTGGACCAATTTTCAAAGCATTTACCATTTATTATTCTTCCGATACGAATTTAGGTGAATTTTTATTTTTCGTGTACTGCACACTTAAAAATTTATATTTAGAACCATATTATATAGAAAAGCACAGAAAATACACTACTCTTTGTGATGATAGCAAACTTGTAACAAGTATACACAATTTGCTATGGATACGTACGCAGCACCAACGCCTCACGCCCATGTAATATGACGCATTCGCTCAAAACTAGAAAATGTGTTGCAACGAACAAGACCCTGACAAAGCCTTATCTAACTTCCGGTTGGGGAGAATAAAATAGTCCTTTTTCTACTTATTCCTCACCTTTTAATCGAAGGAACTTATCTTGAATCCTCTTAATATGAGTATTATAGTCTATCGGCTTTTACCGTTATTAGCACAGTATAACCATTGAGTGACTGAGTGAGTCAGAGTGACTTAGACGAACTCAACGGTATAACATATACTTCCATAGTATTAAAATGGGTATAACATGTTTATGGTTACATAGACACTCTGGGAATATCACATTTTTTCAGTTGTTATCAAAGTTACTGTTTAGAATTAGTCGTTTGAATTTTCCCTCCATCACATCCCGCAGCCGCACTTCTTATACATCACTACAATACACGTCACAAGCCTTATCAGCAAACATGTTGTTGAACAAGGTCGCTGGCGCGACCTTGTTCCCTCGCCAGTCATTTCCGGGGCATATGTTACAAACTAATCAAATACTGACAGTGTCACTTGTTATAATTTATAAAACGACGTGAAGTAAATAAATATTTTAAAAAATTAATAGTTGAAAGAAACACATTTCGCCCTCCGAGATACCAGGGTGATGTAATATTAGCTCTAAAAGAACATCCACGAGATTAAAAATAATCTGCTGATACGATGATTCGATTACATTAATTAAAATCGTGATACACAACTCTTACAACACTATATCGACAACATTAGGATTATGATTTTATCTGTAAATGGACTTATGCCATTTACTGTAGGGCGCGATCAATTTAAAAAATATATATATAATGGAATTGGAACGTATATAACAATAGAAGCTCATTTTCCCCAAACGTAAATAGGACCCATCATTTCTTAAAAATGAATCATATTTTAAAATATTAAAACGGTCTTCTGCTATGATTTTAAATTGCCATTTAACCAATAATAAAAACTAAAAAGTGTGATAAGATAATCATTATAAATGTTTACGCATATTGACAAAATGTAAGGATAAAATTGAATTGTACACCATTTCATTTACCGAACTACTTATAACTCCAGTCCTCCAGACAGGCTTTGTAAGTCCCTGTCTCAACTACATACTGCACTTATGGACTACTCACACTAGGAAAACGCTCTGTTTGACGCGTTGATAAACGAGCGCGTCCATATGTCCACGAACTTTCTGGCGAAAAGTTCTCAAAGCCATCGTCATTGTTCAATGAAAGTGACAAAAATGTGGAAAGATTTGAGTTTTTACTGTTATAGTTATTACACTTCCTGCCATTGTTCAATAAAAGATCGATTGTCCATATAAATTATAGCTTGGATGTTTCGTTGTCATAGTTACTTCACTACAATTCAGCAATACAAAATTGTAATTTGTACCTACAATTCTCATCGGATCGCGTTGAAATTTATATATTCGTGACCGGCTAGAAATTTACTAAAAAATGGCTATCTCACATTTTGCCGCCATTGTGTTTGGGAATAACTTTGTAATAATTAAATTGTAACTTTGTAACTTTTCAACAGATTTGTCCACAAAACTAATGACGTTAAATCCACATCGAGGCTTGTAGATGGTCCAAATTTCAAATTGATCGGACTTTTCGTTCGACCGCTATCGCGATCAAAAAAAAAACAAACAATTTTTGTTAAACCCCGTTTAGTCACCCCTGAATAATAATTGTACGTATTATTTAGTTTTTTCTATCACACACGACTGGATTTACAATATGAATGTGTATTTTTCGTAACAATGCATAAACATTACTTCAGATTGGCCATAAAGTGTAAAACCAAAAACACACTCTAAAATTGTATGAATTTTCTGTAACACGTAGCGTCGCATAAGTACTATCTACTACTACTAAAAAAATCTTGTAAAACGTGTTTTTGTGTGGATTCTTTTAATTAAAACATTTATTCACACGGCCTACACATGTGTTCATACAACGTGCACAAACAAAGACAAATAAATATAACACACACAAGGGTGAAGTGAACACCTTAAACGCAATATCCAATAATCACTTCATTAATGTTGATAGCACACTCATAGATCGTCGATTATACAAATCACATGGACAAGTCAACACGCTCCCATGCACTCGCTGTGAAGACTACTGCATATGTGGACGGATTTTGTTCTCATACTGATTTTAAGAAACAACCCCCCTCACGGAAAAAATAAAAAATAAAAAAATATAAAAAAAAAATATATAAAAAAAAAAAAGAAAAAATAAATATCGGAAACCATAACGGCCACGGCCAGGCACAAATTCTGTGACACTTTCCAGATGAAATTTGATCCTTACAGTCAGCCCCACCGATTATAGCATGACCAAACCATTACGCGGACCACAAGGCATCTGTTTTCACAGCACAAGAAATTCCACACAAATGGGGGAAATTAGGACATGGCAATAATCCGTAAACGATATACCAGGAAACATAGAAATCGGTAGGCCTAACGAGTGCATAAAAAATAATCATACAATATATATCATATTGCACAATGGTCATAAACTACATGAAACAATAAATATAACAGATTTCGTAGATATTGTTCTAAGTGCGATAAAACAATTTGAATTCAGTAAAACGTAATGCTTTGATACTTTGACTTTTGGGCAAGACACGTACTACATACCAAAATTATTATGAAAATAATAATTATTATTGGTGAACCAATAATACTAAAAATAAAATAATTAGAATCCTGAGACACAACTCCCATAAAACAATAACGACATCATTAGGATTATGATTTTTTACCTGTTAATTGGACTTGCAAAAAGGAGAATGAATGCTATTTTTTCTACTATATGAATTATTAATTTCTTTATGCATGTCATGTAAGGGCTGAAATTTATAATCTGATAATGTTTCTACATACTGTTGTGGCATTAGAACATAGTGACGAACAGTGTCCAGATAGGCAAAATGAATTCTATCACGGCCGCACAGTCAAAACTGCGAGCTATAAGATAATTTAGGTGCATGTTCCGTTTTTTGTATAAACACATGGTAAGATTCCCCCTCCCTCTCCGCCTCAGTGAAACAGACCCCGATGTGAAACAGACCCTCATAATTCACTTACCACTAAACATGATGCCATTAACCAATAAGCTGGCAGCGTGCTTTTACAGTGAAGCCACAGTTTACTGACGTTTCGTCACACAACATATCAATTAACTTCAATTAATTAAATACATACAGGGGGAAGTCGGAAGGGTTTATTTTATATCCAACTGTCCGGTTTGAGGATCACATGGGACAAGCTAAGAAAGTGGACCGTATAAAGAAGCATACCTATAACTCGACTATTTCCTATTATACGACCTATTACAATCTTACAGATATCGGAGTAATAGGTCTTATGATATTTGATAGGTGAAGAAGAACCTGGTTTTTCGAGACGTCCCGAAAATTATTCAAGCCGAGTGCAAGCTTCACCGAAGATATTTTTTATGCATTTTACGTTTATCTATTTCTATTTTTAGGCATCACTTTCTTATTAGCTTTTTAAAACATACATTAAGTGTTAATTGCTTCAGTTTCAATTTTTGTTTTTAATAAATGTTTTGTTATTGTTCCGTGTCGAATGGCAAGAGCTTTGGCTGTAGAGACCGATATTGTTAATGAAGGTTCTACTATCATCAAGTCGTTTGATGTTCTGGTTACGAGAGGTATGTGCATGGTTTCTTGCGAATATTAATCAGTGATACATACGAATAAATATATTCAACGTAATACAACCAATTTGATAATCGCTGTCGTATCATACGAAAGTATACCACAAAGTTGCAACTGCTCTAACTCCGGCCGTACATACAAATCTCTTGCTAATTGCGCTATCGGGTACATCCCGCAAATATTAGAAGGAAAAAATGATACACTGTACACACTTCATAAAATCTTAGTATGTAATATAGGCCTACACTTTACAGTGTAGGCCTACACCAAATAAATACATATCTGTGTAATATTAATATCATGTTTTATTGTTTTCCGTATTACAACTTTCACGGTTTTTTTTCAATAACAGCCATATGCATTTTGCAAGGGTAGCATCGTTGAGTAACTAACATATAATCCGGCTTTGAAGCATGGCGACATACGGTCTGGGCCAGACATTGTTTTTGTATCACCGGACAAATCCTCGGTTTTTGCATTGCCATAATAGTAATTGGGCATCTAACAATGGAAGACTCATTTGCGTAAGTGTACTACAACAGTCATTCCACATTTTGTCCACGCACACGTAAACACGAGCATTCCACTTGTCGTTCTTTATAGCGCGAGGCTGAGCTGAGGATCGTTCAAACTAGAATTATTCATCTATCCTTCAACCAATAGCATTGCTAATTTACATACTATTACATTCCTTTAGTGACAAATGCCATGCAAAAAATCAGTAATATGGGTTGCAATCTTCAACCAGAAATAAATTCATTTATCTTGCCGAGCCCAAAATGCGGGCCAAAACTTGACCTGTTTAGTCACCCCTGGATAATATTTTATGTATTATTTTGTTTTTTTCTATCACATACGACTGGATTTACAACATGAATGCGTATTTTTCGTAACAATGCATAAACATTACTTCAGATTGGCCATAAAGTGTAAAACCAAAAACACAATTTAAAATTGAATGAATTTTCTGTAACACGTAGCGTCTCAAATACAAATGTCAGAAATGTAAATGTTACGCCATTCTAAAGTCAAAGGATTACTTCAGGTCAAGTTTGAGTTTCATAATGATAACGCAAAATTGATAGCAGACATTTTTTAAAAAACCGTAGCGATGTGCAAAGTAACAAATTTTTTTGTCTTACAAAACTTGCACTTAGTGGTACTTACGCCCGGCTCAAAATATTGAGATTTACAAAACACATACGTCATTCTACTGAGATCATTATTGACAAGTTTCATTTATATTCGTTAATATCTTCTACTTCAAATAAATACATCTTTCTTGTCGCGCGTGAAATGCGAACGGATACATACATACATACATACATACATACATACATAAATCTGGGGCAAACTTATAAGGCCGCTGTCGCGCCCTAAAAAGCGCTCACTACAGTTGCTTGCGGACCGTGGAGAAGTGCACATCTGTCATTTCAGTGTGGTGGAACCATAGCCAGTCGTTGTGGGACGTCTCCATGTAATGTTAACAGGTAAGTGCGGCTTCCCTAACATGTTCTCCGGCTTTCCCCACATTCCCCCTTTCTTCCTATCGTCTACCGCCCGGCGAGATAATAGTTTTGTGTTTCCGTGCTAAACAGTTACCAAAGATGAAACGACCATGTCAAAACAAAAGTTTTAGATTAACGTGGTTCTTTCCCGACCTTCATGCTGACAGTTTTTGCGAGTAGCTCGTAAACTAACCGCAGGCTAAACACAAAACAAGATTCAAGACGAAAGGTGGATGTTGATAAGACCAGACGCTCTATACAACAATATCTTGTGGGAAGCAAATGCATACTTTGAGTGTCAGGCCAGGTACTATTATAAATCCATGGTCAGGCTCACCGAACTCATGTTGTGACAACAAAATAAGTCTACTTGTGTTAATTCTCATGGTTTTACATAGTTACCACCAATCAGAATTATTTCTGATGCAGATTTGAACAACTTTGCCAGAGTATCGACACATTTGTGCAACCTAACCTATTAGTAAGCTGGTGCAAAGTCAGACCACCATTAGTAAAGGCTTTACAGGAATTATTGGTGTGGTGAGTGTGGGGAGGGACAGTCTTTCAAGGCTGTCAAACGTTCTTCATGCAAGTTGGTTCGCTTGTGCATGCGTGTGTACTGTGTATGTTGGGCATAACACCCGGTTTAGAGGGTCTGTACCAATGTAAAATATGTACCACGAGAGCACAGTACTAATGTACCGCTCTAGCAGGAAACAGTTCATTACTTTGATACCAAACAGTCTATATATACATTATACATTAATGGTATTACCAGTCGTACATATAAGGAACCGGCCCCAACACCAAAATGTAAAAATGTAAGAGCAAATATAATATATATTTTGTATTAAATTAATTTTGTATTTATAAAAGCGACCCTGAAAAAATCAGCTTTCTCCTAATTTTGTCCGGGTTAAAACCTAAAATTCCTCCTCTATCAGATGATGATGACATTGGGACTTACGTTACATATTTTGCCAACAATGCTAATCGAGACGATGAGTGAGTGATCATAAAGATGTAAATAAGTCACCTGACATCCATGCTCAAGCCAGGATTTGAATCTGGAATACCTACTTTTCACGCTCATATTTCAGAGATTTGAGGAAACACGTCAAAGTGTGTACGTAGACCAGCGTGCTTATTCTGGTGAAATTTCTATTGAACTGAGCGAAAGGCTTTTTAGATGTGGGGGTCAATATTAGATATTAATAAGATATCAATATTTGAGTTTATTTAAATAAAATATTTTAACTGTTACTATAAATCAGTTGTGCACAGGCCAAGCTTACTGATGTTAGTGATTACTGATTAGGCTATATATATTAGTTTATTCAGTGGTTGGGATTCAGTGATAACTCACAAAGATGATATATTTTGTATACTACTGCGTCAATTAAAGGCTAGCGCAACTATAAATACTCGTATTTACAAGATAAGAGCGGGCTATACTTTTAATTCCAACAGGATACAATTTAGTTTTAGTTCTAGATATATTATCAAACCCATTCCATTCCATATCTCCAGATTTCTTTTTAGCGTGATTTGTCAACAATCCATGAAATGTTTGTGAGGCTACTAAATACTGGCTTTAATTCATCACTTTCTTTCATCACTGACTTTTTTTAGGTCTAGTGATTAAATTGTACTAATGACAATATAATACTTACATCTGTAGGCTACTCTCAACAATGCTGTCCGTGTTGTCAGCCGCGACCTCTAAAACGCTGCGTAAACAATATTCCATTCAGTTCTAAGAGCAGCGAAATGCGTTTTGGTGGGTACCGCTAACCATGATGCTAGCGACGTTGCTAGGCAACGAAGTCGGTCGAGATCCCAATACCCGGCACCTCCACCACTTAACACATTAACACTCGTTCGTCGTCGTCGTTGTCGTCGTTTTCGTTGTCTTTATAGTTGTCGTTGTTGTCGAGCATGGGTTTCAATCACAGGCCAGAGCCCTCGGTACTCTTACTATGGGTTTGTTGCGGAGCAGTTTCAGCGGAAAATGACACGTGCCAAAGTTTGTAACTAAATAGGCGTCCAATATGATAACTGTACACACATGTCAGAATTAGAAACAGAATTGTGATTGAAAGTATTATGCCGAGACATACGACCAACACCTGCTCTAAGTCAAATGCACCGATCCTTTATGCAATGATAAAATGCAGGTAGATCCTGTTTATTATTTTTATGACATTTAAAAAATCTTCCATTAGTCATCAAGGAAGGAAAACCACCTGACTTGAACGTACTCCTCTCTAGTTTTTTCGGATTTTTCCTCAGGGTTCATAATGATACAGAGGGTTGCCAAGTTGGCAAATTAACAACTAACGATTTACAACGCTTCCCACCGAATTAGTTAATGCCCATTTAAATAAAATCCAGTAATGAAACTTGAGCTTTCACTCATCATCCAAGGGGATGTGCGCCTCCACGTTGGAATATGGCAGAATCTAGGGTTGGGTGTGAAACAATATTGTATAAGCGATGTTATGTAGTGAGATGTGAATTGCAATCTAATCTAATGTAAGTAAGTTAAATGTTAAATGTAAGTCAGTGATGTTGAAATTTCTTTAAATATGTGTTGGTCATACTTTAGGTACTAACATATACTCATGATACAATTAAATTATCGTTTTTTATTTTAATTATATTAAATTATGAAGTGTTAATGATTGAATCCAATAAATGCAAATCTAATTTACATGTTGTCTACCCAGGCAATTTCAACATATGACGTTTTACTAACATAATAAAATGTGTAGTCTTGTCGAAACAAAGGCATCAAGTCAGCGTAAAAATTAATATTTGTAATGATTAAGTAAATAAGTTTTACATAAAAGATTATTGAAATAACAAAGTTCGACCTTATTCCTTATTCTGTTTATTTCCCTTTTTCCTTATTTTCCTGCTTGCTTGTACGTAAAAGCCTACATGTATATCCAAGCAACCGATTGGTTCCTCATATGAGGCATCATGGGAGGTCTCCTTTACCTCCTACTCCTCCTCCTCCTCCTCCTCCTCCTCCTCCTCCTTCTTCTTCGTCTTCTTCTAATATAGCAAGGATTTTACGCAAGTCACTTCTAAATTGATTTAGCGTGGGGGGCGCCTGAATAGCGCCGAATCGATCGTGTGAACTGCACTTTCAAGTATAATCCTAACCCAAAAAAGTAGACCTTATAACCTGGACCAACGCCGAATCTTTTTCGACGTAGATCCGACGGAAAAACGCCAAATCTCTTTGACGTAAATCCACCGGAACAACGCCGAACCTAACCTAACCCGTGTGTGGCACGGACAATGATTCGGCGTTGTTCCAGTGGATTTACGTCGAAAAAGATTCGACGATGTTCCGGCGGATTTACGCCGAAAAAGATTCGGCGTTGTTCCGGTGGATTTACGTCGAAAAAGATTCGGCGTTGTTCCAGGTTATAAGGTCTACGTTTTTGGGTTAGGATTATGCTTGAAAGTGCAGTATACACGATAGATTCGGCGTTGTTCCATTCGGCGTTATTCAGCGTCCCCCCCAGCCCGAGAGAGTATTTCTAAAATGTTCGAAGCATATCTATTGATTGCACTTTGTAAGTGTTGATGTGTTGTGTGTGTTGGTGTGTGTTAAGTAAGTAGCACGAACATTAATTTATCGGTTCTGTTATTTACCGCTGCACACCTAAAATGTACATACGTGTGAAATATGAGTGGGACAAGATTAAAGCCGAACAATTGCCAATAAACCCAATCAATTAGTGTAACATGCCATAGACCCTCGTGGACGTGTCTGGACAGAAGCCATTGTACCATGTCTGGGGGCTACAGAACTGGTCTCGAGGTGTTCGATAGCCCATTGTCTGACCACGCAGCACTACTGGTGCACTGCTGGGTGACGCAATGCAGTGCGCCCCGCGTCTCCCGCAGTCTTTAAGCAGTGCACCCATTGTCTGACCACGCAGTCTTGAAGCAGCGCACCCATTGTTCGACCACGCAGCACTACTAGTGCACACACAAACCTTACAAATTAAAACTCATTTAGCGAAAACTCCTTTTAAATCATCAATAAGATCCAAACAATCGCTGAAAAATGGCACAAATTGTCTCTAGCTAGACGCAAACCCCTCGCGTTAGTTTACAATAATGTGTAATCTCAGTCGTAAGTCTGTCCGCTCATAGTAGAAACGAAACGTTTGGAGCGAATGACAAATATGCAATAGGGTTGGGCCAACAGGTAGCGCGCAGCGCTGTTATTTCCTTGCAGTTTTTTTCTTTCAAAGGGTGATATTCTTTCGACTTCGGTTATCATAAAATTGGCAACCGTGTTTTTCTTGGTTTACAAGCCGATTATAATGGTTCAATACACAAACATGGGCCATTAGCTCTAAACGTTTCGTTTTTACTATGAGCGGACAGACTTTACATGGATCCAACTATATGCACGGACCTCTATATACCGTGCACTATATATACGGTAATACCATACAAAATCAATACGTACGTGCAATACAATCCTTCTTCATCGGCAGCATTATGTAATGAACGATGAACATTTTATTGTTTTGTTCAATGTAAAAAATTTAACAAGAGATAACAGGACTGGAGAATAGCATAGCTAAGATAGCAATCGTGTTCTGAAGCCGCCGCAACAAGTTGCGTGTTATGTAACGAAGCATTGGGTTCACAGCATGTCAGATAGGAGGGGCTTCACTTGCATAGCTATTAGCTAATAATAACAATTCCTGCAATGAGCAGGTACTTTCATACTGATGCTAGATTGTAATACTGAACATGTTATCATCGTCACCGTTATTAAGGTTTGTTGTTCTAGCGTTTACTCTGCCATTGTAATTGTATTAATAAAGTAAATTGCGCTTTGCTGTTATAGTTCTTGAATACGCAGCATATATTATTATATGTATGACTCAGGGGTATTTTGGACCTTCGCCCTATTACTGATACATATTTTTAGCATATCTAATTAAAGCATCACAAACGATATGGCTGGAAATCATAGTCCCACCCCTAGGGGCGCCAGATATCGCCATGGATTGGTTTTCTATCTGGGATATAACATGCATGAAATTGTAAACTGGCAACAACGGGCGCCCCTAGGGGTAGGGGACGACTATGAATGCGGATATCGTGATCTCAGAAGAAATCTGTGTGTGATTGTGCACATATTTTTAATTATTAACTTGTATTAACTATTACACTGTTATTATATCCGTCAATGCTATTGTACCGCGAAAGCTCCACGACAGTATTAAAGAAACTGACCTCCTACCGAACATGTACATAGGGATGTAAAAAGAAATAACAGTATTAAATTTAGAAGAATGATGACATTCTCCATCCTGATGGCGGTTTTCGTGGTTTTTCAGCCATACGAAGAGTAAATACTAGGATGGTTATGCAACAAATCGGCTTCGACGTACATACAAATTGAATATCATCTACAGTTTGGTTTGGAGAAAGAAATATGAACAATGATATAAGATATAGCTATTGAATTAGTTTTAATTAGAGTTAATTAAGGTTTTCACATAGAAATCCTTGACACTTGTGTCCATATACAACATGTCTCAACACGTTTTGACCGAATATGCGTTTAACACTATAATAATTGAACATTAGAGTAGATATTTAATATTGTTTAGTAAGTTGGTTAATTTAAGTTACGCCATGGGTTAAGGTTTAATAATAAACACTTTACTGATGATTTAATAAATGCGCATTGATTGATGTACTTCATAATGCATGAGAGTAATGTAGATAAAGTTGAACACAATGCGGGCGGCTTAGTCACTGAATGAAACCCGTTCTAGCATATTCTAGTTTATAACCGTTTCAAAACGTATTCAACCGTTCAAGAAATGCCAATAAATAGTATCTGAGCATACAGTACGTCATTTAAACAACAATTAGTGTCAATTGTATTATTTATTCGCAATTAGTTAAAGAGTTACCCCCCACCCCATTACCCCATTAACCCCATTTTAGGTGTGCCTTGATTCACTGTCAAACAGTTTGGATTCTTTAAATTCCACTAAACGATTCTCAATTTTGAAGCTTACTATTACAATATATGTTTAAAAGTAATTATTGAACATTTAAAACACAATGTAGGTCTCTAATAAACTCCTTGAAGTAAGCTTATGAATAAAACATCTTAAATTGAAAATCATTATTATGATTGGTGGATTAGTGAGATGAACACTGACGTAATACCCTGTTTTTCCCGCTATATAGAAATGCAAATTTTCGAAGTGGATTTTACAAAATATGAAAACATGCTCTTGGACAAAAAGAAAAAAGATTTTAAAACTTATAATGATGTCTTAATGCTAAAAAAAAAATACAAAACAATTTCAGAAATCTTTGCTATTGTATGAATTGAAAACGAACAGAGAAAAAATATTAAACAATAATTATTACTTTGATTTTTTTGTTTTCAATACATCTCTTCACAAAGACGTTATGGGTAATAAATGAGGATAAACGCGTAGTCATAATGTTGGAACATAGGAAATACGTAGGCTACTGGCGTCCACACTAAAGTGATATTATTCTAAAATATAAAAGAATGAAACAGGCTATGGAATTGTTCCTGCAGAAGATGTTCATTCGTTTTGAGTCCAACTTAACAATCATGTTGCAAATTAAATGTTAGTAATATTGATTCTAATCTTACCACCGTACACCTGTATACAATTATGTGAAAGAAAAAATCTTTGAATCTTTGAATCTTTCTCTGGATAACAAAGCTATGCTATTTCCATAGTTACGACAACTTGAGTCAAACTACCATCTACTCTAATATTGGTGGCCACATTGGTGGCCACAATGGCATGTGATTGGTAGTTCATTGTTTCTATGTTTCAGCTGGCGTTTGATGCAAATTCAACTGTTCTCTAACTTTGGTTTGCTATTATTACTTCAAATCAACATAAACCAACTATTTTGTCTCGATTACTCTTTTAAACGTTTACAAAAGCAAACAATAATCATTTTCGTACACTTTATCGGGGGATATGCGTGTTCAAACTTGTCATATTTCCCCGTACACAATATTATTTGTTTTCTATTGACAGCTAAATGAAAGTTGAAAATAGTACTATAGGGGGCCTCCAATATGGCCGATGTGACATCACGTGAATACTCCCTATAGATGATTTCCAAAATTGATCTAGCTAGAGTGCCGTGATACGCTCTATCTAAGAGCCGGTTCATATAAATGACTATTGATTATTGACTTTTGATTAAGCGAATTGAACCATAGGAGATATACGTGCTGAAGTTCACACAACTTTACTTTTGACTTTTGGCTATTGACTATTGACTAACGAATTGAAAATATCTCAACTCCTTGGTTAGCGCGCAGAACTCTCATTTCTTGTTGGGCGGATTTCTTCACTGGACGAAAGATGCAGGTATAAATAGAATGTAGTAGCCAATCGTTAGTCGATTTGAAATCGGTTACATAGCTCAAATCGCGATAATCATAGGATTTAATTTCATCCCCGAAATCGCGATTGTTCTGTGGAACGTTCGTTATCGGTCAGAATTTTAAATTTGACAAAAAATCGACGAATACTGGTGCAAACTGTAAAGCGATGCGCTCTCTACTGCTAAGTACACATAAGTAAAACGAAGGTATTATTGTGAATTTGAGAAGTAAAACCACATTTTAATTATGTATTTATTCCATCTTGATTGAAACCATAACAGTGTTTAGCTGATAAATTCCAAATGTATTGATCAACTGGTTTTCAGTATGACAGTTGAGTTTCAACTCCGACCTAGACACCGGACTTGAGCTTAATCCATGCGCGCAGATCGGGCACGCGAGCGTAGACGCCAGGGTAGTTGGCTTGGGCACATCCGTAACCCCATGAGGTGACACCCACTAGCTGCATCACACCGCCCAGTGTCGCAACCATCGGACCACCAGAGTCTCCCTGGAAGTGGAGTACGAAGATAAGAACATCGGAATTCAATAATAAAATTGGGATTCATTTTTTTCGCATGGTAGCTTTTCATTGAATTTAAATAATATATATATATATATATATATATATATATATATATATATATATATAATTAGTTCGTAGGTAGTATTAGAACGTATATTAGTATAAATGTATATACATATATATATATATATATATATATATATATATATATATATATATATATATATATATATATATATATATATAAATGTGAAATGGCTATTTTTGGGTCAAGACCGTGTGAGGAAACAAAATTGATTATTGAATTATGTTATATTTATAACGTTTTTTCGGAATTTCACCAAAAATTTACAAATATATTTATATATATGTTTTTTTTACTAAAAAATTGTTATGGTATTTAACAAATCTTCCGCCGTGAAAGCCCATTCAATTATATATAAACCGTTATACGGACATGTATATGAGTTATATCTTAGAGCAATACTGTAAATGCTGAATGGCTCTTCGCTTGATCTTACCTGGCATGCGTCCTTTCCTCCTAATAGGTATCCAGCACAGATCATCCTAGGGGTGATTATACTGAGCCCATAGGAGAGCTGGCATGCAGCTTGAGCAACGATAGGGACCGAGACTGCCATGAGTTGAGTGGGCAGAGTTGTAGCACCAGACTGTAAGCACACACATGGGTTATTTAGCACGTATACTCCAAACGTCTTGTGTGCGGGACTTCCATCAATTGAACACAACGTAAAAATATGATATTCACTTACATTTCTACCATACAAGCTGATATATTCATGACTATCCTATTTTAGCACATTGTTCCTCTCCCATTAAGGAATATCAAACAGTAATTGTGTTTTTTTATTTTTAAAATATATGTGTGGATAACGTTTGCTTTGTTAGTTTTTTCATTTTATATCTTAATTGAGAAACGGATATGTAAAATTTTCCCGAAACGCTCAGCTAAATGAATCTTACTTGCAACTGAAATGGATTGACACGCACCGTCGCACACACATGTATATATGGACTGTTGCCTCCGGGATATTCCGCCGCTTATGTGAGTATACTGGTGCAGACCAAAGTCTGTCACCCATTGCTCGACCTTTCGCCAGAATTCCATCTGGCATGATCATGAGTCCATATCACGTCCTTATCATTCAAGATCCCCTAACGTTGAATGAGAAGGACTTGATAGGGATTCGTGATCGTGCCAGATGCAATTCTGGCGAAACGTCGAGCAATGGGTGACAGACTATCGGTCTGCACCAGTATACTCACACAAGCGGCGGAATATCCCGGAGGCAACAAATCTAACATACGTCCGCGAAAACATAAGAAACAACATTTATAAATGGTGAAATCCATAAATTAAGAAACCCAACCACGACTGGGAATCGAACCCCGGTCTCCCACTTGCCGGGTGAGCGCTTTGACTTCTAGACCACCGGGACCGGAATGTCTGGATATAATGCATTATGACATCTATGTGGCGGTGGACCTACATATATATATATATGACAAGGAAACTTTTTTAGTTTTTACGGATGAAACCAATCATTAACGTTTATTTTTTTTAAATCACTTCGGTCGGAACATTGAATTTTGAGCAAATAAACCAAAAGGTTATGTTCTATTACTAAAAGTGTTCCCTTATAACACATTTTGTAACCAAACAAATATAAAAAATCGTATATTTATTTATATACATGTGAAGATGTCGTCTTTGCGGTGTTAACACTTCTTGTATGAGGATTTGATCTATGAAGAATTTAGATTCTACACGTTTCAAAAGGTACTTTGCTACAATCTTCGACAAGGTTAACAATTCGATTGCTACCGCAAAGACGACATCTTCATCAAATAATATCAAAATCGTTATTTATAACTGTTTATAATATGCACAGGGACGGAAATGCATTAAGAGTGAAAGCACACGATTGAACAGTACGTTATGTTCCTATTTAAGCCCGGTTTTTCAATGGGTTAACGAGACCGTTAGTTGATGGTCCGTAATCTGTAAACCAACAAACCCTATGCAGATAACGGACCGTCAGCTAACGGCCCCGTCAATGACCGATTTAAAAACCAGGACTTAAAAGTGATGTCACTCTTTGAACGAAATATGCTATAAAGTTTCGTGCACAAAACATAATACTGTAATATCATTTCTGGGAACCTGCATTGTGACGTCCAATATAGGGTTATTTTAAACAACGGATACTTATATTATGTTTAACAATCTTATAAATTGGTGTTTTTAATTATTCCAAACGTTTCGAGAATTGAACGAGGTTCGAGAGCAGACGAGTGGTAGACAAATAGCGACACTAGTAGATGTTTGGTTTGTTAGATTGGAATGACGACATATGCAGGGATACGGGATGTGTGGCGGACCGTCAACAAGGTTAACATTCAAGGTCAACAACGTTGGTACTCACCGATAATGTTCCCCAACCGCTGACGCTAGACAAAAGTCCAGGGATCATAAGCGCACCCTGGGCGGGTAGAGCGATGTTCTTGATTGTGGTACTGTACACGAAGGGGGTTTTTACCTACAAGAGAGGGAGAGCAGCATAAGCATTGTGAGATTGTATGATGTTAATGATGTATATGTATAACAGAGTGAAAGTATTAAAAGCTCGACCACACCTTGAGAAGTGCTATGTCGTAGTCCCGGGTGCTGCTCGAGTAACTTGTGTGGATGATCTTCTGTATTACTTGGTGGATGGTCCCTCCAACGGTCCTGTCTGCAGTGCCTGCCCTCAGAGTCATGGATGTTACTACACTACCAGAACAGTGGGCTGCAGTAACAGCCCAGAGAGTGCTGATGATTGAAGCCCCGCAGATGTGGGTGCCGCTGATTCGCATCGACAACTATAGGCACAAGTTTCTCGTAAGGTTATTGGCAAAATGTTATATTATTATAGGTGGTATTGACTAAGCAATCAGATTCTACATCAGGGGGGTGAGTCTCAACTTGCACGTGGAAACGAAACTTTCGACAGGCTGGAATCTTTTCTTGACCAATCGGAACCTTGTGGCGCGTTTTAAGTATTTCCACAGTCTGCTAGCAGTGAATCAAGGTCTACTTGATCTCCGCCTGGCGGAGGCTCGTCGAACTCCCAACTTAGGTCATCGCAGTCCGTTCCACAATGTTAAAAATCACATGTTATTCAAATGGGAGAAACGTGAAAGAAAACAAATGAAGTGATCTGTCAAATAGAATTACCTCCTAAAAAGGAAAAAATCATCATATTTTATAATCTTGAATCATTGTAATCTATCAAAATGTCTCTTTTACGTGTTTTAAGTATAGTGTTACATGATCTACAACGGATATTTAATTATTATAACAGTTTTTTTAGTGGGATACAACATGGCGATTTTGGTTCCCTTGCGACGACCTAACTTGGGAGTTCGACGAGCCTCCGCTAGGCGGAGATCAAGTAGACCTTGCAGTGAATCAGTGAATCATCCAGGTGGCGGTAGGTATTGTTGTTAAAGCAGTATCATTTGTTCTGCTAAACATGTCAAACGGGCACGAAGTCAACAATAAGTAAGCTTATACTTTATTACAACACATTATATTAGGTTCTATACATTATATAGGCTAGGCTGTAGTACTACGCTACTAATGTAGGCCTATTAATGTAGGCCTAGGCTTATTGTAGCCTAGAAATTGCCTAGACTAAAAAAGTTGGGCCTAGACCTAGGCTAGGTCTACACCACGTGATGAATTGACGTCACTTTCGTCCGTAGGATGTAATTCCGACAGACAAATTGCAGATGGAATTACTTTCCACAGTCGAAAGTGACGTCAGAAGATCACGTGGTGTAGTCCTAGCCTAGGTCTAGGCCCAACTCTTTTAATCTAGGCGATTACTAGGCTACAATAAGCCTAGGCTTACATTAATAAGGCCTACATTAGTAACGTAGTACTACAGCCTAGCTTATATAATGTGTAGAATCTAATATAATGTGTTGTAATAAAGTATTAGCTTACTTATTGTTGACTTCGTGCCCGTTTGACATGTTTAGCAGAACAAATGATACTGCTTTAACAACAATACCTACCGCCACCTGGATGATTCACTGATTCACTGCTAGCAGACTGTGGAAAATACTTAAAACGCGCCACAAGGTTCTGATTGATCAAGAAAAGATTCCAGCCTGTCGAAAGTTTCGTTTCCGCGTGGAAGTCGAGACTCACCCCCCAGTACAGATTCTCACAAGAAGTTCCATTGATCATTAGTTTGAGTTGTATAACGAATCAGTGATTGGCAGGTATATGAATGTGAAGAATAACATCTTAAAAGTAAAACATTAATGTTTCGATATATGTCCAAGATAATTTGCATGAGTGTATTTATTTATTTATTGAAGAGAGTGAATTTGAAGAGGACATGACAGGCTTGGCAAGCCGGTGTTAGGAGCTCTTGAAGTGCCCTCGAATCCTGGTGGCTATAGCCACCCCCTGACCTAACTTAAGTTGGAAACAGGAGCCAGATATATATATATTTATTTATTTATTTATTGACTAATACTCTTGTGTAATGATTAATTGATTAATAAAAGTAATTGGATACTGATATTTAACATATTTTTTCGGTGGGAGTTATTATAGTATTTCTCAGGGAAATGTGAGTCTCGCCTATTAAAACTGCGCGATACCAGAGGCCTAATAAAATGGAGGAACTTTACATATTATTAAAGAAGTGGTTACAAACCCATATTTAGTTTCAAAAAAAAATAAAAACTGTCTTGATAAAAGCTTAAAAATTGCAATTATTGCGGTTGTCATTTTAGAAAACAATTAAATTGTAATAACTCACCTTTTGGCTTCCAAAATAACAACCTATAGTTATTTAATTTTTACGTAATAAAACGTTGTTTGGTATAACCACATTTTCAATGTTATGTAGCGTTCTCAAGAGAGTTCACAATCTCTTTAATTTTGCGCGGTTTTAATATTGAGACTACCCATCCCCGTTTAGTTTATAAGAGTTGTGTCAGTTCCTGTAGGGTTGTTGTTATTTCCCAGGGCTTGATAGCGTCTATTCAGAGCACAAGCTTACTAACAGCTGTCGCTTAGCTGCAAGAAGCTTCATAGATCGCGGTGACGTCACAGACCAATGAACAGTAACGTCGGAAACATTTACCCTGCTCGCAACCAAATCTCCAACTGAAGAAATAACTTCCAGGGCCCGGATTCACAAAAAGTCTTAACTTAGGCATGGCCTTAGTCGAACAGTATCGTATGTGCTATTTTACATCCATGGTAGTCCTAGTACACAGAGCTAATTTCGTGCAGATCACAGTGAACTTGAAATATTGCAAGGCGGTGTTTTCAAGTTAAGTGTTGAAGTTGAAGCTGAAATTGAAGTTTTTTTATTTAAACATTAAAAGCTACAATACAACACAATTTACAATATGGTTGGCTCCTAATGAGTGAATTTTTACTCGCAAGCAAGGAGCCTTCATTTAATATAAAATTGCTGTTTTGTTTCCTAATACCTCCACATTCTAAAAACATACAAATGTGCCTTTCAAGGTAAGTAAACGACATCTATTTATGTTCACACTTCAAATTCATAGACGTATTGCCACCATCTTTGAAGAAAAATTTAACCAAATAAGACTGGGATTAACTTTGATCTCAAGTGTTTGTTATTTACTAGGAAAACGCTATGTTTGACGCGTTGATAAGCGAGCGCGTCAATATCTACGAACTTTCTGGCGAAAAGTTTTCAATGCTAATACGAACAACAATTAACAACAATTCAAGAATGCGCATTGCAAAAATTGTTCTTATTTCCATGGCTATTATGCTTTCCGACATTGTTGTATGCAGTGCAATATGCGATGCTAAGAATTTTCATGGTCATGTTTTCAACACGGTCCGCCACCGTTACTAACACTTATTGACAGCAATAGAAATGTAATTTCATCCTCTAATACGTATCGGATCGCGTTTACATTAGTATATTCGTGACTGGACAAAAATTTACTATAAGATAGTCACCTCACATTTTGCTGTTACTGTGTTTCAGAAAAATATTTTCGAGTAACTTTTGTGTAACTTTGCCAATATTTATCAGATCGCCATTACATTAACATATACGTGACCGGAAAAATCTGTAGAAAAATCTGGCTATCTCACATTTTGCCGCCATTTTGTTTCAGAAAAATATTTTGCAGTAACTATGGTGTAACTTTGTAACTTTTCGAACGATTTTGCCTTAAAACTATACACCTTCAATCCACATCGAGGCTTGTGGATGGTCCAAATTTCAAGTTGATCGGACTTTCCGTTCGACCGCTATCGACGGACATAAAAAAAAAAAAACAAACAAACAAACAAACAAACAAACAAACAAACAAACAAACAAACAAACAAACAAACAAACAAAAAAACAGAACGAAGTGCCATAAGAGTCTCGTGGAAACGCTCGCTTCGCTCGCTTAACAACAATACTTTGTGTGAAATGATGACTCACCTGGTACGGGTAACCCGTGATGGCAACGGCCACACCGCCGACGATTCTAGTATCCACAAGTGGAACATCTGAAAATAATTTCTTCACATAGATTCAAACGTTGAAGAACTCATTTAAATCGATTTATCTTTAGAGCAACGTAAGATTAAAAATTCGAGGGCAAACCAAAATCCAAAACAGAAGAAATATTTAGTCTTCAATGTTTACAGAATGTGGTTCAGTTCCTTAATAACAAGGAAGGATACCTCTATGTCAAAAACCGCACAAAATTTTTATTTATAAATTATATCACAAGAATGGGCTTCAAAATCAAAAATCTGAATCAACAGCGCACTGTGGTTTTGTAAGCCCGTCATACTGAATGCTCTAAGTTGTGCCTTACATTGTAATCAGTATGTTTTGTATATATAATTAATTTTATTACTAATTATCGAATTAATAATCAAAACAATTACGCTTATGGTTATGTTTCATTTAGTCTGTAGGGCTTACCAAAACACAGTGGGTTGTTGATTTATATTTTCGAATTATTTTTGGAATCTTAAGATATAATTATTAATTATAGATAATGAAACTTTTCTGCGGTTATTGACGTAGACAGTAGCCTTCACTTTTAAACATGGTCAAACGCTAACCAATGATAAAGTTTGTATTGTGAATATAAGTTGCATTTAAAATTGAACAAAAATCCTATTATTCATTTTTTTATTAATTTCAAAATGAATATTTTAACGTATTATACTATAAAATGCACACAAAAATACGCCCATAAACTAATTGAACGAATGAATAAATGAACACAGCAACACCCTACGGGCTCTAAATAGATGTTCGCGGGCCTCGTTGGCCACGCGCACACGTCACTTGTGTGTATGCACACGTCACACGTCACGTGTGTGTATGCACACGTCACACGTCACGTGTGTGTATGCACACGTCACGTCACGTGTGACTATGCACACGTCACACGTCACGTGTGTGTATGCACACGTCACGTCAAGTGTGACTATGCACACGTCACACGTCACGTGTGTGTATGCACACGTCACGTCACGTGTGACTATGCACACGTCACACGCCACGTGTGTGTATGCACACGTCACACGTCACGTGTGTGTATGCACACGTCACACGTCACGTGTGTGTATGCACACGTCACACGTCACGTGTGACTATGCACACGTCACACGTCACGTCACGTGTATGCACACATCACATGTCACCTCACGACGACATATTTCTTTAAGGGAAATCTAAGTTTAAATTAACGTATTATTAATATACGCTATGGCTATGGAACCCCAACACCTATTCAAATATGTTTTGTTCATATTCACATAAATAATAATATGTAAGTAACAAATTCATAATTAATAGCGATTATAGGCGTGATGCAGTAATCAAACATTGGTTTAACAGGAACTATATTTGCGTACAGTCTTACTTTCTGACATTGCAACATTATGAAATAATTAAGTTTTAAGTTCAAGTCCAAGGTCAGGTCTTGTTCCATATAAATGCAATACAATACGTCTCCACCACGTAAAGGACTTGTGAGGAATGAAGATATATACTTGAAATTGATTGGACATGGAGCTAATATCAACATGAGTAGCATTGATACAATATGTTGGTGCTTGTGCGATACAATAAAATATGAGTATTCATAGTTCCTACGTGACGTCACAGCGGCCATGATTGCGACACAATTGATGAGGACCAATCGAAGGTCATAAGAGAATATTATTATACTTTTGTAAATAAGCATAACTTAAAATTGAAAAAGTAGAAATAAGGAATAAAAATATCAGTAATGACCACGCATACCAATTTTATTTAAAGGCTGGTCCACACAGATTTTTAAGACATAATGCATAAGGTTTTAAGACATTGTTTTAAAAACAACAATGAGAACAACGTCTTAAAACTAAAACTTTGTGTGAACGCCAGTATGTGTTACCTATGATCCAACTTTACGACTACGCGTTAAACCTTAAATCGTATGTCTTAAAAATCTGTGTGGACCAGCCCTAAAACACAAGCTGAATTTGAAAAAAATAAAGTTTTCCTTGTTCTATCACAACAGGCTTCAATTGTTTCTCCATGGCAACGTCAAAGTTTGATCACAAATGTGGCCGCACCGCGCAAAGATGTGACGTAGGTGCAACCTATGAATAGACTGATATTCATGCGTAATGCTAGGATTGTTAATTTATAATTGAGGCCAGTATATACTAACTTATATACTATAATATAATAAACTATAATTACCTAATTTAATATATTAAAGTATAACCTACAACTAACGAATGCGATGGTGGGCGATAAATATCAATGTTTTTATTTTTATGACACTTTTTAATACTGTAGTATAATATCTTGAAATATTCATTAAAAAACGAGCTTGTGATATGTTGTTGTAAATTCACAACGGCTTAAATGTTTTCTTATTATGTGTTGTTTTAGTTATCAAGATAGCTCAGGGATTATTAACAAAGCATCCGACAAGATCCTCGTGAAGGATTAGATACCGGCTGCACTTTACCTCATAAGTACTTAACAATACAAGATACCAGAATAAGGTGTTGTTCTGCAGATAACAATAGCATGAGCGTCGGTCACCCCCATGACCAAGCACAGCAACCATTAGAACATAGAACACATGTCCAAAAAGATAAAGCGTTTGATACCTTTTGATTGAGCCTAACTCAGCAATTTATGGAGCGATTTCAACGACTTTTGGACCAGGAGAGTCGGTGTTAACACGTTAGGAAGCCAAGAGCGAACTAGGAATGTGAACAAGCTCAACGTGGCCGCATGTGGACCGATTCCGACAAATTTTCTACCGGCAGAGACGGCATAATATAGTGACAGCGTAAAATAGTGCCGCGTAGGGGCCAAGGCCGCGATGCGGTCTTGTATTCATTATACTTACATTGAGTTACACCGTTTGCGGCTGTTGTAGTATTAGTTGTAGTCGGCTTAGTAGTAGTAGTAGTTGTTCTTGTGGTCGTCGGCTTAGTAGTAGCGGCGTTGGCCCCCAGCACAGCCACGAGCAGCAGACATATTCTCATCAAGTAACCCATGGGAGACTTCAGGTAGAAGGGTGTTTGAGTTTGAGCGATGGGTGAATGGTACTTTCTGTACCGGACCCCCACGCTTTTATACGATTTTCCAGCAACGTGAAACATACCCTGCGTGTTTAGTGTCAGCGTTAGTGAAAAGCAGAGATGGGTGTGGGCACGTGGTATATACATGTTTTTGTTTTTGCAATAACTCCATGATGTCCTTCGCAATTTGACTAATAAAAACGCGTTCAATATATCTGTGATAAATTACAGGAAGTTGAGATAAACTGTACAAGGTTGTTCTAATAATTTTGCGTCAGATTCGGGTTGTAAAACAGGGTAAAATGGGACATATAGATCATCCGTTGTGATAAGGGGATTTCAATACATCTGGGTGTTAAACCTTGACAATATCATTCACGAACTGACTCCAGCACAAAGTCAAGTTACTTCCCTTATATTGTCACTCGTCGTCTATCTAGGTAATTACATAAATCATTGAACGGAAGTTACACAAATTTCGTCGTCGTAAAACACACTTTTCTTTGGAATCCGTGTTAATAAACTGTGAAGGTGACATCCAATGTGACCCTTAGCAAAGTTTATTGCGACGGGCATCGCTATCGAGCAGAGAATTCTATGGAAATGTTCGTTACCTTACACACTACACATCACTGAAGGGCTGTAAATGAACAATCACATGGTTAATGTTGATTTTTAATAAATTTATGGACATAGGATGTTACCTGACATTATATGGCTTCCGGGGAAATTTCTTTTTGTCGGATGTAAGACTTTTTCTAAATTTTTCCCACGGAGCAAAATATGAAGGCCATGTATTTCTTAAATATATTACTAAAATCCTTTGAGAATAGCAGTATAGGCAAGATTCCCTAAACCCGTTCCAAGTTTGGGTAACAGTTTAATTGTTGAATTAATTTGGTTATTTTCGACCAATAAATTTAAGAACCCTCCGTTAAAGTGACGTCAACCTACATGTTCAGGCGGAAACACTAGACCCATTGACTCAGTGTGTATCTCAAGCCTGGCCCAACTTAAGAGTTCCCATTATGAGATGAGAATATCAAATGCGGACACATCATTGTATTAAATCAGGCCGGGCATAATTGCTACATATTATACAATTGAGCGGTGGCTGTAAAAGGGCACATAAACCATGTTTGTATTTTAGCTCCCAGATTACACGAAGTCAACTGTAATGCTAAATATAACATTTGATATATTATGATTAGTCGTACGATTCAATATCATATACGAAATCCTTGATTTTCCTGTCAATCGATCGAATACTTCGTCATAAATTCAATTCCGACACGAAATGGCAATTGGTAATATATTTATCTTGTAGCTTATTAGGAATATATTAGCACTTTCGCCGCACTTATCAGATCACCGACTGCAACTCGAGATCAAGGACTGTGCGTGACCTTGGGTTGCAGTTGTACATAAAGTGTACAATCTTTTTCTTTTTATCGATGGCAAATTCACTCGCTTTTGACTTGCCTAAAATCTACTCTCTGGTTACATAAAGCTGCAAGCTCCGTTCTTAGTGAATACCTTGTCCGTTGAATATAAAAATGTAAGGGCAGGTATTACAAACAAAAAAATGGGAAAGGTTATAGCTTATAATGTATATATTATATATAAAAAAGGTAGCAAACAAGCTATTTGGAGTATTGTCAAGATTTTGATTGGTGGTTGCAATGAGAAAACAAGCTATTTTATGATTAAGTAATTATAGAAGGGGCATTGTAATAGGCCTACTGGGTTTAAGTATTATTTAAAAACCTGCGATTTTATCGCGATTTGTCATTAAAAAGTAGAATCTTGATAATTTAATTTTATTTCGATTAATAGTGACGATTTTATTTTGATCTTACAATTATCTATTTTAATTTTTAAACCGTACCGCATCTCTAAAACCATTTATTCCAAAATAACTTCGATAAAGAAGACTCCAAGACTACTGGCCATTGATCTTACCGATCC
This sequence comes from Isoperla grammatica, assembly GCA_945910005.1. Lineage (NCBI taxonomy): Eukaryota > Metazoa > Arthropoda > Insecta > Plecoptera > Perlodidae > Isoperla > Isoperla grammatica. Next base: position 106,102,045 of record OX246737.1, on the reverse strand, counting down.
ACTGTCGTCGGAATACAAGCTGGGCTTTGAACGGTGGGTGGAATAAGTTCACACTGGCATAATATGTACCCTTATTTTTGGAAATTGGTTTAAATGAATCACCATATCTTTCTATAGAGGGACGTACTTACCATAAACGGTACCGCACTAACCAATGACAATGAAAATGCCACAATGACAGTGAAAATGCCACAATGACAGTGAAAATAACAATTGCCCGTCCTAGTTTAGGCAAATTTAGTGATATAAATCACGCATATGTCGTTCTGCAAAGTCATGAAGATAAAACATAGTAAAATATTAACAATGAATAATTAATTTTTGGTGTGACTGCGTAGTAATACCCATAGATGATTTATCTTGATTTATCTAGCTAGGATTTGACCTACTTAGGACAACTACGAGTTAGGCATCTTTGTGAATCCAGACCCTGGTGGGTTGTGTCGATTTCTAGCCAATTGTATTTGCTTACACTTATATATTGTTTTAAGTGATTGTATGGAAGCAAATAATATGCAATCCATATCTGAAAGTCAGTCATTTTGAGTACATGAGCAACGATGTAAGTCGAAATATCAGACTGAATCAATTCAACACAGATACCGGTATGATGTCAATAACAAGTATGGAAACCAATTAGGATTACAAACATTAAAAATGTAATTTCAATCAAATATACTTGATATTGTTAAGATACAAAGGTTTTAATTAAGGTTGCCCATCGACATCGATTAATCGATTAATAATACATGTAGATGCAAATTTCCTACATCGATTTTTTTTTTTCATAAATCGAATCGTTTTTTACACAAAATAATAATAATAAAAACAATCTGTACTCCGCTCGTCGACAATGTTACAACACAACATCAACTTACCAGAAGGTTTTGCGATGAACAAGAAACGATTTTGTTAGTTTTCTTTTTAATTTTTACATTGTTCAAGAAACATTTTTTGCGATGTCGATTATTTCAGGTTTGATGTCGATGTCGAAAAATTTCCGACATCGCGATGGAACATCGATGTTTTGATTTCGATGTCGATGTTGTTATTTAACATCGATGGGCAGCCATAGTTTTAATATACATAAATATATTAGAGAAACGAAGAACTTAACCAATCGCGATTCGAACTATGAACTAGATTCAAACCATTTTATGTTAATCGGTCGCATTCCTAGTTTGAAGAAAAATAATGATGGTCAGTGCTCGAAATTAACGACAGCCCGGCAGCACGAGGCTGCCCAAAACGTACTCGGGCTGCCGCTTGTATATACCCAGGCAGAAAAACGGGCTGCCCTAACTTATATTACCTTGCCTTGTTTGTCTGTACGGAATCTTTGAATCGATATTCCACCTACTTCTAAATGTCCGATCAAGCTGAAATGTTTTACACAGACGTATTCCTAACGACAATACATGAATCAACTGTCATATTTACTAAATTGCCAATTTATTCATCATAATTAATTAATAATTGTTTTATATGGAAATCGATGTTACACCCACTTTCTTACGTCAAATCGAGTTAAAAGTTTTCATACAGACGTATTCTTAACGACAATACACGAATCAATTGTCAAATAACTAAATAATCAATAAGTTCATAGTAATTAATTTATTGATGTTTTATATGGGAATCGATATTTAACCCACTTTTCAACGTCAATTCGAGTTGAATTTTTCCACACAGACGTGTTCTTAATGACAATACACGAATTGATTGTCATATTAACTAAATAATCAATAAATTCATCATTATTTATTAATTAATGTTTTATATGGAAATCGCTATTTCACCAACTTCCCAACATTGAATAGGGAACTTGCATGAATTTTCTACAGCTCTGAAAGTACGTGGAATATATTGTTATTCATCTAAAGACATCACAAACCTAATTTAAAAGTTTTAAAATTAACTCATTATACTTCTATACATGTTCAAAGATTTTGATTATCTGTTTCCCGCACTATTATTTTTAAACGGTATGTGACGTCACATGCCATGAAAATCACTGCTTATATGAATGACTTTGCATATAACCTCCTTGGACTTTGCCACCGCCTCCTAGACGAAACAATCACATTTTCAAGGTCATCAAGCTAACCTTGTCAAAATTTTTACGCAAGCCGTTGTCAAGTCTGCTTTATATGAATAACAACACCCAATATTTACTGATATTCTATGAAAATAGGTTTGGTATTATTGTTTTTATAGTAACTGGGCTTCAAAATTAATTACTACGCTTACTAGACATTAATTCTTTTTTATATTATTTTGGATATGATAATTTCCAAATAAGCGTTATGTTATTTATCTTTCTTTGATTGGTTGATTGCTGATACATGGCAAGTGACGTATGCCCCGTTTTTCCCGCCATAAATATGTGTGAAACTTTCAGCTCGTTTTTATAAATGAAACTTAATTCTATGTCACCGAAATAAAATATTTTTGTATTCAGGACGTTAATCTTAATCTAGTAAAATGCTAAAAAAAAATTATGCATGTTCCCCATTGTGCTGACAGTTTTCACACAGACGTGTTCTTAATGACAAAACATCAATCAATTGTCATATTTACTAAATAATCAATTAAGCCATCATAATTAATGAATTGATGTTTTATATTATGGGAGTCGATAACACACCCACTTTTGAACGTTGAATTGAGCTGAAAGTTGTTCACACAGACGTATTCTTAATGACAATACATGAATCAATTGTCATATTTACTAAAACATCAATTAAACCATCATAATTAATTAATCGATATTCGATAAATATTCGATTGCAAGATACTTTAAGACTAAAAAGTATAAAATAATATTGCATGAAAAATATAATTTTTTTTTAAAACAACGCTTATATTTAAATGCACTTAACAGTAAAAAAAAAATTTCGCCTAACAAATTTGGGCCTCACTCGGAAAATAAAACCGTTGGGCGCTTTCGGTATTGACCAAGTTTTGACATAGATTGCAGTATTCTGCTGTTTATGCAGGGAAAGCGCCCAACGCTTTTATTTTCCGAGTGAGGCAAAAATTTGCTGGGCGAAATGTTTATTTACTTTTTAGTGCATTTAAATATAAGCGTTGTTTTTAAAAAAAAAAAAAATTTTTCATGTAATATTATTTCTAAAATAAATAGTGCCATCTGTTCACACAACATACTGTATTATATTAAAAAATTATCATAGTTTTAAATGTATCAAACCAGTTTTCTTATTCTTATGAGACTAGAACGTGAGAAACATTTCAATTTCAAGACATATTTTTCGTTTTTGTGCTATGCTGTCCGCCGCCCGCCAAGCCTACCGCGCTCGCGGCCGACGAATGCACTCAGGCGGTGACTGGCTAGGGATGCTGGGATGCGATCGCATCCCGGGCCCCTGGGCAAATTCGGGCCCTTTGCCAGTCCGGGCCGCCGGGCTGCCACCAGAAAGTTCCTACGATGTACATACTTCTCTGTATATTGCTAAAAAAAAGTCTTAACCCTACTCTATAAGTATGATTTGAAATTATAATTGAATTTAATGTAATATATTTTATTGTAAATATTCAATGTAATTAATTGAATATAATAAAAATGATTTTGCTACTGGTAGGGTGGCATCTGTTAATCACGCGCTAGTTTCACATTTTAGGCAATAAAATTCAATAAAACCCCAAAAAATGTATTACGCCTTCGGTGTATTTGCCTCCACCGGCTGAGGCTTCGCCCCAGACCCCAGCTGCGCCATGCCATCTCTTGCGGTTAATTAATGTGGTTAATTAAGCGAGCGAAGCGAGCGTCTCCACGAGACTCTTATGGCACTTCGATCTGTTTTTTTGTTTTTTGTTTTGTAAATAAATAAATAAATAAATTCACATTTAGAGTCTACCCACTCAGCAACTAAACTGATTTGCAGTGGGGGACTTTAATTTAAAGCGACTAAAACAACCCTGTAGGCTATGAAAATCATCGACAAGTGAGCGATAACCAATCAAAGATCGATATTTCAAATACGAAACACATGAATCAGTGATTGGACAGTGCGAACACCTGCAAACAAATGTCAGAATCAACAAGGCCGATTCAGAACAACTTTGAATTTATTGAGTGCTTCGTTGCTAGGACGGCTCCAAAGTCACCGTTTACTTATTCCTAAGCCAAGCAGTAATGGAATTGAATCCATATTAGAAGTAAGAAAACTTCTGCCTGAAGCGGGATTTGAACCCGGGACCTCCTGCATTGGAAGCAGGGATGCTAACCATTGGACCAACGAGCCACCTGTCGATAGCGGTCGAACGGAAAGTCCGATCAACTTGAAATTCGCACCATCCACAAGCCTCGATGTGGATTAAAGGTGTATATTTTTAAGGCCAAATCGTTTGAAAAGTTACAAAGTTACACCATAGTTACTGCAAAATATTTTTCTGAAACGAAATGGCGCCAAAATGTGAGATAGCCATATTTTTTTAATTTTTTTGGTCACGAATATGTTCATTGTATGGCGATCTGATCAATATTGGCAAAGTTACACAAAAGTTACTCAAAAATATTTTTTTTTGAAACACAGTAACAGCAAAATGTGAGGTGGTTATCTTTTAGTAAATTTTCGTCCGGTCACGAATATACTAATTTAAACGCGATCGGATACGTATTAGAAGCAGACATTACATTTCTATTGCTCTCAATAACTGTTAGTAACGGTGGCGGACCGCGGCGAAAACATGACAACGAAAATTCTTAGCAACGCACATTGCACTGCATTCAACAATGTCGGGAAGTATAATATCCATGGTAATTAGAAAAATGTTTGCAATGCGCATTCTTGAATTGTTGTTAATTGTTGTGTTTATTAGCTTTGAGAACTTTTCGCCAGAAAGTTCGTAGACATGGACGCGCTCGCTTATCAACGCGTCAAACAGAGCGTTTTCCAAGTTTAAGTCACGCCATGGGTTAAGGCTTAACACTTTACTGATGATTAAATAAATGCGCATTGAATGATGTACTTCATAATGCATGAGAATAATGTAGATAAAGCTGCAACACAATGCGGGCGGCCAAGTCACTGAATGAAACCCGTTCTAGCATATTATAGTTTACACTCGTTACAAAACGTATTCAACCGTTCAAGAAATGCCAATAAATAGTATCTGAGTATACAGTACGTCATTTAAACAACAATAAGTGTCAATTGTATTATTTATTCTCAATTAGTTGAAGAGTTACCCCCCACCCCATTACCCCATTAACCCCATTTTAGGTGTGCCTTGATTCACTGTCAAACAGTTTGGATTCTTTAAATTCCGCTAAACAATTCTCAATTTTGAAGTTTACTATTACAATATGTGTTTAAAAGTAATTAATGAACATTTAAAACACAATGTAGGTCTCTAATAAACTCCTTGAAGTAAGCTCATGAATAAAACACCTTAATTGAAAATCATTATTATGATTGGGGGATCAGCAAGCTGAACACTGACGCCATACCCTGTTTTTCCCGCTGTATTGAAATGCAAATTTTCGAAGTGGATTTTACAAAATATGAAAATATGCTCTTGGACAAAAAGAAAAAAACATTTAAAAACTTATAATGATGTCTTAATGCTTATAAAAATACAAAACAATTTCAGAAATCTTTGCTATTGTATGAATTGAAAACGAACAGAGACAAAATATTAAACTATTATTACTTTGATTTTTTTGTTTTCAATACATCTCTTCACAAAGACGTTATGTGTAATAAATAAGGAATAACGCGTAGTCATAATTTTGGAACATAGGAAATACGTATAGGCTACTGGCGTCCTCACTAAAGTGATATTATTCTAAAATATAAAAGAATGGAACAGGCTATCTGAAGAAATTGTTCCTGCAGAAGATGTTCATTCGTTTTGAGTCCTACTTAAGAATCATGTTGCAGATTAAATATTAGGAAAATTAATTATAATTTTACCACCGTGCCTTTGTATACAATTGTAAAAAAGAAATAAATCTTTGAATCTTTTAATCTTTCCCTAGATAACAAAGTTATGCTATTTTTATAGTTACGACTACTTGAGTCAAACTACCATCTACTCTAATATGTAAGACAACATTCAATAGGGTGTATTCACATATTGCTCATGGTGGCCACATTGGTGGCCACAATGGCATGTGATTACAAATTGATTTAAAGTTCATTAATACTATGTTTAAGCTGGCGTTTGATGCAAATTTAACTGTTCTCTAACTTTGGTTTGCTATTATTACTTCAAATCAGCATAAACAAACTATTTTGTCTCGATAACTCTTTTAATCGTTTACAAAAGCAAACAATAATCATTTTCGTACACTTTATCGGGGGATATACGTGTTCAAACTTGTCATATATCCCCGTACACAATATTATTTGTTTTCTATTGACAGCTAAATGAAAGTTGAAAATAGTACTTTAGGGGGCCTCCAATATGGCCTGTGACATCACGTGAATACTCCCTATAGATGATTTCCAAAATTGATCTAGCTAGAGTGCCGTGATACGCTCTATCTAAGAGCCGGTTCATATAAATGACTATTGATTATTGACTTTTGATTAAGCGAATTGAACCATAGGAGATATACGTGCTGACGTTCACACAACTTTACTTTTGACTATTGACTATTGACTAACGAATTGAAAATATCTCAATTCCTTGGTCAGCGCGCAGAACTCTCATTTTAGTCCTGTCCCTGGCCTATACTCCCGCAAAAAAATTGATGTACAGAGAATTTGATTAATGTTACTGTTACAATGACCAATAAGCATTAAAAATAGCTTGGGTAGACATTTCAATGTTGTGGCGTTTTTAGGTTCAGGGGTGTCCAAATTTGGTACTGTGAAAACCATAAAAATATTAATTGAGGTAATTACCAGTTCAAATATTTAATTATTTTTATAAGGACGTACTCTTTTATACGTCAGCTACCAAATAATACGATTTTTTTATTTTCAGGGTTATACAAACCAGTTATCTACACATGTTTTGTTTTTATTTCGAGCACAAATTGTATATAGTTTGGCCGCTCTGTAACCCCCCAAACCCTCAAATAATGTATGATCTAAAGGTGGTTTCGATTACTTGTATATATGTGTTTTCGATTTTCACTTGTAAGCCAACATGGTTTTTGCGGGTGCATCTATCAGGGTTGTCCAAATGTGCCACCATACAAATCAATATTAATATTAAATGCAATTCTTGAGAATAAATTAAAATGGTTGTAAGTATATAACCTCAAGCACCTTAATTGCTTGATAACATGAATTTTTTATTTTTAAGGGGTGAGAAAAACGTTCTATATACATTTTATGTGAATGTTTTAGGTTATAAAATGTATCATGTTTGCCCCATCTGTAACCCCTTGCCCCTCCAATATTGGAAGGTCTGAAAGTGTTTTTGTATACTTTGATACATGACCTTTTAATTTTTACTTGTTAGCTAAGATGGTTTTTGTGAGTGCACTTACCAGGGCTATCCAAAATGTCGCAATAATGAGCAATATAAATGATAATTGTGATTTTGACAATATTATAATGAACATATTTGGAAGTAAGTAACCTTTAACACATTGAAATTATTAATTATAGACTACATTTTCAGATTTAAAAGGTTGCACAACACAATATATAATATATATAATTTAATAATTTATATACTTAATGTGTTTACTTTGAGCATAACATGTATAGAGTTTACCCCATTTGTAAGCCCCCGTTCCCCATATTATGCCGGAAAGTTTGGATCTGTTTTTGGGAACTTTGGTACACTGCCTTTCGATTTTAGCTTTTGAACCAACATATGTTTGGTGGATGCACCCACCAGGGGTATCCAAACATGGCGAAATAAGGAGCAATATTGATGTTAATTGCGATTCTGGACAATAGATTAACATTTTTGGACGTATATAATATTTAACATTCAAAATACTTATTTAAATACATTTTTTCATTGAAGGGGTGCACAAAACTTTCCATATACATTTTTGGGTTTACTTAAAGTAGATAATATATAGTTTGGCCAGTCTATGACCTCTCATATTACCCACATTGTGGAAGATGATGGAAGCTGGTTTGAGTACTTGAATACATTGTCTTCGCATTTTTACTCAAAAGACAACATGTTTTTAGTGGATGCACCCACCAGGGGTGTCAAAATGTGGCATGTCAAATGTATATAAATAAATATTAGTTGCGTTTCTTGAGCGTTTATGGAAGTATGTTTGTTATTTTGTGACCTTTACCTGTTCCACCAACTAAGTGACATGCATTTGTATCATAAAGGCTACACAATCCTAAAATAAACGTGGTTCTCTTTTAACGACGTTAATTAATGAAAAAAATTTTTTAAACAATAATCTAAAATTGACATTATTCTATGGAAATCACATTAAAAACAATGTTAATACACAAACGGATATTTCAAGGGTACAAAGAAAAAAATGGCAACTTCTCACCCTTATTAGCTAAGACTGCAAAACATAGCGGCCGAAGAAGGATTTTGACGTTTAAAGCGTGATTACCCCTGAAAATGTATTATTAACATGTATAATAAATTACTAATTCGTAATTTACTCATCAAGACCTTTCATTAGAGTGGTCGCAAACGACATTTGTGACTAAACAATTTCATGATGTCCAAAAAGACTTAGGGTGATATCTCGGAAGATTATGGCCATTGGGTCTCAAATAATTTTCAAAAAAGGACAATAATATACATAATTATAACTTTACGTAAAACTAACTAATTTCTTACTATACAAGACTCACAATTAATATTTGTATTATATAGACCAAAATCTTGGCTGTTCCAACAAAGTTGTGTTGGCTAACAAGTGAAAATCAAAATGTAATATTAAGAAGTACACAAAACCACTTTCAAACCTTCCGCACCGGGGGGGGGGGGGGGGGGTCTATTAGCTGGCCCATGGTCTATTGACAAGGTAGCTTTGATGTTAGATTGCAACTACTCTTTTTCAGTTGTGATGCTGAAACATTTGGTTTCCCAGGTGGAACGTCTCCAGAAATGTCTTGGAATAATACCATTGCAGTATGATGAGTGCCACTTGTGCCAGACAATGAAGAGTTATCTTCAAACTCATAGATGTCAAAGGCTCCAATAGTAAAGCCTGTCTTAAGCCTTCTTAGTGGCTAGGTATAGGTGTGCTTTTATCTTCACAGCTATGTACTGCATAAGCTGCCAATAAGGTCCTATTTCTCAACACATCATTGTAGCTAGTAGATACACCGATTCGGTTCATAGATGTGACTAACTCTTTGCTTCTGCATTTGTCATAAATACTGTGACCTGTCATTATGTGAAGAGGAGTTCTTTTTGAGCCATTATGTAGTTCATAAAACATCATTTGAAAGAGACAAGAAAGCTTTACAGCCTTACGTTTCATCCCATTAGTTCTTTCAGAGCAGCCATCACCGAAATCGTCTTGATCTTCGTCAGTATTCGAATTTTCCGATGAAGAAATGTGTAACAATTTTGACTTACTTATGTCAAATAGTGATGAAAAGAATGATAGGGAACATCGGGCATTGTAGTAGATTCCCATGAATGTTGCAGTTCTGCAGCATCGGTACATTTATCTCGGAAATTAAAATCTCCTTTCTGCATTGCTGTCCCGTCTGGGCCCGGGGAAGAATAGGCTCAGAGTGACTCTTCTAGTCGTAAGAGGCGACAAAAGGAGACCCTGTCCCTCCCCCCCCCCCCCTCCCCCACTGTCCCACTGAATATTTTTCCTCCCACTTGGCCCTGCCCTCCCTTGCTGGACTTCCGTTTGACGACCCACGCGACGTACAATGGATCTGATTCGGATGTGGCTTTATTCTTCACCATCATCTTTCTCATCTTCATTATCACCCGCTCATCGTCTCGATTAGCCATTGTTGCAAAAATATGAGACGTTACCCCCATTAATCAATCAATTCTACAATTCTTGTCTCAAGGTAAGGCCTGCTGTACGGACAGCGCTGTGTGATCTTATTTTTGCAGCAAGTTCCTCAGTACTCAATAAAGCTGAAAATACTAAGAGGGGCTCGTTTTTGCGAATGGATGGCAAAATCGAATGTTACCAAAGCAGCAATACGAACTGTTTAAGAGCGTTCGGAAGAGTGGTTTTACCTGTTTTCTCTACCGTAAACAGATGTTTGGCAGTAAACTGATTACTCGTAAACTAATAATGGGATGTTCATAAATTTACACCTACTTATAGAGAAATATTAGATCTAGGCAACGCAAAGCGAACATTAATGAAAAGTGAAACCCCAAATTTAATAAAAAATATTGAAAAGGTTGCTTTTGTCCAAATTGTTGACTTTTCTTTGTAACTTTGATTACAGCTTGTGGGTGTTAGACATGAGCTAGAAAAAAAATCGATTTTGTGTTGCCTAGAAAATATTGTTGGTAACAGTTGAATGAATTCTTGCACATATTATGATAAAAATGAAGTGTTTTATCGGTTTACTCCCACATGTCTGCACTTCCTCAAATACGACAGTTTACGCGAGGTTTTTCCCCACCGAGTTCAAGACTTTGCCACAGATAGCTCCACGGTAGTTCGTTCTCACGGAACAAAAGACGAAGGTTCCCCCCTCCCAACAGACCGTTACTAATTTGCGGTGGCTACCTGCATCTCAAGGGTTGCGAGACACAGCGGGATTCCATGAAAAAGGATGAATATTAATTAGGGTGTCGTAACATGATTAATTTATTTTCGATTTTGAAAGTGAAACTAATTCTGATCTCAATATCTCGTCGAGACGGTAACAAAACTTTTTGAAATTTTGTTGTAGCTCAAAATCAAGTGGGTGAGTGTTTGTGCGATGTTCTTTCGTGACACTACACCCAAGCCACCACTACCTACATTCGCCTGATATGTGTTCGATTATTAGCGGGGTTTGTTTGTTATGTTCTGGTTTTTACTATTATTCTATACATAGTCACAGAGGTTCAAAAATGGGGGGAGGGGGGTCACAATAATTTTAGGGACATTTGAGGAAGGCATCAATGGGGGGGGGGGGGGGAGAGAATGCCCCTCACATAATAGCACAACAGGCAATATAAATCGTGTGAGTAATTTTAAAAAGTAAGTTTTAGGCGTAAGATTGTCTCTTGATTGGGATAATTTCACAGAATTCGTTGTGGATATTTAAAAAACAATGTATTTTTAGTCTACCCGCTTAGTTACAAGTACTGATTTTCAGGCAATCGGTAAATACTAATTATTATGTGTTTTGTTGCCTTGACGGCTACTAAGCCACCTTTTACATGAACACGAGTATCATGTTGCAGATAGTTAAAAGTCAAGTTCCGAACATAAAAAAACCCAGCCCGAACCAGGAATCGAACTCTGGATATTCTGCATTGGAAGCAAAAATAAACCAACTGTTATTATGAATGTATACTATTGCAATGAAATCATTGAAACACACGGAAAGAAGTGGTTAGTCGCAAAGTCAAAATCTGGGCGTAGGGAACAGGCGAGGTTAGGCCGGTTAGCTGAAACCCGCCTTCAAAAGGGGCTTATCACAATGTCTAATGACAACACTATCCACAAATACGTATATCTTTTGGCGGGTCATTTGAGTGCTTTTCAAAAAGTCTTTCGGACGCCGGGACAGAATCTAAGAAAACGGACTGTCGCGGAGAATCCGAGACGTATATGGTCACCTTGAACTTGAAATAAATGAACTTTTGATGTTATTATCACGTTTTTGAAATCTTTAAAATTGTTCATGATTGAATTATTTTTGTCAACAAATAATTGGGAATTGTGTTCATTTTGTCAGTGGTGATAGGCTACTTATGGTCAAAATAATAGATGCCCCCTCTAGCCTCATTGTGATAAAAAGAAGAAAGAAAAATGCCCCCCCCCCCCCCCCCCCCCCCCCTCCCAACCCTGCCCCGCGCGCGCCTATGACTCTCACACACGGCGTTTTACTTCCAACATCGGCGATGTATTTGGTATTTTGGATTTTTGGATTTTAAAAACCAATGTAATATTTTAAGATGGTCTGTATTGAACGAGTTCATATTTCAACAACACAATTATATGAAATAAAAATAAGGAATCGCATTACATTTACGACATTCTATTGTCAAGATAAGTATGTATCATCGTAATAACTTGTTTTGTGAAATTGACTTCCAGTGCTTTCAAATTGGATCGTGTCAAAAGAACGGATTCCGAGAAATATACAGATCGCGTCTGCTATGTAGACAGATAAGAGAAGAATAGCTCTGGAAGAGGGCAAAGTAATTACATCGGTGTATCAGTATGCGAGATTAGGAAACCCAATAAATGAGGGGTGGAGGGGGTGTTTAAACAGTAGAAACGTAAAATTGTTGTGTAAAATCTAAAATGTTTGTGTGCCTAGTGACAGTTCAGGCGTGTTTATTGTTGTACAGTGTTCGTGGTGACGTACTGTTCGGCCACCCTCGGCTTCGGTTACTGTCTGTACTGTGTACATATTGGCCTATAGTGACAGTTCAGGCGTGTATATTGTTGTACAGTGTTCGTGGTGACGTACTGTTCGGCCACCCTCGGCTTCGGTTACTGTCTGTACTGTGTACATATTGGCCTATAGTGACAGTTCAGGCGTGTATATTGTTGTACAGTGTTCGTGGTAACGTACTGTTAGACGCTTGTGCTACAGGATTATCATCGCTTGAGTCCAGTAGGTAACTAATTTCTTGATTGCTGAATTGCATTTTGGTAAGCTCACAAAATAAGTCCTGCTTATGCTGATATGTATTATATGATACTGTAGTACTTGATAGGTCTACTCGAGCTAGATGTAGAATTTAATTGTATGTAGGAAACTTATAATAATAATAATAATAATAATAATAATAATAATAATAATAATAATTATTATTATTATAATAATGATGATAATAATAAGAAGAACAACAAAAATAATACATCAACAACTGCTAAAAAATAAAGTAGAATTATTACAAGCACGTGTGGAACAGTACTTTTACCGCTTTGCAAATATCTTATTTATTATGATTTGTTTGCCTGGCGATGAAGGAGGAAAAGATTTATGAAATACGAAAATGTTGTTCTGGTCCGTCTTTAGAAATGATAATTGGGATGTAAGGTCAGTGGAGCGCGATGACTGTCGCCATGCCAGGTAGACTGGACAGGTTTTGCCCTGATCGTACGTCTATGGCTAGGGGTGGAAGGGGGCAGATGTGAGGAGTAGTATTGGCTCAAGGTCGGTCAAGTAGTACTACTACTTTAACGACCCTGACCGAGTCTAATTCCAATAGTCACCGCAGAAATTGACAGCGCCCTTCCCTGCCGAACGCTACATATGTGTTAACAGTAATCAATCATCTAGGCAAAATGAGTGTTAAATAATTAAAACCGACGCCATTTTGGAAAATGGCGGCTTTATAAACATATACAGTGGCAGAACGTCCACACGAGTACATGTTATGTATATGAATAGTTTCCTAACACTAGCTCAGTATAAAAATGTTCTCTACATCACTATTTGTACGTTCAGGGCCAGAATTATTATAGTTTTTAGATGCAAATTGAAAATGGCGTCTCTGAGAAAACGCCACATAGTTGAAATGTCTACCCAAGCTAAATTTAATAGGTATTGGTCGTAAAACACACTGCATTAATCAAATTCTCTGTACATCAATTTTTTTGCGGGGGTATAGGGTAGGCACTGGACTAGTTGGGCGGATTTCTTCACTGGACGAAAGATGCAGGTATATATAAAAAATGTAGTAGCCAATTATCGTTAGTCGATTTGAAATCGATTAGACCTACATAGCTCAAATCGCGATAATCATAGGATTTAATTTCATCCCCGAAATCGCGATTGTTCTGTGGAACGTTCGTTATCGGTCATAATTTTAAATTTGACAAATAATCGACGAATACTGGTGCAAACTGTAAAGCGATGCGCTCTCTACTGCTAAGTACACATAAGTAAAACGAAGGTATTATTGTGAATTTGAGAAGTAAAACCACATTTTAATTATGTATTTATTCCATCTTGATTGAAACCATAACAGTGTTTAGCTGATAAATTCCAAATGTATTGATCAACTGGTTTTCAGTATGATAGTGGAGGTTCAACTCCGACCTAGACACCGGAGTTGAGCTTGATCCATGAGCGCAGATCGGGCACGCGAGCGTAGACGCCAGGGTACTTGGCTTGGGCACATCCGTAACCCCATGAGGTGATACCCACTAGCTGCATCACACCTCCCAGTGTCGCAACCATCGGACCACCAGAGTCTCCCTGGAAGTGGAGTACGAAGATAAGAACATCGGAATTCAACAATAAAATTGGGATTCATTTTTTTCGCATGGTAGCTTTTCATTGAATTTAAATAATATATATATATATATATATATAATTAGCTCGTAGGTAGTATTAGAACGTATATTAGTATAAATGTATATATATATATAAATGTGAAATGGCTATTTTTGGGTCAAGACCGTGTGAGGAAACAAAATTGATTATTGAATTATGTTATATTTATAACGTTTTTTCGGAATTTCACCAAAAATTTACAAATATATTTATATACATGTTTTTTTTTACTAAAAAATTGTTATGGTATTTAGCAAATCTTCCGCCGTGAAAGCCCATACAATTATATATAAACCGTTATTAGAGCAATACTGTAAATGCTGAATGGCTCTTCGCTTGATCTTACCTGGCATGCGTCCTTTCCTCCTAATAGGTATCCAGCACAGATCATCCTAGGGGTGATTATACTGAGCCCATAGGAGAGCTGGCATGCAGCTTGAGCAACGATAGGGACTGAGACTGCCATGAGTTGAGTGGGCAGAGTTGTAGCACCAGACTGTAAGCACACACATGGGTTATTTAGCACGTATACTCCAAACTTCTTGTGTGCGGGACTTCCATCAATTAAACACAACTTAAAAATATGCTTTTCACCAATTCATTTCTACCATACAAGGTGATATACTCATGACTATCACATTTTAGCACATTGTTCCTCTCCCATTAAGGAATATCAAACAGTAATTGTGTTTTTTAATTATTAAAATATATGTGTGGATAACGTTTGCTATGTTAGTTTTTTCATTTTATATCTTAATTGAGAAACGGATATGTAAAATTTTCCCGAAACGCACAGCTAAATGAATCTTACTTGCAACTGAAATGGATTGACACGCACCGTCGCACACACATGTATATATGGACTGTTGCCTCCGGGATATTCCGCCGCTTATGTGAGTAGCCTATACTGGTGCAGACCAAAGTCTGTCACCCATTGCTCGACCTTTCGCCAGAATTCCATCTGGCATGATCATGAGTCCATATCACGTCTTTATCATTCAAGATCCCCTAACGTTGAATGAGAAGGACTTGATAGGGATTCGTGATCGTGCCAGATGCAATTCTGGCGAAACGTCGAGCAATGGGTGACAGACTTCGGTCTGCACCAGTATACTCACACAAGCGGCGGAATATCCCGGAGGCAACAAATCCATAACATACGTCCGCGAAAACATAAGAACAACATATATATATGGTGAAATCCATAAACTAAGAAACCCAACCCCGACTGGGTATCGAACCCCGGTCTCTCACATGCCGTGTGAGCGTCTTGGCCCCTAGACCACCGGGACCGGAATGTCTGGATATAATGCATTATGACATCTATGTGGCGGTGGACCTACATATATTTATGACAAGGAAACTTTTTTAGTTTTTACGGATGAAACCAATCATTAACGTTTATTTTTTTTAAATCACTTGGGTAGAAACGTGTAATTTTTAACAAATAAACGAAAAGGTTTTGTTCTTTCACTACAAGTGTTCCCTTTTAACACATTTTGTAACCAAACAAATATAAAAAATCATATATATTTATATACATGTGAAGATGTCGTCTTTGCGGTGTAAACACTTTTTGTATGAGGATTGATCTGAAAAGAATTTATCTTCTACACGTTTCAAAAGGTACTTTGCTACAATCTTCTGGAGCCGATGTTAACAGTGAGATGGTTAACAATTCGATTTCTACCGCAAAGACGACATCTTCATTAAGTAATATACCAAATCATTATTTATAACTGTTTATAATATGCACAGGGACGGAAATGCATTAAGAGTGAAAGCACACGATTGAACAGTACGTTATGTTCCTATTTAAGCCCGGTTTTTCAATCGGTTAATGGGGCCGTTAATTGCCGGTCCATAATCTGTAAACCAACAAACCATATGCAGACCGTCAGCTAACGGCCCCGTTAATGACCGATTTCAAAACCAGGACTTAAAAGTGATGTCACTTTTTGAACGAAATATGCTATAAAGTTTCGTGCACAAAAACATAATACTGTAATATCATTTCTGGGAACCTTCATTGTGACGTCCAATATAGGGTTATTTTAAACAACGGATATTAATATTATGTTTCACAATCTTATAATCTGTGAATTTTAAATTATTCCAAACATTTCGAGAATTGAACGAGTCTCGAGAGCAGACGAGTAGTAGACAAATAGCGACACCAGTAGATGTTTGGTTTGTTAGATTGAAATGACGACATATGAAGGGATACGGGATGTCGGGCGTCCCGTCAACAAGGTCAACATTCAAGGTCAACAACGTTGGTGCTCACCGCTAATGTTCCCCAACCGCTGACGCTAGCCAGAATTCCAGGGATCATAAGCGCACCCTGGGCGGGTAGAGCGATGTTCTTGATTGTGGTACTGTACACGAAGGGGGTTTTTACCTACAAGAGAGGGAGAGCAGCATAAGCATTGTGAGATTGTATGATGTTAATGATGTATATGTATAACAGAGTGAAAGTATTAAAAGCTCGACCACACCTTGAGAAGTGCTATGTCGTAGTCCCGGGTGCTGCTCGAGTAACTTGTGTGGATGATCTTCTGTATTACTTGGTGGATGGTCCCTCCAACGGTCCTATCTGTAGTGCCAGCCCTCAGAGTCATGGATGTTATTACACCACCAGAACAGTGGGCTGCAGTAACAGCCCAGAGGGTGCTGATGATTGAAGCCCCACAGATGTGGTTGCCGCTGATTCGCATCGACAACTATAGGCACAAGTTTCTCGTAAGGTTATTGGCAAAATGTTATATTATTATAGGTGGTATATTGACTAAGCAATCAGATTCTACATCAGGGGGGTGAGTCTCAACTTCCACGTGGAAACGAAACTTTCGACAGGCTGGAATCTTTTCTTGACCAATCGGAACCTTGTGGCGCGTTTTAAGTATTTTCCACAGTCTGCTAGCAGTGAATCAGTGAATCATCCAGGTGGCGGTAGGTATTGTTGTTAAAGCAGTATCATTTGTTCTGCTAAACATGACAAACGGGCACGAAGTTAACAATAAGTAAGCTAATACTTTATTACAACACATTATATTAGGTTCTATACATTATATAGGCTAGGCTGTAGTACTACGCTACTAATGTAGGCCTATTAATGTAGGCCTAGGCTTATTGTAGCCTAGAAATTGCCTAGACTAAAACAGTTGGGCCTAGACCTAGGCTAGGACTACACCACGTGATGAATTGACGTCACTTTCGTCCGTAGGATGTAATTCCGACACACAAATTGCAGATGGAATTACTTTCCACAGTCGAAAGTTACGTCAGAAGATCACGTGGTGTAGTCCTAGCCTAGGTCTAGGCCCAACTCTTTTAATCTAGGCGATTACTAGGCTACAATAAGCCTAGGCTTACATTAATAAGGCCTACATTAGTAACATAGTACTACAGCCTAGCTTATATAATGTGTAGAATCTAATATAATGTGTTGTAATAAAGTATTAGCTTACTTATTGTTGACTTCGTGCCCGTTTGACATGTTTAGCAGAACAAATGATACTACCTACCGCCACCTGGATGATTCACTGATTCACTGCTAGCAGACTGTGGAAAATACTTAAAACGCGCCACAAGGTTCTGATTGATCAAGAAAAGATTCCAGCCTGTCGAAAGTTTCGTTTCCGCGTGGAAGTCGAGACTCACCCCCCAGTACAGATTCTCACAAGAAGTTCCATTGATCATTAGTTTGAGTTGTATAACGAATCAGTGATTGGCAGGTATATGAATGTGAAGAATAACATCTTAAAAGTAAAACATTAATGTTTCGATATATGTCCAAGATAATTTGCATGAGTGTATTTATTTATTTATTGAAGAGAGTGAATTTGAAGAGGACATGACAGGCCTGGCAAGCCGGTGTTAGGACCTCTTGAAGTGCCCTCGAATCCTGGTGGCTATAGCCACCCCCTGACCTAACTTAAGTTGGAAACAGGAGCCAGATATATATATATTTATTTATTTATTTATTGACTAATACTCTTGTGTAATGATTAATTGATTAATAAAAGTAATTGGATACTGATATTTAACATATTTTTTCGGTGGGAGTTATTATAGTATTTCTCAGGGAAATGTGAGTCTCGCCTATTAAAACTGCGCGAAACCAGAGGCCTAATAATATGGAGGAACTTTACATATTATTAAAGAAGTGGTTACAAACCCATATTTTGTTTTAGAAAAAATAAAAGCTGACTTAATAAAAGCTTAAAAATTGCAATTATTGCGGTTGTCATTTTGGAAAACAATTAAATAGTAATAACTTACCTTTTGGCTTCCAAAATAACAACCTCTTATTATTTAATTTTTACGTAATAAACGTTGGTTGGTATAACCACTTTTTTGATATTAGGTAGCGTTCTCAAGATAGTTCTAAATCTCTTTAATTTTGCGCGGTTTTAATATTGAGACGACCCATCCCCGTTTAGTTTATTAGAGTTGAGTCAGTTACTGTAGGGTTCTTGTTATTTCCCAGGGCATGATACCGTCTATTCAGAGTACAAGATTACCAACAGCTGTCGCTAAGCTGCAAGAAGCTTCAAGGGTCGCGGTGACGTCACAAACCAATGAACAGTAACGGCGGAAACATTTACCCTGTTCGCAAACAAATCTCCAACTGAAGAAATAACTTCCAGGGCCCGGATTCACAAAAAGTCTTAACTTAGGCATGGCCTTAGTCTAACTGTATCGTAGGTGCTTTTATAAATCCATGGTAGTCCTACTACACAGAGCTAATTTCGTGGAAATTACAGTGAACTTGAAATATTGCAAGGCGGTTTTTTCAAGTTAAGTGTTGAAGTTGAAGCTGAAATTGAAGTTTTTTTGTATTTAAACATTAAAAGCTTCAATACAACACAATTTACAATAGGGTTGGCTCATAATGAGTGAATTTTTACTCGCAAGCAAGGAGCCTTCATAAAATATAAAATTGCTGTTTTGTTTCCTAATACCTCCACATTCTAAAAACTTACAAATGTGCCTTTCAAGGTAAGTAAACGACATCTATTTATGTTCACACTTCAAAGTCATAGACGTATTGCCACCATCTTTGAAGAAAAATGTAACCAAATCAGACTGAGACTAACTTTGATCTCAAGTGTTTGTTATTTACTAGGGTTTCTTACTATGTGCAGCTCCATATCAGCCAATGGCGTGCATAATCTAGTGTCCTAAAGTTTGGCCAGACCTGTTAAGATATTTGTGAATCTTGACCCAGTAATTTGATTCAATAATGCGCTATGAAAGAAGGGCAAGAGATCGACTTTTACACGTCATGTAGTAAACACAACAATACTTTGTGTGAAATGATGACTCACCTGGTACGGGTAACCCGTGATGGCAACGGCCACTCCGCCGACGATTCTAGTATCCACAAGTGGAACATCTGTAAATAATTTCTTTACATAGATTCAAACGATGAAGAACTCATATTAATCGATTTAGCTTTAAAGCAATGTAAGATAAAAAATCCAAGGGCAAACCAAAATCCAAGCCAGAAGAAATAATTAGTCTTCTGTGTTTACAGAATGTTAATCGACACACACTGAGCTTCATCGGTTCAGTTCCTTAACAGGGAAGGATACCTCTACGTCAAAAACCACACAAAATTTTAATTTATAAAATATTATATCACAAGAATGGGCTACAAAATCAAAAATCTGAATCAACAGCGCACTGTGGTTTTGTAAGCTCTACATACTGAATGCTCTAAGTACATATATCACAACATATTTCTCGAAGGGAAATCTAAGTTTAAATTAACGTATTATTAATATAAGCTTTGGCTTTGGAACCCCAACATCTATTCAAATGTTTTGTTCATATTCACATAAATAATAATATGTTAGTAACAAATTATTAATTAATTAATTAATAATAACGATGATAAGCGTGATGTAGAAATCAAACATTGATTTAACAGGAACTATATTTGCGTACAGTCTTACTTTATGACATTGCAACATTATGAAATAAATAAGTTTTAAGTTCAAGTCCAAGGTCAGGTCTTGTTCCATATAAATGCAATACAATACGCCTCCACCACGTAAAGGACTTGTGAGGAGTGAAGATGTATAATTAGAAATTGATTGGACATGGAGCTAATATCAACATAAGTAGCATTGATACAATATGCTGATGCTTGTAGGATACAATAAAATATGAGTATAGACTGATACTCATGCGTAATGCTAAGATTGTTAATTTATAATTGAGGCCAGTATATACTTACTTACATACTTTAATATAATATACTATACTTACCTAATTTAATCTATTAAAGTATAACCTTCAACTAACGAATGCGATAGTGGGCGATAAATATCAATGTTTTTATATTTATGACACTTTTTAATACAGTAGTTTAATATCTTGAAATATTAATTAAAAAGCGAACTTGTGATTTGTTGTAAATTCACAACGGCTTAAATATTTTCTTATTATGTGTTGTTTTAGTTATCAAGATAGCTCAGGGATTATTAACAAAGCATCCGACAAATTCCACGTGAAGGATTAGATACCGGCTGCACTTTACCTCATAAGTACTTAACAATACAAGATACCAGAATAAGGTTTTGTTCTGCATATGTCAATAGCATGAGCGTCGGTCACCCCCGAGACCAAGCACAGCAACCATTAGAACTTAGAACACATGTCCAGAAAAATTAAGCATTTGATATCGTTTGATTGAGAGTGTCGGCTATTTATGGACCGATTTCGACGACTTATGGACTGGGATAGTCCGTTTTAAGACGTTAGAAAGTCAAGAGCGAACCAAAAATGTGAACAAGCTAAACAAGGCCGTATGTGGACCGATTTTGACCAATTTTCTACCGGCAGAGACAGCATAATATAGTGACAGCGTAAAATAGTGCCGCGTAGGGGCCAAGGCCGCGATGCGGTCTTCTATACATTATACTTACATTGAGTTACAGCGGCTGCGGCTATTGTAGTATTAGTTGTACTCGGCTTAGTAGTAGTAGTAGTTGTTCTTGTTGTCGTCGGCTTAGTAGTAGCGGCATTGGCCCCCAGCACAGCCACGAGCAGCAGACATATTCTCATCAAGTAACCCATGGCAGACTTCAGGTAGAAGGGTGTTTGAGTTTGAGCGATGGGTGAATGGTACCTTCTGTACCGGACCCCCGCGCTTTTATACGATTTTCCAGCAACGTGGAACATACCCTGCGTGTTTAGTGTCATCGTTAGTGAAAAGCAGAGATGGGTGTGGGCACGTGGTATATACATGTTTTTGTTTTTGCATTACTCCATGATGTCCTTCGCAATTTGACTAATAAAAACGCGTTCAATATATCTGTGATTAATAACAGGAAGTTGAGATAAATTGTACAAGGTTGTTCTAATAATTTTGCGTCAGATTCGGGTTGTAAAACAGGGTAAAATGGGAAATATAGATCATCCGTTGTGATACGGGGATTTCAATACATCTGGGTGTTAAACAATGACAATATCATACACGAACTGACGTCAGCACAAAGTCAAGTTACTTCCCTTATATTGTCACTCAACGTCTATATAGGTGATAACATAAAATATTGAACGGAAGTTACACAAATTTCGTCGTCGTAAAACATACTTTTCTTTGGAATCCGTGTTAATAAACTGTGAAGGTGACATCCAATGTGACCCTTAGCAAAGTTTATTGCGACGGGCATCGCTATCGAGCAGAGAATTCTATGGAAATATTCGCTACCTAACACACTACACATCACTGAAGGGCTGTAAATGAACAATCACATGGTTAATGTTGATTTTTAATAAATTTATGGACATAGGATGTTACCTGACATTATATGGCTTCCGGGGAAATTTATTTTTGTCGGATGTAAGACTTTTTCTAAATTTTTCCCACTGAGCAAAATATGAAGGACATGTATTTCTTAAATATATTACTAAAATCCTTTGAGAATAGCAGTATAGGCAAGATTCCCTAAACCCGTTCCAAGTTTGGGTAACAGTTTAATTGTTGAATTAATTTGGTTATTTTCGACCAATAAATTTAAGAACCCTCCGTTAAAGTGACGTCAACCTACATGTTCAGGCGGAAACACTAGACCCATTGACTCAGTGTGTATCTCAAGCCTGGCCCAACTTAAGAGTTCCCATTATGAGATGAGAATATCAAATGCGGACACATCATTGTATTAAATCAGGCCGGGCATAATTGCTACATATTATACAATTGAGCGGTGGCTGTAAAAGGGCACATAAACCATGTTTGTATTTTAGCTCACAGATTACACGAAGTCAACTGTAATGCTAAATATAACATTTGATATATTATGATTAGTCGTACGATTCAATATCATATACGAAATCCTTGATTTTCCTGTCAATCGATCGAATACTTCGTCATGAATTCAATTCCGACACGAAATGGCAATTGGTAATATATTTATCTTGTAGCAAATTAGGAATATATTAGCACTTTCGCCGCACTTATCACATCACCGACTGCAACTCGAGATCGAGGACTGTGCGTGACCTTGGGTTGGAGTTGTACATAAAGTGTACAATCTTTTTCTTTTTAACGATGGCATATTCACTCGCTATTTACTTGCCCAAAATCTACTCTCTGGTTACATAAAACCAAAAGTCCCGTTCTTAGTCATTACCTTCGGTTGAATATAAAAATGTAAGAACAGGTATTACAATCAACAAGTAGGAAAGGTTATTACTTTTAAGTTATAATACATATTTTTTATATTTATAACATAGCAAGTAAGCTATTTGGAGCACTGTAAAGATTGTATTGGTGGTTCAATGAGAAAACAAGCTATTTTATGATTAAGTTATTATAGAAGAGGCATTGTAATAGGCCTACTGGGTTTAAGTATAATTGAAAACATTTCGATTTTATCGCGATTTGTCATTAAAAAGAAGAATCGTGATGATTTAATTCCATCGAGATTAATAGTGAGGATTTTATTTTGATCTTACAATTATCTATTTTTTAATTTTTAAATTGTACCGCATCTCTAAAACCATTTATCCTAAAATTACCTCGATAAAGAAGACACCAAGACAACTGGCCATTGATCATACCGATCCACTGTCGTCGGAATACAAGCTGGGCTTTGAACGGTGGGTGGAATAAGTTCACACAGTCATATGTATCCTTATTTTTGGAAATTGGTTTAAATGCACCACTATATCTTTCAATACAGGGACCATAAACGGTACCGCACTAACCAATGACAATGAAAATGCCACAATGACAGTGAAAATAACAATAGCCCTTTCTAGTTAAGGCTAATTTAGTGCTAAAAAATCACGCATATGTCGTTCTGCAATGTCATTAAGATAAAACATAGTAAAATATTAACAATACATTAATAATTTTTGGTGTGACTGTGTAGTAATACCCATGGATGATTTATCTTGATTTATCTAGCTAGGATTTGCCCGACTTAGGACAACTATGAGTTAGGCTTAGGCATCTTTGGAAATCCAGACCCTGGTGGGTTGTGTTGATTTATAACCAATTGTTTTTGCTAACACTTTTATATTGTTTTAAGTGATTGTATGAAAGCAAATAATATGCAATCCATATCTGAAAGTCAAAGTAATTTTGAGTACATGAGTAACGATGGATGTCGAAGTATCAGACTGAATCAATTTAACACAGATATGATGTCAATAACAAGGAGCAACCAATCAGGATTACAAACATTACAAATTTAATTTCAATCATATATACTTGACATTGTTAAGATACAAAGGTTTTAATATACATAAATATATTAGAGAAACGAAGAACTTAACCAAATCGCGATTCGAACTATGAACTAAATTCAAACTATTTAATGTTAATCGGCCGCACTCCTAGTTTAAAGAAAAATAATGATGGTCGCAGTGCTCGAAATTAACGGCAGCCCGGCAGCCCGAGGCTGCCCAAAACGTACTCGGGCTGCCACTTGTATATACCCAGCCAGCCCAACCTGCCTTAAATTTCACATACAAACATTATAAAAAGTGTTATTTCCAAAATAAATACTTCCATGTGTTCATACCACACACTGTATTATATTAACATATTATCACAGTTTTTAATGTATCAAACCAGAGTTATCTTATTCTTATGAGAATATAGATCGTGCGAAAAAATTGTATTATTAATTGTTTGCATAGCTTAGTTTTATTTAAGGTTCTTCTTTGTAGATCAGTTTTTATAACTGAATAGGATAGATTTTAAATAAATAAATAAATTTCAAGACACATTTTTCGTGCTATGCTGTCCGCCGCCCGCCAAGCCTATACACACTCGCCACCGCGCTCGCGGCCGACGAATGCACTCAGGCGGGGACTGGCTAGGGATGCCGGGATGCGATCGCATCCCGGGCCCCTGGACTCATCCGGGACCTTTGGCAGTCCGGGCCCCCGGGCTGCCACCAGAAAGTTCCTACGATGTAAATATTTCTCTGTATATTGCTAGAAAAATTCTTAACCCCACTCTATAAGTATAATTTGAAATTATAATTGAATTTAATGTAATATATTTTATTGTAAATATTCAATGTAATTAATTGAATATAATAAAAATCATTTTGCTTTTGGTAGGGTGGCATCTGTTAATCGCGCGCTAGAATCACATTTTAGGCAATAAAATTCAATACAACCCAAAAAATGTATTACGCCTTCGGTGTATTTGCCTCCGCCGGCTGAGGCTTCGCCCCAGACCCCAGCTCCGCCATGCCATCTCTTGCGGGCCCCCCAAAACCCAGCATCCCGGGCCTTTTTATCCCAGTCCGCCCCTGAATGTACTTGACTAGACCACTAATTAACATTTTCTTCACTATAATAAAAAAACAAAAAATGTAATTTCAAATGTTCATTACGTAATAAAACGAAAATATTAATAAAGAAATGTCGGGCTATTCAATTCTTAACTGGGCTGCTAAAAACTATAAGACAGTAGCCGAAGGGCTGCTGCTTATAATTCCTAATTTCGAGCACTGATGATGGTGTTGGTACTACTATGCATGTTATTACATGATGTGTTATTGAACATGCATTCAATTATCATTGTCTTACAATGTAACATGAGTAATTTGAGAGCACAACAAAACTCACTCACTGTGTATAACAAAAAAAGAAAAGAAAAAAATAGGGTAATGTCTTAAAATTGTTTTAAAGGTTAATGTAAATATATTGCTTGCGTATAAGATTAATATCACTGAAAAGAAACTCTGTGATTGTTTTACTAATTACTTCAAGATAAAAGGCACTCATAGTTGTAAGTATGCATTCATTATCATTTATTCTGTAAAATTGATTTATTATTTTGTACTAACGATTTTACCGACTGGACTACCAACTCCGGCCGCCAGCATGAGTCGCCTCTGCTGGCTAGTTATGGAACAACAATGGGTTTGACAGGCCGTGGTTAGTATAAAAGGGCGAGCTTGTGCAGAGCTCGCCAATGGTTTGGTTATGCCTGCCATACAAACATCGTACGTAGTGTAGTGATTAGGTTATGCCTCTAACTCGCTACATCTGTCTGCAGTAGTTCGGTTATGCCTCTCACTCGCTACATCTGTCAGCAGTAGTTTGGTTATGCCTCTCACTCGCTTCATCTATCTACAGTAGTATTGGTTATGCCTCTCACTCGCTACTCTGTCTGCAGTAGTTTGGTTATGCCTCTCACTCGCTACATCTGTCTGCAGTAGTTCGGTTATGCCTCTCACTCGCTACATCTGTCTGCAGTAGTTTGGTTATGCCTCTCACTCGCTACATCTGTCTGCAGTAGTTCGGTTATGCCTCTCACTCGCTGCATCTGTCTGCAGTAGTATTGGTTATGTCTCTCACTCGCTACATCTGTCTGCAGTAGTTTGGTTATGCCTCTCACTCGCTGCATCTGTCTGCAGTAGTTTGGTTATGCCTCTCACTCGCTACATCTGTCTGCAGTAGTTTGGTTATGCCTCTCACTCGCTACATCTGTCTGCAGTTGTTCGGTTATGCCTCTCACTCGCTGCATCTGTCTGCAGTAGTTTGGTTATGCCTTTCACTCGCTGCATCTGTCTGCAGTAGTTCGGTTATGCCTCTCACTCGCTGCATATGTTTGCAGTAGTTCGTTTTGCGATTTACAAAATTTGACGCACACACACACGAACAGACAACGCGCCGATCGAGTTGAATGGAGAGATTCGGTCCGCTCATCTATCTAGCAAAACGCTCCGCGTCGCTAGATGAGCGATTATTTTCAATACATCAAACAATATGAATTACCGTAATTAGAAAACTAAATAATTTTTTAAGAAAATGGCGGTTGAAGTGAAAATTCCAAAACTTTCATCCGATGTCGACCTTGTTAATGTTGACATAAATATTAAAATTATTAAAATCTGTCCATAAGTTTTAATTAAAACAATAATTACACGGGATGTTTTTCAATAATTAATTTTTTGAAGGTTGGCTTCTTGACGAATTTTGTTGGTTATAGTAACAGTGTTCTGGTAACACAAGTGTTGACTGAAAATTGCAGCCAAATCCGTCAAGCCATTTGGTCTGTGCGCGACGAACAATGTTTTTCAGTAATTAATTTTTTGTAGGTTTTTTTCTTCAATGATTTGGTTGATTATGTAAACAGCATCGAGTTTAGTAGTCACGGGTGTTCACCGAAACTTTCAGCTAAATCTGTCAAGCCGTTTGACCTGTGCGCGACGAACAAAATTTGGCGCACACACACACGAACAGACGAACAGGCAAAGCGCCGATCGAGTTGTATGGAGAGATTCGCTACCGCTCATCTAATTCTAGTTTATACTCGTATTCAACCGTTCAAGAAATGCCAATAAATAGTATCTGAGCATACAGTACGTCATTTAAACAACAATTAGTGTCAGTTGTATTATTTGTTTGCAATTAGTTGAAGAGTTACGTCTGTGTACGCCCTTCACCCGACCATGAACGACGTCTGTATCTAGGGCGAAATGATCGGAGACCATAATGATCTGTTTCACTCGGCAGATAAGATTGTTGCACGTTTGGGATGCAGTCCAAGCTCTTTGCAATCAAGGTAATCTCACACTCGACAGGCGTTGTTTGCAACGCAATGTTTGAGGCGCTGTCTGAGCTCTTTGCAACCAAGATAATCTTTATTTGGCTGGAGATGTTTGCAAAGCAATATTTGGGTTCAATGATATGTAACACCTGTAGTAGGCTAGATCACCACTCCCCCAACCTTCCACACAGTAGCGAGCGTAGCAAATTGAAGCCATGTTGAACTGGGCAGGGGACAGGCTAAGTTGGAACTTTCAGTACTGCTAGCGCTGCGAGTGGCAGAAAGTCGCGTTTGATACGCCCATTCCCGCCTGTAGTAGTTGCCCAATTCAAGATGGCTTCTTATTGACACGCCTGTGGCTGCTAGGTTGCACATCTAGCGAGGGCACTAGCAACACCAAAAGACAACAATGAAACAAATGAATTGAATCGGTGGACAAACAACAAGCAGTCAAAAATAATTTCGTCTGATTTTGGAAAACAAAACAAAAAACAAACAAATACACGCACAAAACTTTCATTTAGTCGTTGTCTATCATTAAAAGTTTTAAATAGCGAGCAGCTACTATTGCTACACTTGTTTTTTTATTTCTATGGTTGCAATTTTATTTGTTTGACAGATGATGGTTTGTCCATCAGTTGAATTCATTTGTTCCATTGTTGTCTTTCGGTGTTGCTAGTGCCCTATAGTTGTTACATATCATTGTTTGAGGTGCAGTCGGAGCTCTTTGCAACCAATATTTGGGGCGCAGTCTGAGCGAGATTGTTATGTGTGGCAACGTGCTGTTCAGTGACCGCCAGGTTAGAGGTCAAATGTTACATCAACAGTCGCGTGTATGCATAATGACCCTGAGTTATTACTATTCATAGTTTCCACGTGACGTCACAGCGGCTATGATTGCGACACAATTGAGAAGGACCAATCCTAGATCATTAGCAAATACTATTCAAATTTAATAAATTAGCCTAGTAAAGAAGTTAAAAAGTAAACATAATTAATACAAAATAAAGAAAATACCACACGTATATATTTTATTAAAAAAATCAGGCTGGATTTTAAAGAATGAAGAGTTTATGTGTTCTACCACCACCGCCTTTAATTGTTTCTCCATGGCAACGTCAAAGTTTGATCACAAATGTGGCCGCCACGCGCAAATATGTGACGTACGTGCAACCTATGAATAAGTATAAGGTAAATAACACTCTCAACCATCAAACGTTGACACACACTAAAAAAAAAACACAACATATAGAATGATATAATAATTCAACTTGCCTAACTAACGTATCCGACCTCTATTTTGTTATTTAAAAGTTTGCTCCGACTGGGGATCGAACCCAGATCTTCCGGCTCTACTTGGCGGTTCTCTGGTCACTTGAGTACCTGGGGCCGCGAAAACAAATTCTATTTATTTCAAGTGTCAAAAGGCAAGCTTGGTTCCATCACCCAATGGGTAACACTTTCATAACAATTGCTGTATCATCATTAGAGATACGCGAGAATAGCGTTTTGTGTATAGATGCCAATCACTGATACATATGTTTCGTATTTGAAATATCGATCTGTGATTGGTTGTCGTCGCTCACTCGTCGATGGTGTTCGAAGCCTACAGGGTTGGTTTATTCACTTTCAATTAAAGTTCCCCAATGCAAATCAGTTTAGTTACTGAGAAGGTAGACTCTAAATGTGAATTTATTTTATTTTATTTAAATAAAAATTTGAGAAAACTTCATTCTCAAATTTTTTAATCTTGGCAAAAAAAAGATGCCTCAAAACGCTATGAATTGACAATTGAAAATGCTATTTTCACGTATCACTAATCATCATGTACATATATGTTGATTCTAATATTCTCCCTAATATGTGCGAATTCTTCATTAACTGGAAGGTCTTTGCGCCAGTGGTCAGCAGGTATAATATGGTTTGACCTACCCAACACTGACAAACACTTAAAAAGAAAGGACTCCTCCGAAACGTCGGGTAGTATTGGGTAAGTCAAACAACATGTTACCCGCTGATGACCACTCGCGCCGAAAACACCAGTGGACGAAAAATGCAGGTATACATAGAATGTAGTACGCAATTATCGTTAGTCGATTTCAAATCGATTTCATAGTACAAATCGCGATAATCATACGATTTAATGTCATCCCCGAAATCGCGATTGTTCTGTGGAACGTTCGTTATCGGTCAGAATTTTAAATTTGACACCAAATCGACGAATACTGGTGCATACTGTATAAAGAGATGCGCTCTCTCTGCCAAGCACACAGAAGTAAAACGAAGGTGTTATTGTGAATTTGAGAAGTAAAACCACATTTTAAATTATATCTTTATTACATGTTATTGAAAACAAAACAGTGTTTTAATTCCAAATGTATTGATCAACTGGTTTTCAGTATGACAGTTTAGTTTCAACTCCGACCTAGACACCGGAGTTGAGCTTGATCCATGTGCGCAGATCGGGCACGCGAGAGTAGACGCCGGGGTAGTTGGCTAGGGCACATCCGTAACCCCATGAGGTGACACCCACTAGCTGCTTCACACCGCCCAGTGTCGCAACCATAGGACCACCAGAGTCTCCCTGGAAGTACAGATACAGTCAAACACTTGTCTTGTGATACCCCATGAGGTGATACCCACTAGCTGCTTCACACCGCCCAGTGTCGCAACCATCGGACCACCAGAGTCTCCCTGGAAGTACAGATACAGTCAAACACTTGTCTTGTGATACCCCCATGAGGTGATACCCACTAGCTGCTTCACACCGCCCAGTGTCGCAACCATCGGACCACCAGAGTCTCCCTGGAAGTACAGATACAGTCAAACACTTGTCTTGTGATACCCCCATGAGGTGATACCCACTAGCTGCTTCACACCGCCCAGTGTCGCAACCATCGGACCACCAGAGTCTCCCTGGAAGTACAGATACAGTCAAACACTTGTCTTGTGATACCCACTAGCTGCATCACACCGCCCAGTGTCGCAACCATCGGACCACCAGAGTCTCCCTGGAAGTACAGATACAGTCAAATACTTGTCTTGTGATACCCACTAGCTGCATCACACCGCCCAGTGTCGCAACCATCGGACCACCAGAGTCTCCCTGGAAGTACAGATACAGTCAAACACTTGTCTTGTGATACCCACTAGCTGCATCACACCGCCCAGTGTCGCAACCATCGGACCACCAGAGTCTCCCTGGAAGTACAGATACAGTCAAATACTTGTCTTGTGATACCCACTAGCTGCATCACACCGCCCAGTGTCGCAACCATCGGACCACCAGAGTCTCCCTGGAAGTACAGATACAGTCAAACACTTGTCTTGTGATACCCACTAGCTGCATCACACCGCCCAGTGTCGCAACCATCGGACCACCAGAGTCTCCCTGGAAGTACAGATACAGTCAAATACTTGTCTTGTGATACCCACTAGCTGCATCACACCGCCCAGTGTCGCAACCATCGGACCACCAGAGTCTCCCTGGAAGTACAGATACAGTCAAATACTTGTCTTGTGATACCCACTAGCTGCATCACACCGCCCAGTGTCGCAACCATCGGACCACCAGAGTCTCCCTGGAAGTAGAGATACAGTCAAACACTTGTCTTGTGATACCCCCATGAGGTGATACCCCCTAGCTGCTTCACACCGCCCAGTGTTGCAACCATCGGACCACCAGAGTCTCCCTGGAAGTACAGATACAGTCAAACACTTGTCTTGTGATACCCACTAGCTGCATCACACCGCCCAGTGTCGCAACCATCGGACCACCAGAGTCTCCCTGGAAGTACAGATACAGTCAAATACTTGTCTTGTGATACCCACTAGCTGCATCACACCGCCCAGTGTCGCAACCATCGGACCACCAGAGTCTCCCTGGAAGTAGAGATACAGTCAAACACTTGTCTTGTGATACCCCCATGAGGTGATACCCCCTAGCTGCTTCACACCGCCCAGTGTTGCAACCATCGGACCACCGGAGTCTCCCTAGAAGTGGAGTATGAAGATAAGAACATCGGAATTCAATAATAAAATTAGGATCAATTTTTTTCGCATGGTAGCTTTTCATTGAATTTAAATGTATATACATATATATATATATATATATATATATATATATATATATAACAACCCGTGGTATTTATAATTGTAACAATACATT
The DNA here is from genome assembly GCA_945910005.1 of Isoperla grammatica. Classification (NCBI taxonomy): domain Eukaryota; kingdom Metazoa; phylum Arthropoda; class Insecta; order Plecoptera; family Perlodidae; genus Isoperla; species Isoperla grammatica. Next base: position 106,070,484 of record OX246737.1, on the reverse strand, counting down.
TATGTATTATTAGTATACGAATATTAGTATATAAATGTCACACGCAGAAACTTATTGACCCGAAATAATGTTAAAACCACACACACAATTGTAGAACGATACCAAAGTCACTTACTTTTAAAACCGGTGAATTTTTGGAGTAACCCGTTCCTACTCCTTCCTCAGACCAAGGTCAACTGGCAGTTGGCCTCGGTCTGAGAAAGGAGTAGGAACGGGTTACTCAAAAAATTCACCGGTTTTAAAAGTAAGTGACCTTGGTATCGTTTAACAATTGTGTGTGTGGTTTTAGTATATATATATATATTTAAATGTGTAATGGCTATTTTTGGGTCAAGATGGACCAAGTATCAAGACCGTGTAAGGAAACAAAATTGTTTATTGAATTATGTTATATTTCTAAGGTTTTTTTGAAATTTCACAAAAAATTTACAAATATATTTAAATATATGTTTTTTTACACTAAAAAAGTGTTATCGTAGTTAAAAAATCTTCCGCCGTGAAAGCCCATACAATTATAGATAAACCGTTATACGGACATGTATATGAGTTATATCTCAGAGCAATACTGTAAATGCTGAATGGCTCTTTGCTTGATCTTACCTGGCATGTGTCCTTTCCTCCTACTGTGTATCCAGCACAGATCATCCTAGGGGTGATTTTACTGACCCCATAGGAGGACTGGCATGCAGTTTGAGCAACGACAGGGACCGAGACTGCCATCAGTTTAGTGGGAGAGTTGTAGCACCAGACTGTAAGCACACACATGGGTTATTTAGCACGTATACTCCAAACTTCGTGTGTGCGGGACTTCCATCAATTAAACACAACTTAAAAATATGCTATTCACTAACATTTCTACCATACAAGGTGATATATTCATGACTATCACATTTTAGCACATTGTTCCTTTCCCATTTAGGAATATCAAACAGTCATTGTTTTTATATTTATTAAAATATATGTTTGGATAACGTTTGCCATGTTAGTTTTTTTCATTTTATCTCTTAATTGAGAAACGGATATGTAAATTTTCCCGAAACGCACAGCTAAATAAATCTTACCTGCAACTGAAATGGATTGACACGAACACACATGTATATAATGGATTTCTTGTTTCCCGGGATATTCCGCCGCTTGTGTGAGTATACTGGTGCAAACCGAAGTCTGTCACCCATCGCTCGACCCTCCGCCAGAATTGCATCTGGCATGATCATGAGTCCCAATCACGTCCTTCTCATTCAAGATCCCCTAACGTTGAATGAGAAGGACTTGATAAAGACTCGTGATCATGCCATATGCAATTCTGGCGAAACGTCGAGCAATGGGTGACAGACTTCGGTCTGCACCAGTATACTCACACAAGCGATGAAATATCCCGGAAGACAACAAATCCATAACATACGTCCGCGAAAACATAAGAAACAACATATATATATATGGTGAAATCAATAATTTAAGAAACCAAACCCCGACTAAGAATCGAACCCCTGGTCTCCCACTTGCCGGGTGGACACCTCGACCCCTCGACCACCGGGACCGGCAATTTAATGTCTGGATATAGTGCATTATGACATCTATGTGGCGGTGGACCTACATATATATATATGACGAGGAAACTTTTTTAGTTTTTACGGATGAAACCAATCATTAACGTTTATGTTTTTAAATCACTTAGGTCGGAACATTGAATTTTTAGCAAATAAACCAAAAGGTTATGTTCTATTACTAAAAGGGTTCCCTTATAACACATTTTGTAACCAAACAAATATAAAAAATCATATATATTTATATACATGTGAAGATGTCGTCTTTGCGGTGTAAACACTGCTTGTATGAGGATTTGATCTGAAAAGAATTTATCTTCTACACGTTTCAAAAGGTACTTTGCTACAATCTTCTGGAGCCGATGTTAACAGTGAGATGGTTAACAATTCGATTTCTACCGCAAAGACGACATCTTCATCATGTAATATACCAAATCATTATTTATAACTGTTTATAATATGCCAGGGACGGAAATGCATTAAGAGTAAAAGCACACGATTGAACAGTACGTTATGTTCCTATTTATGCCCGGTTTTTCAATCGGTTAACGGGGCCGTTAATTCACGGTCCGTAATCTGTAAATCAACAAACCCTATGCAGATAACGGACCGTCAGCTCACGGCCCCGTAAATGACCGATTTAAAAACCAGGACTTAAAAGTGATGTCACTTACTGAACGAAATATGCTATAAAGTTTCGTGCACAAAAACATAATACTGTAAGACCATTTCTGGGAACCTTCATTGTGACGTCCAATATAGGGTGTTTTTTAACACCGGATATTTATATTATGTTAAACAATCATATAAATTGTGTATTTTTAATTATTCCAAACATTTCTAGAATTAAACGAGTCTCGAGAGCAGACGATGGTAGACAAATAGCGACACCAGTAGTTGTTTGGTTTTCAGATTGAAATGACGACATATGAAAGGATGCGGGATGTCGGGCGTCGCGTCAACAAGGTCAACATTCAAGGTCAACCAGGTTGGTGCTCACCGATAATGTTCCCCAACCGCTGACGCTAGACACAAGTCCTGTGGCCACAGCCGCACCCTGGGCGGGTAGAGCGATGTTCTTGACTGAGGCAGTGTACACGAAGGGGGTTGCTACCTACAAGAGAGAGCGAGCAACATTACCATTATGAGATTGTTTGATGTTTATGATGTATATGTATATCAGAGTGAAAGTATTAAAAGCTCGACCACACCTTGAGAAGTGCTATGTCGTAGTCCTGGGTGCTGCTCGAGTAACTTGTGTGGATGATCTTCTGTATTACTTGGTGGATGGTCCCTCCAACGGTCCTATCTGTAGTGCCAGCCCTCAGAGTCATGGATGTTACTACACCACCAGAACAGTGGGCTGCAGTAACAGCCCAGAGAGTGCTGATGATTGAAGCCCCACAGATGTGGTTGCCGTTGATTCGCATCGACAACTATAGGCACAAGTTTCTCGTAAGGTTATTTGCAAAATGTTAAATTATTATAGGTGGTATTGACTAAGCAATCAGATTCTACATCAATACTGATTCTCACAAGAAGTTCCATTGCTCATTAGTTTGAGTTGTATAACGAATCAGTGATTGGCAGGTATATGAATGTGAAGAATATCATCTTAAAAGTAAAACATTAATGTTTCGATATATGTCCAAGATAATTGGCATGTGTATTTTTTTATTTATTGACTAATACTCTTGTGTAATGATTAATTGATTAATAAAAGTTATTGGATACTGATGTTTAATATGTTTTTTCGGTGGGAGTTATTATAGTATTTCTCAGGGAAATGTGAGTCTCGCCTATTAAAACTGCGCGAAACCAGAGGCCTAATAATATGGAGGAACTGTACATATTATTAAAGAAGTGGTTACAAACCCATATTTTGTTTTAGAAAAAATAAAAGCTTACTTAATAAAAGCTTAAAAATTGCAATTATTGCGGTTGTCATTTTGGAAAACAATTAAATAGTAATAACTTACCTTTTGGCTTCCAAAATAACAACCTCTTATTATTTAATTTTTACGTAATAAAACGTTGGTTGGTATAACCACATTGTCAATATTATGTAGTGTTCTCAAGAAAGTTCACAATCTCTTAAATTTTGCGCGGTGTTAATATTGAGACTACCCATCCTCGTTTAGTTTATTAAATTTTGAGTCAGTTACTATAGGGTTGTTGTTATTTCCCACGGCTTGATACCGTCTACTCAGAGCACAAGCTTACTAACAGCTGTCGCTTAGCTGCAAGAAGCTTCAAGGGTCGCGGTGACGTCACGGACCAATGAACAGTAACGGCGGGAACATTTACCCTGCTCGCAACCAAATCGCCAACTGAAGAAATAACTTCCAGGGCCCGGATTCACAAAAAGTCTTAACTTAGGCATGGCCTTAGTCGAACTGTATCGTATGTGCTATTTTACATCCATGGTAGTCCTACTAGACAGAGCTAATTTCGTGCAGATCACAGTGAACTTGAAATATTGCAAGGCGGTGTTTTCAAGTTAAGTGTTGAAGTTGAAGCTGAAATTGAAGTTTTTTTTTATTTAAACATTAAAAGCTACAATACAACACAATTTACAATAGGGTTGGCTCCTATGAGTGAATTTTTACTCGCAAGCAAGGAGCCTTCATTAAATATAAAATTGCTGTTTTGTTTCCTAATACCTCCACATTCTAAAAACATACAAATGTGCCTTTCAAGGTAAGTAAACGACATCTATTTATGTTCACACTTCAAATTCAAAGACGTATTGCCACCATCTTTGAAGAAAAATGTAACCAAATCAGACTGGGACTTACTTTGATCTCAAGTGTTTGTTATTTAATAGGGTTTCTTACTATGTGCAGCTCCATATCAGCCAATGGCGTGCATAATCTAGTGTCCTAAGTTTGGCCAGGCCTGTTAAGATATTTGTGAATCTTGGCCCAGTGAGTTGATTCAATAATGCGCTATGAAAGAAGGGCAAGAGATCGACTTTTACACGTCATGTAGTAAACACAACAATACTTTGTGTGAAATGATGACTCACCTGGTAAGGGTAAGCCGTGATGGCAACGGCCACTCCGCCGACGATTCTAGTATCCACAAGTGGAACATCTGAAAATAATTTCTTAACGTAGATTCAAACGATGAAGAACTCATTTTAATCGATTTAGCTTTAAAGCAATGTAAGATAAAAAATCCAAGGGCAAACCAAAATCCAAGCCAGAAGAAATAATTAGTCTTCAGTGTTTACAGAATGTTAATCGACACACACTGAGCTTCATCGGTTCAGTTCCTTAACAGGGAAGGATACCTCTACGTCAAAAACCGCACAAAACTTTAATTTATAAAATATTATATCACAAGAATGGGCTACAAAATCAAAAATCTGAATCAACAGCGCACTGTGGTTTTGTAAGCTCTACATACTGAATGCTCTTAGTACATATTTCACAACATATTTCTCTTAGGGAAATCTAAGTTTAAATTAACGTATTATTAATATAAGCTATGGCTATGGAACCCTAACATCTATTCAAATATGTTTTGTTCATATTCACATAAATAATAATATGTTAGTAACAAATGATTTATTAACTAATTAATTAATAGCGATGATAAGCGTGATGTAGTAATCAAACATTGATTTAACAGGAACTATATTTGCGTTCAGTCTTACTTTCTGACATTGCAACATTATGAAATAATTAAGTTTTAAGTTCAAGTCCAAGGTCAGGTCTTGTTCCATATAAATGCAATACAATACGTCTCCACCACGTAAATGACTTGTGAGAAGTGAAGATATATAATTAGAAATTGATTGGACATGGAGCTAATATCAACTAAATAAAATAAAATATTGTAGCATTGATACAATATGCTGATGCTTGTATAGGATACAATAAAATATGAGTATAGACTGATACTCATGCGTAATGCTAAGGATTGTTTATTTATAATTGAGGCCAGTATATACTTACTTACATACTATAATATAATATACTATACTTACCTAATTTAATCTATTAAAGTATAACCTTCAACTAACGAATGCGATGGTGGGCGATAAATATCAATGTTTTTATATGTATGACACTTTTTAAAACGGTAGTATAATATCTTGAAATATTCATTAAAAAGCGAGCTTGTGATATGTTGCTGTAAATTCACAACGGCTTAAATATTTTCTTATATTGTGTTGTTTTGGTTATCAAGATAGTCCGGAGATTATTAACAAAGCATCCGACAAATTCCATGTGAAGGATTAGATACCGGCTGCATACAAGATACCAGAATACGGTTCGGTTCTGCAGATGTCAATAGCATGAGCGTCGGTCACCCCCATGACCAAGCACAGCAACCATTAGAACATAGAACACATGTCCAAAAAGATAAAGCGTTTGATACCTTTTGATTGAGCCTAACTCAGCAATTTATGGAGCGATTTCAACGACGTTTGGACCAGGAGAGTCGGCGTTAACACGTTAGGAAGCCAAGAGCGAACTAGGAATGTGAACAAGCTCAACTAGGCCGCATGTGGACCGATTTAGACAAATTTTCTACCAGCAGAGACAGCATAAAATAGTACCGGCGCGGTGCCGGGTAGGGGCCACGGCCGCGAAGCGGTCTTGTATTCATTATACTTACATTGAGTTACAGCGTTTGCGGCTGTTGTAGTATTTGTTGTTCTTGTTGTAGTCGGCTTAGTAGTAGTAGTTGTTCTTGTTGTCGTCGGCTTAGTAGTAGCGGCGTTGGCCCCCAGCACAGCCACGAGCAGCAGACATATCCTCATCAAGTAACCCATGGCAGACTTCAGGTAGAAGGGTGTTTGAGTTGGAGCGATGGGTGAATGGTACCTTCTGTACCGGACCCCCGCGCTTTTATACGATTTTCCAGCAACGTGAAACATACCCTGCGTGTTTAGTGTCAGCGTTAGTGAAAAGCAGAGATGGGTGTGGGCACGTGGTATATACATGTTTTTGTTTTTGAATTAACTCCATGATGTCCTTCGCAATTTGACTAATAAAAACGCGTTCAATATATCTGTGATTAATTACAGGAAGTTGAGATAAATTGTACAAGGTTGTTCTAATAATTTTGCGTCAGATTCGGGTTGTAAAACAGGGTAAAATGGGATATATAGATCATCCGTTGTGATACGGGGATTTCAATACATCTGGGTGATAAACCTTGACAATATCATTCACGAACTGACTCCAGCTCATAGTCAAGTTACTTCCCTTATATTGTCACTCGTCTATCAAGGTTATAACATAAATCATTGAACGGAGGTTACGCAAATTTCGTCGTCGTAAAACACACTTTTCTTTGGAATTCGTGTCAATAAACTGTGAAGGTGACATCCAATGTGACCCTTAGCAAAGTTTATTGCGACGAGCATCGCTATCGAGCAGAGAATTCTATGGAAATATTCGCTACCTAACACACTACACATCACTGAAGGGCTGTAAATGAACAATCACATGGTTAATGTTGATTTTTAATAAATTTATGGACATAGGATGTTACCTGACATTATATGGCTTCCGGGGAAATTTCTTTTTGTCGTATGTAAGACTTTTTCTAATTTTTCCAATTGAGTAAAATATGAAGGACATATATTTCTTAAATTTATTACTAACATCCTTTGGGAATAGCAGTATAGGCAAGATTCCCTACACCCGGTCTAAGTTTGGGTAACAGTTTAATTGTTTAATTAATTTGGTTATTTTCGACCAATAAATTTAAGAACCCTCCGTTTAAGTGACGTCAACCTACATGTTCAGGCGGAAACACTAGACCCATTGACTCAGTGTGTATCTCAAGCCTGGCCCAACTTAAGAGTTCCCATTATGAGATGAGAATATCAAATGCGGGCATAATTGCTACATATTATACAATTGAGCGGTGGCTGTAAAAGGGCACATAAACCATGTTTGTATTTTAGCTCCCAGATTACACGAAGTCAACTGTAATGCTAAATATAACATTTGATATATTATGATAAGTCGTACGATTCAATTTTATATTAGAAATCCTTGATTTTCCTGTCAATCGATCGAATACTTCGTCATAAATACAATTCCGACACGAAATGGCAGTTGGTAATATATTTATCTTGTAGCTAATTAGGAATATATTAGCACTTTCGCCGCACTTATCAGATCACCGACTGCAACTCGAGATCGAGGACTGTGCGTGACCTTGGGTAGCAGTTGTACATAAAGTGTACAATCTTTTTCTTTTTATCGATGGCATATTCACTCGCTATTGACTTGCCCAAAGTCTACTCTCTGGTTACATAAAACCAAAAGTCCCGTTCTTAGTCATTATCTTCCGTTGAATATAAAATGTAAGAACAGGTATTACAATCAACAAATAGGAAATGCTATAACTTATAATGTGTATTTTTTATATTAAAACATAGCAAATAAGCTATTTGGAGCACTGCAAAGATTTTATTGGTGGTTGCAATGCGAAAACAAGCTATTTTATGGTTAAGTTTTATTGCAATATTGGCATTGTAATAGGCCTATACTAGGTTTAAGTATAATTAAAAAACTGCGATTCTATCGCGATTTGTCATTAAAAAGTAGAATCATGATGATTTAATTTCATCACGATTAATGGTGATGATTTTATTTTGATCTTACAATTATCTATTTTAATTTTTAAACTGTACCGCATCTCTTAAATCATTTATCCTAACATTATTTCGATTAGAAGACACCAAGATTACTGGCCATTGATAATACCGGTCTACTGTCGTCGGAAAACATACTGGGATTAGAACGGTGGGTGGAGTAAGTTCACACAGGCATAATGTGTACCCTTATTTTTGGAAATCGGTTTAAATGAACCGCCATATCTTTCTATACAGGGACGTTCTTACCATAAACGGTACCGCACCACCCAATAACAATGAAAATGCCACAATGACAGTGAAAATGCCACAATGACAGTGAAAATGCCACAATGACAGTGAAAATTCCACAATGACAGTGAAAATGCCACAATTACAGTGAAAATGCCACAATGAAAGTGAAAATAACAATAGCCCGGGTGGTCCGGTCACCTAAGGCGTCCTAGTTTAGGCAAATCTAAGTGATATAAATCACGCATATGTCGTTCTGCAATGTCATAAAGATAAAACATAGTAAAATATTAACAATGAATTAATATTTTTTGGTGTGAATGTGTAGTAATACCCAGAGATGATTTATCTTGATTTATCACTCACTATGTATAACAAAAAAAAAGACAAAATATGTGATAAGTACAAACGTTACCTACAGTTTAAAAAAAATTGTTTTTGTTAATTAAAATAGTTAAAATTGTTCTAAAATTGAATGTAAATATATTGTTTTCGTAGATAGGTATCACTGAAAGCGAAACTCTGTGATTGTTTTACTAATTACCTCAAGATAAAAGACACTCATTAAGTAAGTATGTATTCATTATCATTTATTCTGTAAAATTGATGTATTATTTTGTCCTAACTATTTTACAGACTGGACTACCAACTTCGACCGCCAGCATGAGTCGCCTCTGCTGGCTAGTTATGGAACAACAATGGGTTTGACAGGCCGTGGTTAGTATAAAAGGGCGAGCTTGTGCAGAGCTCGCCAATGGCTTGGTTATGCCTGCCCTACAAACATCGTACGTAGTGATTAGGTTATGCCTCTCACTCGCTACGTCTGTCTCCAGTAGTTTGGTTATGCCTCTCACTCGCTGCATCTGTCTTCAGTAATTCGGTTATGCCTCTCACTCGCTACATCTGTGTCCAGTAGTTCGGTTATGACTCTCACTCGCTGCATCAGTCTGCCGTAGTTCGGTTATGCCTCTCACTCGCTGCACCTGTCTGCAGTAGTTCGGTTATGCCTCTCACTCGCTGCATCTGTCTGAAGTAGTTCGGTTATGCCTCTTACTCACTACATCTGTCTGCAGTAGTTTGGTTATGCCTCTCACTCGCTGCATTTGTCTGCAGTAGTTCGGTTTGCGACGAACAAAATTTGACACAGACACACACACACACACACACACACACACACACACACACACACACACACACACACACACACACACACACACACACACACACACACACACACACACACACACACACACACACACACACACACACACACATACACACACACACACACACACACACACACACACACACACACACACACACACACACACACACACACACACACACACACACACACACACACACACACACACACACACACACACACACACACACACACACACACACACACACACACACACACACACACACACACACACACACACACACACACACACACACACACACACACACACACACACACACACACACACACACACACACACACACACACACACACACACACACACACACACACACACACACACACACACACACACATACCCACACACACACACACACACACATACACACACACACATACACACATACAAAGCGCCGATCGAGTTGTATGGAGAGATTCGCACCGCCCACCTAACTAGGAAAACTTTCCGCGTTGCTAGATGAGCGATTTTTTCAATACATCAAACAATATGAATTCCCGTAATTAGAAAACGAAATATTTTTTTACAAAATGGCGGTTGAAGTTAAAATTTCAAAACTTGTATCCGATGTCAACTTTGTTAGTGTGGACATAAATATAAATATTATTAAAATCTGTCCATAAGTTCTAATTAAAAAAAAAAAAAAATACGGGATTTGTTTCAATAATTAATTTTTTGTAGGTTGGCATATTGACGAATTTTGTTGGTTATGGTAACGGCATCGAGTTTTTTTGTCACGAGTGTTGACTGAAAATTTCAGCCAAATCCGTCACGCCGTTTGGTCTGTGCGCGACGAAAAATGTTTTTCAGTAATTCATTTTTTCTAGGTTGCTATCTTGACGGATTTATTTGATTACGTTAACAGCATCGAGTTTAGTAGTCACGGGTGTTGACCAAAACTTTCAGCCAAATCCGTCAAGCCGTTTGACTGTGCGCGACGAACAAAATCTGGCGCACACACACACGAACAGACGAACAGACAAAGCGCCGATCGAGTTGTATGGAGAGATTCGCTACCGCTCATCTAATTCTAGTTTATACGCGTTACAAAACGTATTCAACCGTTCAAGAAATGCCAATAAATAGTATCTGAGCATACAGTACGTCATTTAAACAACAATTAGTGTCAGTTGTATTATTTGTTTGCAATTAGTTGAAGAGTTACGTCTGTGTACGCCCTTCACCCGACCATGAACGACGTCTGTATCTAGGGCGAGATGATCGGAGACCACCAATGATCTGTTTCACTCTGCAGATAAGATTGTTGCACGTTTGGGGCGCAGTCCAAGCTCTTTGCAATCAAGGTAATCTCACACTCGACAGGCGTTGTTTGCAACGCAATGGTTGAGGCGCTATCTGAGCTCTTTGCAACCAAGATAATCTGTATTTGGCAGGAGATGTTTGCAAAGCAATATTTGGGGTCAATGATATGTAACACCTATAGTAGGCTAGATCACCAGTCCCCCAACCTTCCATTCAGTAGCGAGCGTATAGCAAATTGAAGCCATGTTGAACTGGGCAGGGGACAGGCTAAGTTGGACCTTTCAGTACTGGTAGCGCTGCGAGTGGCAGAAAGTCGCGTTTGAGACGCCCATTCCCGCCTGTAGTAGTTGCCCAATTCAAGATGGCTTCTAATTGACACGCTTGTGGCTGCTAGGTTGCACATCTAGCGAGGGCACTAGCATTACTAAAAGACAACAATGAAACAAATGAATTGAATCGATGGACAAACAACAAGCAGTCAAAAATAATTTCGTCTGATTTTGGAAAACAAAACAAAACAAAAAAAAAACAGATACACACACAAAACTTTCATTTAGTCGTTGTCTATTATTAAAAGTTTTAAATAGCGAGCAGCTACTATTGCTACACTTGTTTTTATTTCCATGGTTGCAATTTTATTTGTTTGACAGCTGATGGTTTGTCCATCAGTTCAATTCATTTGTTCCATTGTTGTCTTTCGGTGTTGCTAGTGCCTTATAGTTGTTACATATCATTGTTTGAGGTGCAGTCCGAGCTCTTTGCAACCAATATTTGGGGCGCAGTCTGAGCGAGATTGTTATGTGTGGCAACGTGCTGTTCAGTGACCGCCAGGTTAGAGGTCAAATGGTACATCAACAGTTGCGTGTATGCATAATGACCCTAAGTTATTAGTAAGTATAAGGTAAATAACACTCTCAACCATCAAATGTTCACACACACTAAAAAAAAAATCAACATATAGAATGATATAATAATTCAACTTGCCTAACTAACGTATCCGACCTCTATTTTGTTATTTAAAAGTTTGCCCCGACTGGGGATCGAACCCAGATCTTCCGGCTCCACTTGGCGGTTCTCTGGTCACTTGAGTACCTGGGGCCGCGAAAACAAATTCTATTTATTTCAAGTGTCAAAAGGCAAGCTTGGTTCCATCACCCAATGGGTAACACTTTCATTACAATTGCTGTATCATCATTAGAGATACGTGAAAATAGCGTTTTGTGTATAGATGCAACAAAGCGCTATTTTTCAGTAGAAACTAAGGTTTTGCTGGTCCAATTTTATTATATTTAGCATATTAATTATACTTTGTTTATGATAAATGCAATTTGGTTGATTTTAATTTTAATAGTATGACATGATATAAAAAAGTAAACGGTGACTTTGGAGCCGTCCTAGCAACAAAGCACTCAATAAATTCAAAGTTGTTCTGAATCGGCCTTGTTGATTCTGGCATTTGTCCGCAGGTGTTCGCACTGTCCAATCACTGATTCATATGTTTCGTATTTGAAATATCGATCTTTGATTGGTTATCGTCGCTCACTCGTCGATGGTGTTCGAAGCCTACAGCGTTGGTTTATTCACTTTCAATTTAAGTTCCCCACTACAAATCAGTTTAGTTACTGAGTGGGTAGACTCTCAATGTGAATTTATTTTATTTTATTTAAATAAAAATTTGAGAAAACTTCATTCTCAAATTTTTTAATCTTGGCAAAAAAAAAGATGCTACAAAACGCTGTGAATTGACAATTGAAAATGCTATTTTCACGTATCACTTATCATCATGTATATTATATATATGTTGATTCTAATATTCTCTTTAATATGTGCGAATTCTTCATTAACTGGGGGGTCATGCGCCAGTGGTCAGCAGGTATAATATGGTTTGATTTACCCAACACTGAAAAACACTGAAGGAGAAAGAACTCCTCCGAAACGTCGGGTAGTATTGAGTAAGTCAAACAACACGTTACCCGCTGATGACCACTCGCGCCGAAAACACCAGTGGACGAAAAATGCAGGTATACATAGAATGTAGTATAGGCAATTATCGTTAGTCGATTTGAAATCGATGTCATAGTTCAAATCGCGATAATCATACGATTTTATTTCATCCCCGAAATCGCGATTGTTCTGTGGAACGTTCGTTATTGGTCATAATTTTAAATTTGACACCAAATCGACGAACACTGGTGCATACTGTATAAAGAGATGCGCTCTCTACTGCCAAGCACACAGAAGTAAAACGAAGGTGTTATTGTGAATTTGAGAAGTAAAACCACATTTTAAATTATATCTTTATTACATTTTGATTGAAAACAAAACAGTGTTTAAATTCCAAATGTATTGATCAACTGGGTTTCAGTATGATAGTTTAGTTTCAACTCCGGCCTAGACACCGGAGTTGGTCTTGATCCATGAGCGCAGTTCGGGCACGCGAGAGTAGACGCCGGGGTAGTTGGCTTGGGCACATCCGTAACCCCATGAGGTGACACCCACTAGCTGCTTCACACCGCCTATTGTCGCAACCATCGGACCACCAGAGTCTCCCTGGAAGTACAGATACAGTCAAATACTTGTCTTGTGATACCCACTAGCTGCATCACACCGCCCAGTGTCAAAACCATCGGACCACCAGAGTCTCCCTGGAAGTACAGATACAGTCAAACACTTGTCTTGTGATACCCCATGAGGTGACACCCACAAGCTGCTTCACACCGCCCAGTGTCGCAACCATCGGACCACCAGAGTCTCCCTGGAAGTACAGATACAGTCAAACACTTGTCTTGTGATACCCCATGAGGTGATACCCACTAGCTGCTTCACACCGCCCAGTGTCGCAACCATCGGACCACCAGAGTCTCCCTGGAAGTACAGATACAGTCAAACACTTGTCTTGTGATACCCCCATGAGGTTATACCCACTAGCTGCTTCACACCACCCAGTGTCGCAACCATCGGACCACCAGAGTCTCCCTGGAAGTACAGATACAGTCAAACACTTGTCTTGTGATACCCACTAGCTGCCTCACACCTCCCAGGGTCGCAACCATCGGACCACCAGAGTCTCCCTGGAAGTACAGATACAGTCAAACACTTGTCTTGTGATACCCCCATGAGGTGATACCCCCTAGCTGCTTCACATCGCCCAGTGTCGCAACCATCGGACCACCAGAGTCTCCCTAGAAGTACAGATACAGTCAAACACTTGTCTTGTGATATCCCCATGACGTGATACCCACTAGCTGCTTCACACCGCCCAGTGTCGCAACCATCGGACCACCAGAGTCTCCCTAGAAGTACAGATACAGTCAAACACTTGTCTTGTGATACCCCATGAGGTGATACCCACTAGCTGCCTCACACCGCCCAGTGTCGCAACTATCGGACCACCAGAGTCTCCCTAGAAGTGGAGTATGAAGATAAGAACATCGGAATTCAATAATAAAATTAGGATCAATTTTTTCGCATGGTAGCTTTTCATTGAATTTAAATATATATACAAATATATATATAACAACCCGTGGTATTTATAATTGTAACAATACATATATGTATTATTAGTATACGAATATAAGTATATAAATGTCACACGCAGAAACTTATTGACCCGAAATAATGTTAAAACCACACACACAATTGTAAAACGATACCAAAGTCACTTACTTTTAAAACCGGTGAATTTTTGGAGTAACCCGTTCCTACTCCTTTCTCAGACCAAGGTCAACTGGCAGTTGGCCTCGGTCTGAGAAAGGAGTAGGAACGGGTTACTCAAAAAATTCACCGGTTTTTAAAGTAAAAGACCTTGGTATCGTTTAACAATTGTGTGTGTGGTTTTAGTATATATATATTTAAATGTGTAATGGCTATTTTTGGGTCAAGAAGGACCAAGTATCAAGACCGTGAAAGGAAACAAAATTGTTTATTGAATTATGTTATATTTCTAAGGTTTTTTTGAAATTTCACCAAAAATTTACAAATATATTTAAATATATGTTTTTTTTTACTGAAAAACTGTTATCGTAGTTAACAAATCTTCCGCCGTAAAAGCCCATACAATTATAGATAAACCGTTATACGGACATGTATATGAGTTATATCTCAGAGCAAATGCTGAATGGCTCTTTGCTTGATCTTACCTGGCATGTGTCCTTTCCTCCTACTGTGTATCCAGCACAGATCATCCTAGGGGTGATTTTACTGACCCCATAGGAGGACTGGCATGCAGTTTGAGCAACGACAGGGACCGAGACTGCCATCAGTTTAGTGGGCAGAGTTGTAGCACCAGACTGTAAGCACACACATGGGTTATTTAGCACGTATACTCCAAACTTCGTGTGTGCGGGACTTCCATCAATTAAACACAACTTAAAAATATGCTATTCACTAACATTTCTACCATACAAGGTGATATATTCATGACTATCACATTTTAGCACATTGTTCCTTTCCCATTTAGGAATATCAAACAGTCATTGTTTTTTATATGTATTAAAATAAATGTGTGGATAACGTTTGCCATGTTAGTTTTTTTCATTTTATCTCTTAATTGAGAAACGGATATGTAAATTTTCCTGAAACGCACAGCTAAATAAATCTTACCTAAACTGAAATGGATTGACACGCACACACTCACACATGTATATAATGGATTTCTTGTTTCCCGGGATATTCCGCCGCTTGGGTGAGTATACTGGTGCAAACCGAAGTCTGTCACCCATTGCACGACCCTCCGCCAGAATTGCATCTGGCATGATCATGAGTCCAATATCACTTCCTTCTCATTCAAGATCCCCTAACGTTGAATGAGAAGGAATTGATAGGGACTCATGATTATGCCATATGCAATTCTGGCGAAACGTCGAGCAATGGGTGACAGACTTCGGTCTGCACCAGTATACTCACACAAGCGGGGGAATATCCCGGTAGACAACAAATCCATAACATACGTCCACGAAAACATAAGAAACAACATGTATATATGGTGAAATTAATCATTTAAGAAACCAAACCCCGACTGGGAATCGAACCCTGGTCTCCCACTTGCCAGGTGGACACCTCGACCCCTCGACCACCGGGACCGGCAATTTAATGTCTGGATATACTGCATTATGACATCTATGTGGCGGTGGACCATATATGACAGTGAAACATTTTTAGTTTTTACGAATGAAACCAATCATTAACGTTTTTTTTTTAAATCACTTCGGTCGAAACGTGTAATTTTTTTCAAATAAACCAAAAGGTTTTGTTCTATCACTAAAAGTGTTCCCTTATTACAAATTTTGTAACCAAACAAATATAAAAAATCATATATATTTATATACATGTGAAGATGTTGTCTTTGCGGTGTAAACACTTCTTGTATGAGGATTTGATCTGAAAAGAATTTATCTTCTACACGTTTCAAAAGGTACTTTGCTACAATCTTCTGGAGCCGATGTTAACAGTGAGATGGTTAACCATTCGATTTCTACCGCAAAGACGACATCTTCATCATGTAATATACCAAATCATTATTTATAACTGTTTATAATATGCCAGGGACGGAAATGCATTAAGAATGAAAGCACACGATTGAACAGTACGTTATGTTCCTGTTTATGCCCGATTTTTTAATCGGTTAACGGGGCCGTTAATTCACGGTCCGTAATCTGTAAACCAACAAACCCTATGCAGATAACAGACCGTCAGCAAACGACCCCGTTAATGTCCCATTTAAAAACTAGGACTTAAAAGTGATGTCATTTACGGAACGAAATATGCTATAAAGTTTCGTGCACAAAAAAATAATACTGTAAGACCATTTCGGGGAACCTGCATTGTGACGTCCAATATAAGGTTATTTTAAACACCGGATATTTATATTATGTTTAAAAATCTTATAAATTGTGTATTTTAAATTATTCGAAACGTTTCGAGAATTGAACGCGGTTCGAGAGCAGACGAGTGGTAGACAAATAGCGACACCAGTAGATGTTTGGTTTTCAGATTGAAATGACGACATATGCAGGGATACGGGATGTCGGGCGTCCCGTCAACAAGGTCAACATTCAAGGTCAACCAGGTTGGTGCTCACCGATAATGTTCCCCAACCGCTGACGCTAGCCAGAATTCCAGGGATCATAAGCGCACCCTGGGCGGGTAGAGCGATGTTCTTGATTGTGGTACTGTACACGAAAGGGGTTTTTACCTACAAGAGAGGGAGAGCAGCATAAGCATTGTGAGATTGTATGATGTTAATGATGTATATGTATAACAGAGTGAAAGTATTAAAAGCTCGACCACACCTTGAGAAGTGCTATGTCGTAGTCCCGGGTGCTGCTCGAGTAACTTGTGTGGATGATCTTCTGTATTACTTGGTGGATGGTCCCTCCAACGGTCCTATCTGTAGTGCCAGCCCTCAGAGTCATGGATGTTACTGCACTACCAGAACAGTGGGCTGCAGTAACAGCCCAGAGAGTGCTGATGATTGAAGCCCCACAGGTGTGGGTGCCGCTGATTCGCATCGACAACTATAGGCACAAGTTTCTCGTAAGGTTATTGGCAAAATGTTATACTATTATAGGTGGTATTGACTAAGCAATCAGATTCTACATCAATACAGATTCTCACAAGAAGTTCCATTGCTCATAAGTTTGAGTTGTATAACGAATCAGTGATTGGCAGGTATATGAATGTGAAGAATATCATCTTAAAAGTAAAACATTAATGTTTCGATATATGTCCAAGATAATTTGCATGTGTATTTTTTTATTTATTGACTAATACTCTTGTGTAATGATTAATTGATTAATAAAAGTTATTGGATACTGATGTTTAATATGTTTTTTCGGTGGGAGTTATTATAAGTATTTCTCAGGGAAATGTGAGTCTCGCCTATTAAAACTGCGCGAAACCAGAGGCCTAATAATATGGAGGAACTTTACATATTATTAAAGAAGTGGTTACAAACCCATATTTTGTTTCAAAAAAAAATAAAAACTGACTTCATAAAAGCTTAAAAATTGCAATTATTGCGGTTGTCATTTTAAAAAACAATTAAATTGTGTTAACTCACCTTTTGGCTTCCAAAATAACAACCTATAGTTATTTAATTTTTACGTAATAAAACGTTGTTTGGTATAACCACATTTTCAATATTATGTATAGCGTTCTCAAGATAATTCACAATATCTTTAATTTTGCGCGGTTTTAATATTGAGACTACCCATCCTCGTTTAGTTTATAAGAGTTGAGTCAGTTACTGTAGGGTTGTTGTTATTTCCCATAGCTTGATTGCGTCTATTCACAAGCTTACTAACAGCTGTCGCTAAGCTGCAATAAGCTTCAAGGGTCGCGGTGACGTCACAGACCAATGAACAGTAACGTCGGAAACATTTACCCTGCTCGCAACCAAATCCCCAACTGAAGAAATAACTTCCAGGGCCCGGATTCACAAAAAGTCTTAACTTAGGCATGGCCTTAGTCGAACTGTATCGTAGGTGCTATTTTACATCCATGGTAGTCCTACTACACGGAGCTAATTTCGTGCAGATCACAGTGAACTTGAAATATTGCAAGGCGGTGTTTTCAAGTTAAGTGTTGAAGTTGAAGCTGAAAATGAAGTTTTTTTTATTCAAACATTAAAAGCTACAATACAACACAATTTACAATATGGTTGGTTCCTAATGAGTGAATTATTACTCGCAAGCAAGGAGCCTTCATTAAATATAAAATTGCTGTTTTGTTTCCTAATACCTCCACATTCTAAAAACATACAAATGTGCCTTTCAAGGTAAGTAAACGACATCTATTTATGTTCACACTTCAAATTCATAGACGTATTGCCACCATCTTTGAAGAAAAATAAAACCAAATCAGACTGGGACTAAATTTTGATCTCAAGTGTTTGTTATTTACTAGGGTTTCTTAGCGACGTTGAGCCGAGGGTATGTGCAGCTCAATATCAGCCAATGGCGTGCATAATCTAGTGTCTTAAAGTTTGGCCAGGCCTGTTAAGACTTTTTTTTTAATCTTGGCCAGTGATTTGATTCAATAATGCGCTATGAAAGGAGATCGACTTTTACACGTCATGAAGTAAACACAACAATACTTTGTGTGAAATGATGACTCACCTGGTACGGGTAAGCCGTGATGGCAACGGCCACTCCGCCGACGATTCTAGTATCCACAAGTGGAACATCTGAAAATAATTTCTTTACATAGATTTAAACGATGAAGAACTCATTTGAATCGTTTAGCTTTAAAGCAATGTAAGATTAAAAATTCGAGGGCAAACCAAAATGCAAGCCAGAAGAAATATTCAGTCTTCAATGTTTACAGAGTGTTAATCGACACACACTGAATTATATAGGATACCTCTATGTCAAAAACCGCACAAAATTTTAATTTATAAATTATATCACAAGAATGGACTTCAAAATCAAAAATATGAATCAACAGCGCACTGTGGTTTTGTAAGCTCTACATAGTGAATGCTCACTTGTGCCTTACATTGTAATCAGTATGTTTTTTACATATAATTAATTTTATTACCAATTATCGAATTAATAATTTAAAATCACTACGCTAATGGTTATGTTTCATTTAGTCTGTAGGGCTTACCAAAACACAGTGGGCTGTTGATTTAGATTTTCAATTAATTATTGGAATCTTGAGATATAATTAGATAATGAAACTTTTCTGTTTTTTTGACGTAGACACTAGACAGTACTCTCCGCTCTTAAACATGGTCATCAGTACTTCAAATGCAAACGCTAACCAATGATAAAGCATGTATTGTGAATGTAAGTTGTATTTAAAATGGAACATAAATTCTATTATTAATTTTTTATTCATTTTAAAATAAATATTTTAACGTAATATACTATATAATGCACACAAAAATACGCCCATAAACTAAATGAACGAATGAATGGCTGATGGATTGATGATGTTTTAAAATACATATTCCCCTTGCTTGGAACGAGTGTCATAACTAATATTCCTTTTAAATCATTATAAAGTTTAAATTCTTAACGTTAGGGTATTACAAAACAGAATCTTCACTATCAAGTGTCAGTTACATGTGCGTTAGTAAACAATTTTAACGTGTTACAAATAAAGACCCAGTTATAGAACACATGTTCAGAAAAATTAAGCATTTGATATCGTTTGATTGAGCGTAACTAAGCAATTTATGGACCGATTTCGACGACTTTTGGACCAGAAGAGTCCACGTTAACACGTTAGGAAGCCAAGAGCAAACTTAGAATGTGAACAAGCTCAAGTGTGCCGCACATCGACCGATTTCGACAAATTTTCTACCAGTAGAGACAGCATAAAATAGTGCCGCGTAGGGGCCAAGGCCGCGATGCGTTCTTGTATTCATCATACTTACATTGAGTTACAGCGTTTGCGGTTGTTGTTGTATTAGTTGTTCTTGTTGTAGTCGGCTTAGTAGTAGTAGTTGTTCTTGTTGTCGTCGGCTTAGTAGTAGTAGCGGCGTTGGCCCCCAGCACAGCCACGAGCAGCAGACATATTCTCATCAAGTAACCCATGGCAGACTTCAGGTAGAAGGGTGTTTGAGTTTGAGCGATGGGTGAATGGTACTTTCTGTACCGGACCCCCACGCTTTTATACGATTTTCCAGCAACGTGAAACATACCCTGCGTGTTTAGTGTCAGCGTTAGTGAAAAGCAGAGATGGGTGTGGGCACGTGGTATATACATGTTTTTGTTTTTGCAATAACTCCATGATGTCCTTCGCAATTTGACTAATAAAAACGCGTTCAATATATCTGTGATAAATTACAGGAAGTTGAGATAAACTGTACAAGGTTGTTCTAATAATTTTGCGTCAGATTCGGGTTGTAAAACAGGGTAAAATGGGAAATATAGATCATCCGTTGTGATACGGGGATTTCAATACATCTGGGTGATAAACCTTGACAATTTTATTCTCGAACTGACTCCAGCTCATAGTCAAGCTACTTCCCTTATATTGTCACTCGTCTATCAAGGTTATAACATATATCATTGAACGGAGGTTACACAAATTTCGTCGTCGTAAAACACACTTTTCTTTGCAATCCGTGTTAATAAACTGTGAAGGTGACATCCAATGTGACCCTTAGCAAAGTTTATTGCGACGGGCATCGCTATCGAGCAGAGAATTCTATGGAAATATTCGCTACCTTACACACTACACATCACTGAAGGGCTGTAAATGAACAATCACATGGTTAATGTTGATTTTTAATAAATTTATGGACATAGGATGTTACCTGACATTATATGGCTTCCGGGGAAATTTCTTTTTGTCGGATGTAAGACTTTTTCTAATTTTTCCAATTGAGCAAAATATGAAGGACATATATTTCTTAAATTTATTACTAACATCCTTTGGGAATAGCAGTATAGGCAAGATTCGATAAACCTGGTTCAAATTTGGGTAAAAGTTTCATTGTTGAATGAATTTGGTTATTTTCGACCAATAAATTAAGAACACTCCGTTTAAGGGGCGTCAAACTACATGTTCAACGGAAACCCTAGACCCATTGCCTGTGTGTATCTCAAGCCTATGGCCCAACTTCAGATTGGCGTATGAACTTCATGTTCAGGCGAGAGCAACACAGTCATTGACTCAATGTATTTCTTAAGCCTGGCCCAACTTTAGAGTGACGTATGAGCTTCATGTTAAGGCGAGAGCAACAGAGTCATTGATTCAGTGAGTATCTCATCCCTGGCCAATTTTTAGAGTTTCCATTATGGGATGAGAATATCCAACGTGGACACATCATTGTCTAATATCAGGCCGGGCATAATTGCTTCATATTATGCAATTGAGCGGTGGCTGTAAAAGGGCACATAAGACCATTTTTGTATTTAATCTCGCAGATAACAGGAAGTCAACTGAATAACATTTGATATATGATAAGTCGTACGATTCAATTTTATATACGAAATCCTTGATTTTCCTGTCGATCGAACGTACATACTTCTTCATAATTTCAAATCCGACACGAAATAGCAATTAGTTATATATTTATCTTGTAGCCAATTAGGCAATATATTAGCACTTTCCCCGCACTTGTCAGATCACCGACTGCAACTCGAGATCGATGACTGCGCCTGACCTTGGGTTGCAGTTGTACATAAAGTGTACAATCTTTTTCTTTTTATCGATGGCAAATTCACTCGCTTTTGACTTGCCTAAAATCTACTCTCTGGTTACATAAAGCTGCAAGCTCCGTTCTTAGTGAATACCTTGTCCGTTGAATATAAAAATGTAAGGGCAGGTATAACAAACAAAAAATGGGAAAGGTTATAGCTTATAATGTATATATTATATATAAAAAAGGTAGCAAATAAGCTATTTGGAGTATTGTCAAGATTTTGATTGGTGGTTGCAATGAGCAAACAAGCTATTTTATGATTAAGTAATTATAGAAGGGGCATTGTAATAGGCCTACTGGGTTTAAGTATTATTTAAAAACCTGCGATTTTATCGCGATTTGTCATTAAAAAGAAGAATCGTGATGATTTAATTCCATCGAGATTAATAGTGAGGATTTTATTTTGATCTTACAATTATCTATTTTTTAATTTTTAAATTGTACCGCATCTCTAAAACCATTTATCCTAAAATTACCTCGATAAAGAAGACACCAAGACAACTGGCCATTGATCATACCGATCCACTGTCGTCGGAATACAAGCTGGGCTTTGAACGGTGGGTGGAATAAGTTCACACAGTCATATGTATCCTTATTTTTGGAAATTGGTTTAAATGCACCACTATATCTTTCAATACAGGGACCATAAACGGTACCGCACTAACCAATGACAATGAAAATGCCACAATGACAGTGAAAATAACAATTGCCCGTCCTAGTTTAGGCAAATTTAGTGATATAAATCAGGCATATGTCGTTCTGCAAAGTCATGAAGATAAAACATAGTAAAATATTAACAATAAATAATTAATTTTTGGTGTGACTGTGTAGTAATACCCATAGATGATTTATCTTGATTTATCTAGCTAGGATTTGACCTACTTAGGACAACTACGAGTTAAGCATCTTTGTGAATCCAGACCCTGGTGGGTTGTGTCGATTTCTAGCCAATTGTTTTTGCTTACACTTATATATTGTTTTAAGTGATTGTATAAAAGCAAATAATATGCAATCCATATCTGAAAGTCAGTCGTATTGAGTACATGAGCAACGATGTAAATCGAAGTATCAGACTGAATCAATTTAACACAGATATGATGTCAATAACAAGTATGGAAACCAATTAGGATTACAAACATTAAAAATGTAATTTCAATCATATATACTTGACATTGTTAAGATACAAAGGTTTTAATATACATAAATATATTAGAGAAACGAAGAACTTAACCAAATCGCGATTCGAACTATGAACTAAATTCAAACTATTTAATGTTAATCGGCCGCACTCCTAGTTTAAAGAAAAATAATGATGGTCGCAGTGCTCGAAATTAACGGCAGCCCGGCAGCCCGAGGCTGCCCAAAACGTACTCGGGCTGCCACTTGTATATACCCAGCCAGCCCAACCTGCCTTAAATTTCACATACAAACATTATAAAAAGTGTTATTTCCAAAATAAATACTTCCATGTGTTCATACCACACACTGTATTATATTAACATATTATCACAGTTTTTAATGTATCAAACCAGAGTTATCTTATTCTTATGAGAATATAGATCGTGCGAAAAAATTGTATTATTAATTGTTTGCATAGCTTAGTTTTATTTAAGGTTCTTCTTTGTAGATCAGTTTTTATAACTGAATAGGATAGATTTTAAATAAATAAATAAATTTCAAGACACATTTTTCGTGCTATGCTGTCCGCCGCCCGCCAAGCCTATACACACTCGCCACCGCGCTCGCGGCCGACGAATGCACTCAGGCGGGGACTGGCTAGGGATGCCGGGATGCGATCGCATCCCGGGCCCCTGGACTCATCCGGGCCCTTTGGCAGTCCGGGCCCCCGGGCTGCCACCAGAAAGTTCCTACGATGTAAATATTTCTCTGTATATTGCTAGAAAAATTCTTAACCCCACTCTATAAGTATAATTTGAAATTATAATTGAATTTAATGTAATATATTTTATTGTAAATATTCAATGTAATTAATTGAATGTAATATAAATTATTTTGCTACTAATAGGGTTGCTTCTGTTAATCGTGCGCTAAATTCGCATTTTAGGCCATAAAATTCTATACAACCCCAAAAAATGTTTTAACGCCTTCGGTGTATTTGCCTCCGCCGGCGGGGCTTCGCCCCAGACTCCAGCTGCGCCATGCCACCTCGTGCGGGCCCCCCAAAACCCAGCATCCCGGGCCTTTTTATCCCAGTCCGCCCCTGAATGTACTTGACTAGACCACTAATTAACATTTTCTTCACTATAATAAAAAAACAAAAAATGTAATTTCAAATGTTCATTACGTAATAAAACGAAAATATTAATAAAGAAATGTCGGGCTATTCAATTCTTAACTGGGCTGCTAAAAACTATAAGACAGTAGCCGAAGGGCTGCTGCTTATAATTCCTAATTTCGAGCACTGATGATGGTGTTGGTACTACTATGCATGTTATTACATGATGTGTTATTGAACATGCATTCAATTATCATTGTCTTACAATGTAACATGAGTAATTTGAGAGCACAACAAAACTCACTCACTGTGTATAACAAAAAAAGAAAAGAAAAAAATAGGGTAATGTCTTAAAATTGTTTTAAAGGTTAATGTAAATATATTGCTTGCGTATAAGATTAATATCACTGAAAAGAAACTCTGTGATTGTTTTACTAATTACTTCAAGATAAAAGGCACTCATAGTTGTAAGTATGCATTCATTATCATTTATTCTGTAAAATTGATGTATTAGTTTGTACTAACGATTTTACCGACTGGACTACCAACTCCGGCCACCTTCATGAGTCGCCTCTGCTGGCTAGTTATGGAACAACAATGGGTTTGACAGGCCGTGGTTAGTATAAAAAGGCGAGCTTGTGCAGAGCTCGCCAATGGTTTGGTTATGCCTGCCATACAAACATCGTACGTAGTGTAGTGATTAGGTTATGCCTCTAACTCGCTACATCTGTGTGCAGTAGTTCTATTATGCCTCTCACTCGCTTCATCTGTCAGCAGTAGTTTGGTTGTGCCTCTGACTCGCTTCATCTATCTACAGTAGTATTGGTTATGCCTCTCACTCGCTACTCTGTCTGCAGTAGTTTGGTTATGCCTCTCACTCGCTACATCTGTCTGCAGTAGTTCGGTTATGCCTCTCACTCGCTGCATCTGTCTGCAGTAGTTTGGTGATGCCTCTTACTCGCTATATCTGTCTGCAGTAGTTCGGTTATGCCTCTCACTCGCTACATCTGTCAGCAGTAGTTTGGTTATGCCTCTGACTCGCTACTCTGTCTGCAGTAGTTTGGTTATGCCTCTCACTCACTACATCTGTCTGCAGTAGTTCGGTTATGCCTCTCACTCGCTGCATCTGTCTGCAGTAGTTTGGTTATGCCTCTCACTCGCTACATCTGTCTGCAGTAGTTCGGTTATGCCTCTCACTCGCTGCATCTGTCTGCAGTAGTATTGGTTATGTCTCTCACTCGCTACATCTGTCTGCAGTAGTTTGGTTATGCCTCTGACTCGCTTCATCTATCTACAGTAGTATTGGTTATGCCTCTCACTCGCTACATCTGTCAGCAGTGGTTTGGTTATGCCTCTGACTCGCTTCATCTATCTACAGTAGTATTGGTTATGCCTCTCACTCGCTACTCTGTCTGCAGTAGTTTGGTTATGCCTCTCACTCGCTACATCTGTCTGCAGTAGTTTGGTTATGCCTCTCACTCGCTACATCTGTCTGCAGTTGTTCGGTTATGCCTCTCACTCGCTGCATCTGACTGCAGTAGTTTGGTTATGCCTCTCACTCGCTACATCCGTCTGCAGTAGTTCGGTTATGCCTCTCACTCGCTGCATCTGTCTGCAGTAGTTCGGTTATGCCTCTCACTCGCTGCATATGTTTGCAGTAGTTCGGTTATGCCTCTCACTCGCTGCATATGTTTGCAGTAGTTCGGTTTGCGATTTACAAAATTTGACGCACACACACACGAACAGACAACGCGCCGATCGAGTTGAATGGAGAGATTCGT
The DNA here is from genome assembly GCA_945910005.1 of Isoperla grammatica. Taxonomy (NCBI): domain Eukaryota; kingdom Metazoa; phylum Arthropoda; class Insecta; order Plecoptera; family Perlodidae; genus Isoperla; species Isoperla grammatica. The sequence goes on along the minus strand of OX246737.1, from coordinate 106,044,423 downwards.
TCCGCTCATCTAACTAGCAAAACGCTTCGCGTTGCTAGATGAGCGATTATTTTCAATACATCAAACAATATGAATTACCGTAATTAGAAAACTAAATATTTTTTTAGAAAATGGCGGTTGAAGTGAAAATTTCAAAACTTTAATCCGATGTCGACCTTGTTAATGTTGACATAAATATTTAAATTATTAAAATCTGTCCATAAGTTTTAATTAAAAAAATAATTACACGGGATGTGTTTCAATAATTAATTTTTTGAAGGTTGGCTTCTTGACGAATTTTGTTGGTTATGGTAACAGTGTTATGGTAACACAAGTGTTGACTGAAAATTGCAGCCAAATCCGTGAAGCCATTTGGTCTGTGCGCGATGAACAATGTTTTTCAGTAATTAATTTTTTGTAGGTTTTTATCTTGAATGATTTGGTTGATTATGTAAACAGCATCGAGTTTAGTAGTCACGGGTGTTGACCGAAACTTTCAGCTAAATCTGTCAAGCCGTTTGACCTGTGCGCGACGAACAAAATTTCGCGCACACACACACGAACAGACGAACAGGCAAAGCGCCGATCGAGTTGTATGGAGAGATTCGTTTCAAGAAATGCCAATAAATAGTATCTGAGCATACAGTACGTCATTTAAACAACAATTAGTGTCAGTTGTATTATTTGTTTGCAATTAGTTGAAGAGTTACGTCTGTGTACGCCCTTCACCCGACCATGAACGACGTCTGTATCTAGGGCGAGATGATCGGAGACCACCAATGATCTGTTTCACTCGGCAGATAAGATTGTTGCACGTTTGGGATGCAGTCCAAGCTCTTTGCAATCAAGGTAATATCTCACTCGACAGGCGTTGTTTGCAACGCAATGGTTGAGGTGCTGTCTGAGCTCTTTGCAACCAAGATAATCTGTATTTGGCAGGAGATGTTTGCAAAGCAATATTTGGGGTCAATGATATGTAACACCTGTAGTAGGCTAGATCACCAGTCCCCCAACCTTCCACTCAGTAGCGAGCGTAGCAAATTGAAGCCATGTTGAACTGGGCAGGGGACAGGCTAAGTTGGACCTTTCAGTACTGCTAGCGCTGCGAGTGGCAGAAAGTCGCGTTTGATACGCCCATTCCCGCCTGTAGTAGTTGCCCAATTCAAGATGGCTTCTAATTGACACGCCTGTGGCTGCTAGGTTGCACATCTAGCGAGGGCACTTGCAACACCAAAAGACAACAATGAAACAAATTAATTGAATCGATGGACAAACAACAAGCAGTCAAAAATAATTTCGTCTGATTTTGGAAAACAAAACAAAAAACAAACAAATACACGCACAAAACTTTCATTTAGTCGTCTATCATTAAAAGTTTTAAATAGCGAGCAGCTACTATTGCTACACTTGTTTTTATTTCTATGGTTGCAATTTTATTTGTTTGACAGCTGATGGTTTGTCCATCAGTTGAATTCATTTGTTCCATTGTTGTCTTTCGGTGTTGCTAGTGCCCTATAGTTGTTACATATCATTGTTTGAGGTGCAGTCCGAGCTCTTTGCAACTAATATTTGGGGCGCAGTCTGAGCGAGATTGTTATGTGTGGCAACGTGCTGTTCAGTGACCGCCAGGTTAGAGGTCAAATGTTACATCAACAGTCGCGTGTATGCATAATGACCCTGAGTTATTACTATTCATAGTTCTCACGTGACGTCACAGCGGCCATGATTGCGACACAATTGAGAAGGACCAATTCTAGATCATTAGCAAATACTATTCAAATTTAATAAATAAGCCTAATAAAGAATTTAAAAAGTAAACATAATTAATACAAAATAAAGAAAATACCACACGTATATATTTTATTAAAAAAAGCAGGCTGGATTTTAAAGAATGAAGAGTTTATGTGTTCTACCACCACCGCCTTTAATTGTTTCTCCATGGCAACGTCAAAGTTTGATCACAAATGTGGCCGCCACGCGCAAATATGTGACGTACGTGCAACCTATGAATAAGTATAAGGTAAATAACACTCTCAACCATCAAACGTTGACACACACTAAAAAAAAACACAACATATAGAATGATATAATAATTCAACTTGCCTAACTAACGTATCCGACCTCTATTTTGTTATTTAAAAGTTGTCCCCGACTGGGGATCGAACCCAGATCTTCCGGCTCTACTTGGCGGTTCTCGGGTCACTTGAGTACCTGGGGCCGCGAAAACAAATTCTATTTATTTCAAGTGTCAAACGGCAAGCTTGGTTCCATCACCCAATGGGTAACACTTTCATTACAATTGCTGTATCATCACACTGTAAGAAATATGAGCGTGTGATCTACCATTATATAATTGGCAAGACCTGCTGCCAATTATATAATTGTGAATCTACGACATATGTGATATGAGCAATCCACTACATTATAATAGTAGGATATACCCTCACATAATGGTAGATTGTTTTTTTGTTTCAGTAAATCGTTCATTTATGTTGTGGGTAAACTACCCTCACATAATGGTAGATTGTTGGTTCTGGTTTAGTAAATCGTTCATTTATGTTGTGGGTAAACTACCCTCACATAATGGTAGATTGTTGGTTTTGTTTTCGTAAATCGTTCATTTATGTTGTGATTAAACTACCCTCACATAATGGTAGATTGTTGGTTTTGTTTTCGTAAATCGTTCATTTATGTTGTGGGTAAACTACCCTCACATAATGGTAGATTGTTGGTTCTGGTTTAGTAAATCGTTCATTTATGTTGTGGGTAAACTACCCTCACATAATGGTAGATTGTTGGTTCTGGTTTAGTAAATCGTTCATTTATGTTGTGGGTAAACTACCCTCACATAATGGTAGATTGTTGGTTCTGTTTTAGTAAATCGTTCATTTATACAGTAAGTAAACTACCCAACATAATGGTAGATTGTTGGTTCTGTTTTAGTAAATCGTTCATTTATGTTGTGGGTAAACTACCCTCACGTAATGGTAGATTGTTGGTTTTGTTTTAGTAAATCGTTCATTTATGTTGTGGGTAAACTACCCTCACATAATGGTAGATTGTCGGTTCTGGTTTAGTAAATCGTTCATTTATGTTGTGGGTAAACTACCCTCACATAATGGTAGATTGTTGGTTCTGTTTTAGTAAATCGTTCATTTATGTTGTGGGTAAACTACCCTCACATAATGGTAGATTGTCGGTTCTGGTTTAGTAAATCGTTCATTTATGTTGTGGGTAAACTACCCTCACATAATGGTAGATTGTTGGTTCTGGTTTAGTAAATCGTTCATTTATGTTGTGGGTAAACTACCCTCATATAATGGTAGATTGTCGGTTCTGGTTTAGTAAATCGTTCATTTATGTTGTGGGTAAACTACCCTCACATAATGGTAGATTGTTGGTTTTGTTTTAGTAAATCGTTCATATATCTAGTGGATAAACTATCCTCACATAATGGTAGATTGTTGGTTTTGTTTTCGTAAATCGTTCATTTATGTTGTGGGTAAACTACCCTCACATAATGGTAGATTGTTGGTTTTGTTTTAGTTAATCGTTCATTTATACACTGGGTAAACTACCCTCATATAATGGTAGATTGTTGGTTTTGTTTTAGTAAATCATTTATTTGTATAGTGTGTTAGGTAACTACCATTATTTATAATACCATTTGAAATGGTAGTTTACACACTTTACAAATGAATGATTTTCTAAAAGAGAACAACTAGCAACCATTATAATGATGATTCTGTGGGCTATGTACCAACTTTGACTGCGTTCACTGTGGCTGTGACTGGTGGTGGGGGTAACCCAGTCAACACAGTGAACGTATAGCAGCTGGTACGGGCTGTAGTCACAGTCACAGCGAAAGCAGACAACAACAGCAGCTGATTGACATTTAAAGCAACATTGACGGTTTCAATGGACCTTCAAACTCTCTGCATTGCCACAACAACCACAGTTAATATTATTTTTGATACTTCATCTGAGTCTTCATCCAGTGATGAAGAACCTGAACAAAGAATCAAAAGGAGAAGAGTTGATAACTACATAGAAACATTGAGAGGTTTATCTAGCGGCTGACTATTTAGCCATATGATAATTAACTTTACAACATTCATTACATTTAACGCTTATGGAACTTCTAAGTTGGCGTAGTGATGTCACATACAATTTAAACAATGATATATTGTGTATAAATTCAAAATTCGCAGTAAAATTTTGTAGCCACGCCTCACTTGACTGCGGCTACTCGGTCTTTTCGATCCAGTCAACGCAGTGACTGGAGGGGTAACTGCAAGCTAAACTGGGACGACTGGAGCTTGACTGCGAGTCAAGGTGGTACAGACTTCAGTCACTGCAGTCACTGTCAGTCAAAGTTGGTACACAGCCGTGATGTGTCAACAATGGCACAAGACTCAATTGAGGGGGCTGAGAACATCACATTGGTATCTTTCTTTGATTGGTGCATATTCAATGTTAGTCCGCAAAACATGGCAACACTGCTATTATTGTAATTGGATCTTGTGCTATTATTGTGGATTACTGGATTGGATTGTGGGTGGGTGTTATGTGGTATCTTGCATGTGGTAAAACATCATGGCTTAACTTAATGTAACAAATTGTGTTTTTATTATTTTAATGAACGAACCTTCACATAATGCTAACCAGTGTTTGCCTTTACTTTCTGTTCAGCATATCAATTCTGTTTTTAATTTGATTTGCAAGTACCCCATTGTTCAAATAGGCTTGGAGACTATTGGGGTATTTGTTGACACACAGTTTGGATATTCTTACAATATTGGCTAGGCTGGGATGGTTATTGATTTCGAAAATTTCTTGAGATAAGGATTGCACAAATTGATTTAATATGTGGCTCTGTAAGACCCTGCCAGCCTCCAAATTTTGAATTGTTCCTTGGGAGCAAATTTGCTCCCAGGGAACTACAAAAATTTCAAGACGGTTTGGGGTGCTTGATGTTAGCGGGATGGAAGGGGTGTTGGAGCGTGATGAAGTCGGAGTCACACTTTGCGAAGAACTCCCTTCGAAGTGGATATCTGAAAAAGAGAAACCATTAACAATACAAAACAAATTAAAACTTTGTCATGTATATAATTATAATGTCTAAAATTATGTACATAGTTTGTGACTGTGATTAAGCGAGCCTTGTGCCTCTGCATTGGGGTTCAGCAAAGTTGGCCTAAATCAGTTAAAAGGCAGGCGTTGCCTCTAATAATTAAGTGTACTCAACATCAGTAAGAACATAGCAACACATACTATCAGTTAGACAGTCTGGGTATTGTTCGTTTATTGGTTGAGTATCCTGGCACTATAGTTTTACAAATACACCAGGAAATGTTAAGGACCATCAGAAAAATTATTTGTATAGCAACATTAAAACTTCTTCACCGTATTATTTTTCATGAAAAAAACTAAGAACATTTCCTACGTCACTTGCTTTTCTATTGAATATGTATATGTGTGTGTGTGTGTGTGTATGTGTGTGTGTGTGTGTGTGTGTGTGTGTGTGTGTGTGTGTGTGTGTGTGTGTGTGTGTGTGTGTGTGTGTGTGTGTGTGTGTGTGTGTGTGTGTGTGTGTGTGTGTGTGTGTGTGTGTGTGTGTGTGTGTGTGTGTGTGTGTGTGTGTAAACAGTAATTTTTCGGCTATCACCTTCTCACTTTCATTTTAATCAAACGTTCACACAGGACTCACATAAAGAGAAGTTAGCACCTGAAAAATGAGAGTTACATTGATATCAAGTTCAAAAATTTAAATACACACGCACCAATTATAAGAACTTGGACCCTACTGCATATCGAGCAGATCCTGTGTTTTATAAGGTTTGTGTGGTAGTTTTCAAGGTCTGGGTCTAAGATATTATTCTTACCTAGTTTCTTTTTTAGGATTCGGGCAGCGATCGGTGTCATGAACCCCTCAAAAGTCTGTCTCTGGGTTGACAAACTCCAAGTGTTCAAATTCAGTTACCCCCAACTGCTCCAGTTTCAATATAAAATCGTCATATTGTACGATTTTTTGTACCCCGATGGCTTTAACAATAAATGTTAAGACCGGGTCTGGTGTGTTGTCTGAAAATTGTATGTACAGTATTAGATTTTTTCTCGGCATTAATATATAGATACCATTATTGTCCTGTTAAATTTACTTAAACAAAATAAAGCAAAATGGCAGGTCTTACTCTACTACTATGTAACAAAAGTAAATTGGAATGGACATTTATTTATTTAGGCATCTACTCGGAGCTTGAAAAATGCGCAAGCGTCACGTAACAGTTACCGGGTGCGCGCGCACCACCAAAACTTTGGCCATTAAAATATTTATTATTACTAATTACTGGTACAAGATAGAGACTTCTAGTTTTCACCATTAATAATGAAAGCAAATAACGCATTTTACAACGCCGGAAAATGTCAGTGTTGTGATACCCTATAAGTATTTCCATTATACTAATTGTATATTTCTTGTCATGGATTAATGAATTTTTTTCTCTTTTACGGATATTTTAGTGTTTACATTTTATTTGAATTGATAACAGTGAAAATCGTAATACATCCAAATAATCGATGTATACATTCACCTTTTGAATCATTTCACGCTTATACGAATAAAAGTAAAATTATTGACTTATAAATAAAATAAATACAATTGGATTGAATTTATTGTTTACCCACTCTGTTCCTAGAACTGTTACAATAAGGGACATTATTTTGTTTTGATACGTGTGTGACGTTCTTTATACAGTATGCAGTGGCGATTTTAGGCCTAGGCGCACTAGGCCCGCGCCTAGGGCTCCTCGATCTGGGGGGCACCCAAAACAAACTCAAAGATCACAATGCTAATAGTTTTCTACAAAGGAGACATAAACAGCGCAATCCTTTGAGATGATGTGATTCAGTTTTTAATGTTTACTAAACAGGAATCGCTTCTTCCTCCCTCTGATACATCAGTTCCTATTTTGTGGACTACAACCAACTTTTGCAAAATAAGAAACAATTTTTACATATTTAAACGCATCGGAAGAACGCTCGTTTAAAACACTGAAAAGAGTAAATAGCTATTTAAGAATTTTTTGGGGAACAGCAACTTGAGAATCTTGCAGCACTGTGCATCAAGTCGTCGGAGACTATAGGGTGTCCATTCGTCCCATTTTTTTAGGGGTCTGTCCCGGTGTCCCCACAATTGTTCACGCGTCGGGTTAGCTGTTTTGTCCCGTTTTTGTAAATATACCAATTTCACGTGTAGCTCGTGGCTTTCTCTTGAAAATCTCGTCTAACTCGCTTTAAAGCTTTCATAAAAATGTATATCTAATTTTAATAATGTATAAAAAACTGCACGAATATGAAAGTTAATTTTCAAATTTGAATTTGATAATTCACTCCAGGTAAATCTTCAATGCTTGTTTAGATCGTTGTTAATGCTGTCTTGAGGATAAAAATATCTCAAAAAATGTTCACTTGTGGTGGCTGGGGCTCTGATCCAGACCCCTTCCCTCCCGCGCAGCTGCAAGCTACAAAGTCTACTAACTTAACTGACAACTATTCATTCCCGATTTTTAATTTAAAAAATATGGACACCCTATCAGAGTCTGAACTTGTAATCATTGTAAGCACATTGACAGCTTTGCCAACGCAAGTGTAGGGAAAAGTGGATGAAAATATATTTTTTTAATCGTGTGTATAAATATATTTGTTTAGACGTAGAATCTAATTTGAATAGCATGTGCCCAAATTTCTCTGCGCCTAGAGCCCCAAAGAACGTAAACGTACCTCTGACAGTATGGTATGCCCAAGTGGCAACAATGAAATGAAAATTTTCAACAACCTGATAAATATTAGAAATTGTTTAACACATCATTTCACTCTGACAAGTTGTTAATAACTTTACAGTGAAAAATGTGATTTTGTACTGTCAACATTGCAAACCTCATAAAAAAAAACAATATATTTAAAAAATGTAATAATGTGGTCAGTAATAAAAAAATCAGGGCTGAAAATCTATTTATTTTATTTTTGTTTTACTGATGTAGGCTACTGTTTGAAATTATTCATGTTTTATTCTCATTTGGGAATATTTAATTTTGCGTCGATTGACAACAAAACACAGGTATTGAAAAATGTCCACAATTGAATAAAAAAATATAAATAAAATGTCAAACTTATTTTTGACCATTTCTGAAAATTTGATATGATTCCGTCTAATACTTTACAAGTTGTGATTTATGTAAATACGCATTGCAATTTTTTTCCCTGCAAAATAAACCACACATTAATTGTTGTTCAATTGGTCTGATTTTGGGAGGAAATTTACATTTTACTTTTTACATTTACAATTTACATCCTGTGCACTTTCTAACACCACAGCGCGAATTGTTGAGGCGATGTACTATCTCGTTTCGGAAATGTATACACTGACGGCCCGCCACTAGAATTGTTTACACATCCATACACAGCATACCTATGCATTTTGAAACAGATGTCAAAAACAATGGTGTGACTGCACTAAATTAGGCACTTAAATAATCAAAACACTAGTTAGCCGTCCGCTACCTGCCTAGAGCGCTATGACGTTCTACGGGTTCCAAGAAATCAGTTTTATGCCGTCGCGACCAGTACATTTTAGTTACACATACCATCTTCTATTCAACACATTTTTGGACATGAATCTGAAAATTGTGAACCTAAAGTTCCGATATCCTTTTCCAGCGCTGGCCGCCAGCGCTCGGAGGTGGACAGGACACACAACGCAGGTTATTTGCGCCTAGTGGAATCGATGTGTTCATCATCCGAGGAATAATTTGACTGCATTTGAACACGGCAACCCGCGCAGGCAGGCGAGAAAAAATGTTTTCTCCGCTGCATTTGATAGCATGGTGACAATGATGATGTAGGAAAGCGTGGGCTGGCGCGTAACCAGCAAGCAGGTAACCTGCTTTTTCTGTGTGTGCCCCCCCCCCCCCCCCCACCCTCGCGACAGACGCCACTGATAGCTACACTAACTGTTACCGGTATGTGTAACCATTGATTAAATAATGGTGTAACCTTGCATGCCACATACTGTTCGCAACTAAAACTCACCCTCAACATAATATGATGCAAATTGCGTGTGAAATTAAAATACACCTATAGCTCACAACAAGTTAATAGAACTATTCAAAATGGTATTAATTATGTTACAACTCATGTCAATCTATATTATAAAATTGTGAAAATGTAACTCACCTGCCATGTTCAAGTAGTCACGTTTGAAGATGCGCACGATTACAAGGGATCCGTCCAGCCCTCAAAGCATCATTTCGCCAACTGACCAAAGGCAACAGGCTACCTGCTCTGTCCTCTTCTTTGTCAACAGGAAGTCCTCACCCTTTCTCGGAACACAAGTGCCTCCGGCTTCACTTCCATCCCCCCATCACGTGAACAACCATTCAGCATTCTTCCAAATATGTTCAAATGCAAAAATATCTGTTCGCCTTCAGACAGCTTAGGCCTACAACTATTAGTGCACAAACTACCAAGCCGCTTATGCCCCAGTCTCTTCTGAATTTCTGAGATGTCATGATCGTTTTATTTTTATGTCTGTATCCGTATATCTTTGACTTACATCGATAGATGTATTATGACCGAGATAGAAATTAATATTTTATTAATTTAATTTTGTTTAACATAGGACAGAGAACTGTTACTCATACAAAAGTCAAAATTCACATTCGCGATATTTTACGATACACGATTTCAGGGAGGTTTATTATATTCACACAGATCTCTGGCCACGCCCACGTCAAATACTATTTCCGTCCTTCTTCCTTCCGTCCTCTCCGTCCTCTCTCTCTCTCTCTCTCTCTCTCTCTCTCTCTCTCTCTCTCTCTCTCTCTCACTCTCTCTCTCTCTCTCTCTCTCTCTCTCTCTCTCTCTCTCTCTCTCTCTCTCTCTCTCTCTCTCTGGCATGGCGGCAAGTGAGTAGCAGCGTGTGTTTGTGTATCCGGGGAAACTTTATATTTCGGCCTAGCTTCACATTAAAAATCATATTTAGCAATACTAAGCCGTGCCGTAGTAGTACATCTATCCACCATAGTGCTTGTTTTGGGTTCTGATAGTTTCATCCACGATATATTCTTTGTTTTCTACAGTTTACTTGCTAGCAGCGTGTCTCGTTTAGGCCTACGTGTTGTTTGCCACGTGTTCGCTTCACTCCACCGACATGTCTTCAGTCGGCGCCACTCGGCTTCACTCGGCTTCTCTCGGCCACTCGGCGACCAGTACCAACACTGAAGCACAAAAAGCCCCCAAAAATGTGAAGGAGCTTTCTACGTACTGTACCTCATTAGAAAGAGCCCTTGTGGAACGTCTGGAGAAGCTCGAAACCTCAGTCAGTACACAACTGGGACAAATGCAAGAGTTCCTAATGTCGTCGAAGTCCGCCAACGAGGGTGCCAGCGTCGCGAACACCAACGACGCCCAAGTTTCCGCCGCAATACGGGAGCTCCAAGAAAAGCTGGAGGCGCAGATCGCCGCTGTTAAAGATGGTCTCGGCAAAGATCTGGGGGCCCTGCGTCGTGACATCGAGGAGGTAAAGGACGCAACACTCGAAAACAGGGACTTGATCGATGCCGCCGAACAATACAGTCGGCGGAACTGCATCCTGCTCCACGGTGTCCCTGAGAGCCCGGCCGAGGATATCGTGGACACTGTGTTGAGATTCTCACACACCAAGCTGAACTTCGGCCTACGTGCGGAGGATCTGGACCGGTGTCACCGCCTGGGTCCCGCTAGACGCAACACAGCTGAAGTGGTTGCGGCGGGCCGACCCAGGCCAATAATAGTCAAGCTCGCCCGATACTACACCAGGGCCGATATGTGGGGGCGAAAGCGAATCTTAGCAAAAACTGGCTATTTGCTGACTGAGTCCCTCACTCGAGCTCGGGCGAAACTCCTCGCTGAAGTGAGAGGCCTCGTCGGGACCCGAAACGTGTGGACCCAGGATGGGCAGATAATCGTTGTGGGTCTAAATAACCGCCGCACATACATTAACTGTGAACGTGACATGTCAAAGTTACAGAACTACCTTCCCCCTGCCTAAACATCCGCTATGGTGATTTGTTCTCAAAAGATCCCCTCACGATACGCCGTCCGTATACATTGAATTGGTCAACGTCATGGCCGTTAAACTGTGTTGTATCTCACCTTGTAACTTTGTTTCGGTTATAATTTTAATTTTAAATTTATTATTTAAGTATATTAATTTTACTATACAGTGTGAACGTGTGTGTGTGTGTATAATCATAATTTGTTCAGAAGACAACATTCCGGGTAAGTTCCTTTTTAATATTCAGTCGCTGTATCCTTTACTGTCAAGTTGTTGCTACTCTTATATCACAATGTGTGAACCTATGTCCACACCGTACAATTCCATTTTCAACCTATCTCGCAAAAATGCCTCGCAAACAAACTAAGTTAGTAAACCTGAGCCAGAGCATTACAGCTAAAACACCATCCACTCCAACGACTTTCACAAACCCTTTACTCGCAGTCTCGCCCACCCACGTAAATTCACCCCCGCCTTCCCCTACACACTACCCTTCAACTGGTTCTATTCTTAAAACTCGTCTGGCTGGCCACCCAAGGTCGCTGAAGGTTATTCACCTGAACGCGTCATCCCTGATGTCACACTGCGTCGACCTACAGTTAGTAGTAGATGAAAGTAGACCTCACGTTATTCTTATCAGTGAATCGTGGCTTAAACCAACCCTTCACTCCAATCTAGTTAAGTTAGATGGGTATAAACTAATACGTAATGATCGTACCAAGCGTCGCGGAGGAGGTGTCTGTGCGTACATACGTGAGGACATAAAGAGCAAAATTCTATCGAAATCGCCAGGTGAATACTGTTCGCGTCCAGAATACCTTATCTTCGAAATCAATCTCGCGTCCCAGTCAGTACTTCTTGCAGTAGTCTATCGTCCCCCCAAAATAGGTTTTTTGACAGATTTTGAAACTTCTCTTCTCAAATTTATTCCCCACTTCGAACATGTAATTGTCATGGGAGATTTTAATACTAATTTAGATTCTTCTCATCACACCGACACAATACAGCTAACAACTATTTTTCAATCGTGTAATTTAACCGTGCTTCCACTTGAACCAACACACCATACGGCGACCTCACATACCTGGATAGACATTATGATGGCATCAAACTTTGATAGGGTGCTAAACCACGGACAGCTCTCTGTGCCTGGAATATCATCGCACGACCTAATATATCTGCAATATTCTATCCGCGTACCCAAATTTATACCTAAATTAATTACTTTGCGAGCTTTAAAAACCATCGATAGGGAACGATTTAAAGAAGATTGTATGTCATTAAATTGGGAAACGCTAATACATTTACCTACCATTGATGAAAAGTTATCGGCTTTTAACTCTATGATTTTAAATTTGTATGATAAACACGCACCCTTGAAAGTCGTCAGAGTCACTAAACCGCAATCACCGTGGCTAAACACTGAAATACGGGACCTTATGGCCAGAAGGGACGCCGCATTCAATAAATTCAGATCCTGCCCTGACGCTGAAAACAAAGAGAAATATAGATATTTACGAAATAAAACGAATCAAATGAAAAGAACCGAAAAAAGACGTTACACTTACTCCTTATTAGAACCTAAATTACCTATAAAGACAGTTTGGCAGCGACTGTCACACATGGGCCTTGGTAAGCAAAAGGATGAAGAACCTCCTATAGATATACCTCTAGAAAACCTTAACGCATATTTTACCACTCCTCCGACAAATATCGACCCCACTGTGAAAGATGCACATATACGCAGCATAAAGAACCACACTCCAAAATCAACCCATGAAGTATTTTACTTCAAACATGTTACGCCTAAAATGGTCTTACACTCATTAAAAAGAATAAAGTCCAATGCGCAGGGCGTAGATCTAATTCCTATAAAACTTATACAATACATGATTGACTTAGCCCCCATATTAATCGAGCCAATAACCTACCTTTTTAATTTCTCTCTCACACATCACTCTTACCCCGCCATATGGAAGCAAGCTTTAGTTCGTCCTTTACTTAAAAACCCTAACCCCAGCACCGCCAGTGATTACCGCCCAATAAGCATTCTACCTTCTCTGTCTAAAGCACTGGAATATGTCGTGCACACACAAATCGCCGACTTCTTGACAAAACACCACATTCTCGATCAGTACCAGTCGGGTTTCAGACCTAATCACAGCACATGTACGGCGCTTATCAAAGTTACAGACGATATACGGACAAAAATGGACAGTAGACAACTCACTCTTCTTACCCTACTCGATTTTAGCAAAGCATTTGATTCTATCGACTTTGACATACTTATGACCAAACTTGAATCTATCAACTTTTCCCCTTCCACACTTCAATGGATGCATTCTTACCTCAGCGGTCGTCAACAATGTGTTGTCTCAAGCGATAATAAGTCAACATGGTTACCAGTACTATCTGGAGTACCTCAAGGCAGCGTATTAGGTCCATTACTTTTTTCTATTTATATAAACGATATTTCTAAATCATTAAAATATTGCCACCATCATCTGTATGCTGACGACCTCCAAATTTATTTGCATTCTTCCCCATTGCTCATAAACCAAGCAATTGAAATGATGAATGCTGATTTACAATCGCTTGCCGCGTGGGCGACCAAAAACTGCTTGCTTATAAATCCCATTAAATCACAGACTATGATTTTAGGTTACCACAAGCTTCTCGCCAAATTAGACCATTCAACTATAAGCCATGTAACTTTAAACGGTACGACTATACCGTTCCAACACAAAGTAAAAAATCTAGGACTACATATGACTGACGACCTGACTTGGAGAGACCATGTAAAACACATGTGCCAAAAGACGTATGCTACTTTACATTCCTTGAACAGAATGAAGAATTTTCTCCCGACAAAATTAAAAACAATGCTGGTTAACTGTCTCATCATACCTCTTTTCGATTATTGTGACGTTGTGTACAACGATCTTACTGAAGATCTCTCCATCCGCCTACAAAGAGCTCAAAATTCATGTGTTCGTTTCATCTTGGGAATAAAGAAATCTAACCATATTACCCCTGGCTTCAAAAATCTTGAATGGATTCGTTTGAATGACCGCAGAAACCTTCATTCTGTGTGCCTTGTCCATCGCCTGCTGTCAAACCCTGTACCCTCATACCTCGCATCACATTTTCACTTCCTTCATTCAAATCACGACTTTGATACAAGGTCTAGATCCGGCACTCAGCTCACATTTCCAACGCACAGGACAAAACTTCTCGACCACTCTTTCACAATACACGCTATCCGCACATGGAATACCCTACCATCCAGCATACGTGATGTGTACCATACAAATTTTCATGCATTTAAGAGAGAAGCTCGCAAGCATTACTTCCTTAAATACTGAAGCACAAAGTAGCAACGAAATAGTCCCACTTTGAATAAAAAAGGTTCAATATCATTCCGTTAATTTTAACATTATCCGTGTATGAATGAGATGGATGAATGAGATTTGTTTGGTTTAGCTTATATTATACACATTAATCTAATAAATTTTAGTTAAATTTTAGTTTTGCTTGGGCCGTATCGTTGCTCATGCTATTATTTTAGTAGATCCCCCCTCTTCATACTTCTAATTACTTGTATCATATTGTCCAGTGAGGTTCTAATTTTACCATGATTTATATTTATGCATCATTCACTTCAAATTATAATAATATCATTGTATACGTACACTATAATTATCTGTTACTTTAAGTGTTAATTTATCTAAATCATAATTTTATATGTTTGTATCTATCTAGGAATCAAAATTACTATTATGTCTGTATTGTTATTGTATGTATCTTATAAAATGGTTGGATGGTAGAGAATGCCTAACAGGCATTAATCCCGCCATAAATAAAGACGCTAATCAATCAATCAATCAATCTCTCTCTCTCTCTCTCTCTCTCTCTCTCTCTCTCTCTCTCTCTCGCTCTCGCTCTCTCTCTCTCCCCCCCAGCTCTATTTAAGTATTAACCAAGGTTTGTATCTATTGGTGGCGGAAAGCGTAGACGATGTTATGATAAAAGGCTAAACTGTCAAACGTCCTAACGCAATAAAGGCAACTCAAAACTTGCAGCAAAACAAGGTCAGATTTTATAATCGGAGTATTGCTCTTTTGCGGCTGTCCCCTTGCACTAACCAGCAGCCTATAGCAGTTCTGCCCAACATTGTTTAGAAGTGGGACAAGGCATAATTATTAGATGTTAGCGGGCCACATCAACGTATTTACTAGGAAAACGCCCTGCGTTGCCAGATGAGCGATTTTTTTTTTTCAGTAAATCAAACAAATCATTTGCTAATCATATTACTCGTACAAAAAAAAGATACTTTTATATTAAACATATAATTTTTTTACGTGATGGCGATTTAAGTTACAACCTTTAACCTTAAAGAGGGGGAAAAACAAGTTTTTGTGTAAGAGAGTTTCAGAATGATGTATGTGTTAAACTAACATATACGTCATGCATGTTGGTGATAAATTTGGGCCAGATCAAATACCTTGGCGGGCCGCATGTTTGACACAAGCCTATAATATGACGTTATCACACTAATTGACATATTTCGTCGTGATGAGATTTACTATTTCCAAAGCATTTCAAACGTTTTCCTCTTTTTAACAGTCGTTAATATTTTTGTTTAGTCGCTTGAGCGTAGTGGGTAATACTAATATGACATGGGATAAATCATTTTATTACCCACGTATATTTATATTATAGGAAAGTAATCATATTTTGAAAGTCCGTCTTTCTTTGTGGAATCACTGAGTGCATCGCTTCGAAGCACAAATGCGATTTAGTCTGATTGTGTTTTAATGCGTCAAGAATGACCGAAAGTTGGTATTTCTGTATGATGACTGTAAATGAGGAAGTCTCCAAAACTGTTTTAGAAAAGATTGAGTGCAGATACGCTCAAGTTTAAATGTTCCCTCCTCCCCCTCTTCCTCCCCGTTTCTCATAGCCTAACCAAATACAAAATAATTACAAATTTGAAACGTTATTATTATTATTATTATTATTATTATTATTATTATTATTATTATTATTATTATTATTATTATTATTATTATTATTATTATTATTATTATTATTATTATTATTATTATTATTATCATTTTTAATTATTATTAATATTATTACTAAATAATTATTGTTATTATGAATAATAATAATACAAATTATTATTATTATATTATTATTATATGTTATATTATATGTATATTATATATTATATTATTATTATTATTGTTATTATTATTATGATTATGATTATGATTATGATTATTTATTTGCAATATCGTTACATATTGCACATGATACAAAACATTGCTGGTGGGAAAAAAATTAGAGTAGAGCCCCTTTAAAAAGAAGTGATTTACCCTTGGTACTAAGGAATGTGGTTCTATATACAGTTTCTCCAGCTATCTCCAGCCTAGAGTGTGTGCGTATATACGTGTACGTGTGGCTGTGGGCAGGGACTCGAACCCGAACCCAAACCGTAAACCGTAAAAACCGTTATTGTTCCTGAACCTGAACCCGAACCTGAACCCATATTCCTGAATCGTCAAAGCCCGAACCCGAACCCGAACCAGAATACCTAGATTTAAAAAACAAAACCTGAACCTGAACCGTAATAATTCGAGCTGTTAGCGGTTTAGGATCGAAGAAGGAATAACCATTGGAATAACTGCTCATAATTCCATGAAAACCATGAAAGTTCATAATTTCTCAAATCCCACAAACAAACTAACACTATTGAAAATGAAATATTCTCTAATCTTGGGTGTGGTCAGATATGCACGTGCTATGTTTTGTCCTGTCTGTGAGCCCGGTTAGCTACCTGTGACTTGCGGTCAAGACAAGAGAACGAATGTTCTTACATTTTGGGAAGAAAATAAAGGGAGAATGCAGGAGCTATACAAGCTTGCACAGATAGTTCTGGCTGTGTCTGCTACGCAAGTAAGCGTAGAACGATTGTTTTCTGGGTTAAAATTTATTCTCTCCCCCCTTAGGTGTAACTTAAACAAAGACATTCTTAAGGATATTTTGATTGTTCGATCAAACATCAAACAAACAAACCTTAAATTTCAACTAAATTCTAGCAAAAAAGGCAGTTATATCTTATTTACAAATTAATCTAGAATAGTGTAAACTAAAGTTAAAAATAGGTTTAAAACTAATAACTATTCTTAATATCTAAACAAACTTAAAACTTGGGCTTACATCTATTTTCTGCTTGGGACATAAAATGGATACAAATAAAATATATACAAAAAAATTCAAACAGATTAGTTTCTCGAAAATCGCTTCTTAAAATCAACTGAGAATGGAAGTGAACCTGAACCCGATACCGTAATTGAACCCGAACCTAAACCTAAAATAAATACAAAACCTGAACCTGAACCCAAATTCTCATTTCGATAAAACCTGAACCCGAAACTGAACCGATATTTTTAATTTCGCTGTACCTGAACCCAAACCCGAAATTAATTTCGGTTCGACTCCCTGGCTGTGGGTGTGCGCGTGCGGTGCGTGTGTTTGTGTTTGTCTAGTTGTATACTAATGTTATACGTTACGTTAAACTAATGATTTGTGTTCTAATACAATTGGGTTCTTTAAATTAAATTATTAACACGGAGTTTCATATCAACAGTAGCTGGAAGTATACAGGGCATGTTTCCTAGTAGTCCTATTTATATCTTGTGACATCGTCGATCGAATTGCTGAGCAACCCATTCAAAGCGAACAATTAATAATATACAATTAATAATAAACAAGCAAAATGCCAATACGGTTTGCACTTAATGCATAGTGTTCACTTTGCTAATGCTAGCCTCTCTTGGGAATGAAATGTCACTCAGAATTATAAAGCCCAGATTTATCCC